>JANAVB010033817.1:8734348-9334348 GCA_029216955.1 Iris pallida | reverse complement strand
TTGGGAGCCTGTTTAAGACCGTACAAAGATTTCACCAACTTGCAGACTTTGTGTTCAAGACCCCTGATGACAAATCCCTCTGGCTGTTGCACGTAAATCTCTTCTGTCAGCTCGCCATTTAGGAAAGCCGTATTCACATCCATCTGATGTATCACCATCTTATGTATTGCTGCAAGAGCAATTAACATTCTGATGGTGGTCATCCGGGCTACTGGAGCATACGTGTCAAAATAGTCAATCCCTTGCTTCTGAGAAAACCCCTTGGCTACTAACCTAGCCTTAAACTTGTCAATAGTTTCGTCTGCATTCATCTTCTTCTTGAAGATCTATTTGTATCTGATGGGTTTCGCTCCTTCAGAAAGATCAACCAAGACCCAAGTGTTATTTGAGGTGATAGAATCAAATTTACTGTCAATCGCCTCCTTCCAGAAAACCACGTCTCTGGTCTTCATCGCCTCATCATAGGTAAGCGGATCTGTTCACATGATAGGTGACAAAGTCACTTCCGAAGTCCTTCGGCCTCCTCACTCGCTTCGTTGACGGCTCAGCGAGATCTGGTTCAACCGTTGTTTTAACAACAACATCTTCTTGGACCACATCTTTATTGAAGACCTGCACACCCTCATTATTCTTCGAAATATTCGCAAGAACAATATTTTTGTGCCTTACAAAATTGTCTTCAAAATATTCTGCGTCGCGAGATTCAGTGATATGATTTGACTCAATATCAAGAAATCTCCGAGCATTACTCTTCTCGGCATACCCCAAGAAGATCGTCTTTGTAGTCCTTGTCCCAAGCTTCTGAATTTTCAGATCTGGAAGCTTGACATATGCCAGACACCCCCACACTCGAATGACATTCAAGTTAGGTCTGACCTTGAACCAGAGTTTATAAGGAGTAACGTCAGAAGTTGCATGAGGCACTCTATTTAGAATAAAAGTGGCCGTCAATGCAGCTTCTCCCCAGTAGCACTTAGGAAGATCCGCAGTCAACAACATTGAGTTAATCATTTCTGTTAACGTTCTGTTCTTTCTTTCTGCTATTCCATTTGATTGAGGAGAGTACGGAGCCATAATCTCATTGATAATTCCATGTTCTTTGCAGAATGATACGAATTCATGAGACCTGTACTCCCCACCTCAATCACTTCTTATTCTTTTGAGTTGTTGTCCAATCTGTCGCTCAGCTTCGGCTCTGAACTCCTTGAACTTCTCGAATGCTTCGTCTTTAGCCTTCCGCAAGTAGTCGAACGCATACTTTGAGAAGCCATCGATGAAGGTTATGAAATACTTCATCCCGGCCTTTGTAGAGAACTGTTTGAAGTCACAGATATCGGAGTGTACCAACTCCAGAAGATCTGTACTTCGATTAACCCGAGGAAAGGGTTTCCTTGTGATCTTTGTTTGTGCACAAACTTCATATTTCTCTACCTTACCCCCACACTTGGAGATAAGTCATAGACTAGACATTCTGTTTATTCGTTTACAATGAACATGTCCTAGCCTATTATGCCACAACTCAAAAGTATAAGCAGAAGGAGTGATTTCATTAATCACATTAATTACATTGGACTGATTTACAAGCTGAATTTTGAACATTTTTTCGGTATAAAAAGCTTTCCCGAAATATGTTCCCTTGATAGACATCACCATCTGACCGGCATTGATGTCCATCCTGAGGCCTGCTTTGCAGAGTAGGCCTCCTGAGATCAGATTCTTGGCGATAGTAGGTACGTGCTTCACGCCTTGAAGCATCAGAGACTTCCCCGAAGTCAGCTTCAACACCACCGTCCCGATCCCGAGCACTTCAGCTTGTGCCTGGTTCGCCATTATAACCACTTCAGAAATAGGTGTATAGATGGTGAACCACTCCTTACTGGAGCAGACATGGCAGGAGGCTCCAGTGTCTACCCACCAGTCAGAGTCAGTCCTTACCGTATCAACCTGCGCAATCATAGCAACAACGTCAGTGATCATAGATACCTTACTAGGCTCTCCTTGCTCTGATTGCTTAGTCTTTGCTTTGCATTCATTCTTGAAGTGGCCCTTCTTGCCACACTTGAAACAAGGCATCTGAGACTTTGCCTTCTTTCGCTTGAAGGAAGTCCCCTTCACGTTCAGATTGTTAGGGTCCTTCTTCTTGCTGTCGAAAGCCGTCTGCTTTCCCTTTGGTTCCTTGGTATGAACCAGATTGGCGTTAGCCAATTGCTTGGACAGTGCGTACACCTTCAGTTGAGCCCGCATCTGGTCCTCATCATAGATTTCCTGCAAGAGATCTTCAAGGCTGATCTCAAGCTTCTTCCTATGCATATTTGCATAGAACTTACTCCACCCAGCGGGGAGCTTTGAGACAATTCCTCCAACAACAAACTTGTCAGGGAGGGGCATCGTCTCGTCTTCCAACTTCTGTCACAGCTTCAGAAATTCTTTTACCTGCGGCAACATGGACTTCTCGTCCTCAAAGAGCCATTTGTGATATTTTCAACCACAAATATCTTGCTCCTGTTTTTATCTTCTTCGTACAGTTTTTCCACAGACTCCCATATGTCTCTGGCAATTGGTTTCTTACTGTAGGATTCTACTAGGGAATCCTCCATAGCATTCAGGATAAGCAACCTGCAAATGCTATTCTTCCTTCTCCATTTGGCCTGAAGTTTAGTAGCCGCTGTAATGGCGGCAGAAGACCCAGTATCTGGAACAGTAGCTTCCTCTTCAAGAAGCACGTGATCAACGTCTCTAAGTTGAAGAGTGAGATAAACCTTCCTCTTCTAGACTTGATAATGCTCTCCATCAAACTTTTCTAACTTACAGAAGTCAGTATTGAGGAGTGAAGCATTAAAGTTTTCTATCGTAGCAATAAAGTTTTGAGATTGTTAGTGCCGGGGCACAATTTTTCGATAGAAAACTGAGAAAATGAAACAACTGTAAAAACAATGTTTCAAATCAACACTTCAAGGAAGGTGATTCTGAATTACGAGAATCTAAAAAGATTTTGTAATCAACAGCAATCAGATCGTAGTACTTCTAAAAATAAGATACAATCAGAATTACTGGCAGCAACGAAGAAGGTGACTGGCGAAAGATGGAAGAACTCCTGCTGGGGTAAATAATTATCGTTACTCAAAGCTTTATTCGCCCTACACGAACAGCTTCCAGGAACCAGCAAGTTCGTCGGAGAACTTGGAACACTCCTGCTCTTCTGACTCCTCGAATGGATACGAACTCCCGTGCAAAAGCAACGCTGGTGCGGCGCCTTTCCTCTCTCTTTCGAAGGCTGTTGGAATATCAGAACTGTGTTAAAGAACACTTCTGAATTCTCTGTTTACTTGTGCTAACAAAATGCCACATTACGTCTCATGAGCCAATGAGCCCGAGTACGAGTTCGAGTCCGAGTCGCTAAGCCCCTACGGGGCTTAGCTCCCATGGAAATAAATTTTCCAAGAGCAAAAAGCATGAATGCTTTCAATTGTTGATTTAGTCTTTTTCCCATTAGAAAAATAACCCCATATGGCACACCCATGTGCACCTCCACACCACATGTGCATCTCTAAAGAAGCAAAGATAATATATAGAGATACAAGTCCTTTGGTCTAGCCGATGTGGGACTAAAATTTACTTTATAAAAGACCAAATCCCAACAGGCGTTGACACCACCGCCACCGAATCTACAACTAGTACGCAACTTACACAATATTTCATTGACCAGATTGTCCTTCAGATTCATGGGAGTGCTCCTCCTCCCCACCATTAGTCCTTATAGTTTGGATAGATTTTCATGAGTTTTATATCGGACCTAGTTGGGTCTTCTATTTACTCACTCCTACATTACACATTGTTGTATCGGGCAGTTTGTGTTATTTTTTAAATCTATAAAGTATTGTTTATTTATCAAATTGGTTATCATGAGATATTATGTTTTGTAGAAGATTTGTTTGCTATCTCTGTGATATTATGTGTTGTTACTATCTTTGTGTTTATATGTTGCTATGTTTTTTTATTTAGTGACGTTTAGCAACGCAGGAAAGATGTTATTAACATGTATCAAAATGTCACTAAAAGTATCAGGACATATTAAAATGTCGCTAATGCTTCGCTAACAAGGAGAAATTATGATAGTTTTAGCACTCCAATTATGTCGCTAATTTTGAATAAAAATGTCGATGTCACTTGCAAATACGTCGGAAACATATTGGCATGGCAGAATTTGCCATGTCAATAGTAATATTGCCAAAACTAAATATTACATCGCTAACTTAGTCGATGTTTTGGCGACAAACAATGATTAATTATGCGTCATTGAATTGACAACAAAACAAGTTATAATATGCCACTAACCGTTGTACCAATTTAGCAACGTTGGCGACGTCACTACTTTTGTCTGTATTGTGATGTTTAACGACGCACTTCTGGTCCGTGACCAGTCAATATATGGCCCATTGATGGAGTCACTAACGATGTTTAGCGGCAAAATTTTATGATTAGCAACATTTTTTGGTGTCGCTAATTTTACTTATTTTGGTACTGTCAACAGACTTGTCTAGGCCCGGACTTTCCCCCCTATGGGTCCTCCTATAACAGTTTTCAATACTTCAATGATTCATCACGAAAAAGTTCATGTATGCAATAGAATTTAAGGGTCCAATTTGATTTTGTTGGAAGATGGTTGGAAATAAAATAATCTCCAACTCCATTTATTGTAATGACTACTTCACTTGATATTTGATGTATCCTCATTCTCATTGGTATGTAAAGGCTTATAGAAGCTATGCCATGTACACCAAGCATCTTATCTACCATGAGTACAACTAATTCTCGAATCATATAAATTAGGTATATTTTGTATTTCTTCAAAAGATGAAAACATCACAAAGATACAATAAGCCCAACAACATCTATCGATGCCCCGAATACAGTCTATCGTCACCTTTAATAGCCCTTTTGAACACGTTTTTACACACACTAACAGCCTATAGGCCTCCTCTCATGGCAGTTTTGATGAAAAATTCCCACTGTCCCAAAATATATCCAAATATTTGTGGTCTTAATCCCTTAGATAAAACCTACCATCATTGCTTGTGTCCTTTGATCTTGATCTAAAGATGTTTTATATATCAAACTTTAGTAGATATCATTTCTTAGACAATCAATCTGCTCTCTTCTTATATGAAGTTTCTGTTGGAGAATGCTAGAAGAGCCACGACTATACTTGCTGCTATGTAGTGAAGGAAATGGCGCACGTGAACAATCTTTAACAAAGTGGAAGAAAGCTAAAGATGAAAACATTATCTTTTTTAATAAAAACTTGTGTTTCATTTAGGCTGTACACATCCCTCCTTCAACCCTTATATAGGAATAGTTCAAAAGGTCCTATTCTAGCTAGCAATAGTTCTATAGACTAGCCAGCACTATAGACTAGTTCAAATAGTTAAAAACATTTGAATTATTTCTTACACGTCCCCTTAATTCAAACATATCTTACTACTCTCATTGACGTTCTAAATTATTAAACTGGTCCTCTGTTAGAGCCTTTGTGAACGTGTCAGGTACTTGGTTATTGGTGTTGCAGTGCTTAACTCAACTTCTCCTTTGTACACTATATGCTTGGTTCTTTCTTGATGGACATGATTTTAGACATTGCAATAGTCGATTTGTTGTCGTAATAAATTGTAGATGCTCTAGCTTGACGAAAACCCAAATATTCTAGAATCTTTCGCATCCAAATTGGTTAACAAATATTCGAAGATGATGCAATATACTTTGTGTCTGATGAATATAATGCAGTTGTTTCCTGCTTCTTTGACATCCAACAAACAACTGCAGATCCAATACTAAACACAAATACACTGGTTCTTGTCAAGTCGTCCATTGAACTTGCACAATCACTATCACAATAGCCATTCAAATTTAATTTAGTCAAACTAGAATACCAAATGCCATAACCAACGTTCCACGAATATATCATAAAATCAGTTTGACAGGACCAAGATGATGTTTTGTAGGACTATGCAAAAACCTCGATACCAAACTGACCGAAAACTTGATGTGAGGACAACTAAGATTCAAGTACATATGTCCACCAACGATGCTTCGGAAATACTTGGGATCAACATTTTCAGTTCCATCTACAACACATAACTTCTCACATGCATTCATTGGTGTGTTATAAACCTTGCAATTCATTATTTGGTATTTTTTTTTAGAAGATCATATGTATTTTGTGTGTGATAAGAATATACCTTCTTCATTTTTCTTAATTTCCAAACCCAATAAGTAATGTAAAAGACCTAAGTCGGTTATTTCAAATTTATTCTTCATTTGCATTTTGAATTCATCAATCATGGTCTTTTAGGTATCAGTGTACATAATGTCATCAACGTAAAGACATACAATGGGAATGTCCTTACCATTTCTCTTCAAATAAAGTGTTAATTCACTATGGCTTCTTTGAAAACTATTTTGACAAAAACATCCATCTATTTCGCTATATCAAGCTCTTGATGCATGTTTTAGTCCATAAAGCGCTTTCTTTAGCTTATAGACATCTTCCACTTTTCCTTACACAACAAAACCTTTTGGTTGATTAACAAATACATCTTATAATAAAACATTATTAAAAAAATACAGATTTAACATCAAACTGATAAACAAGGCATTTCATTTCTGCAGCAACTGCCAAAACAATTCTAATGGCTTCTAATTTAGCAAAATGTGAAAATATTTCATAAAAATCTATATCTGGTTGCTGAGCTACCCTTTGGCAACAAGCCTCAACTTGTACTTGTGTATGCTGCCATAACTTATAGCTTTGTTTTGAAGATCCATTTCAGCCCAATTGACTTTTTATCTTGTGTTAAATCCACCAACTCCCATGTGTTATTTCTCCATATAATGATCTCATTCAACTGTTTGAGTTGCCTATTCATAAGAAGTAGGTTCTGCACACTACTAAAATAACCCCTTTTAGCGACGTCCGAATACGTCGCTAAAAAGGAAAATCCGTCGCTAATTTCTATTAGCGACGTATTTAGCGACGAAAATTGGATGTTGCGTATAGGCTTGTCGCAGATCACAATTTCGTCGCAATTCGTCGCTAGTTGCAACGTCACGTTAGTGTTGCTAGACGTCGCAACATTAGCGACAGATAGCGACATCATCATACGTCGCCACTATAGCGACGTAGGGCGACCACTTAGCGATGCCGTCAACTTTATATATGATGACATGGCATGGCAGCCACGTCAGCATTTTAGCGACGCCTAGCGACAACTTTAGCGACGTCAGCTCTCAGGTGGTCATATGCAACGTCAGTAGTATAGCGACGTATAGCGACGTTACATCACTATTTGGTGACGTATAGCGACGTGTTCTCTACGTCGCAGAACGTTGCTATACGTCGCAGATGTTATAAAAAAATAAAAAAATTGGTATTTTTGTTATGTTGTGTGTCTGTGTTTACAGTGTGTGTGAAGTGCAGTATTCGAACCATCGACAGTTTCGCTTACTGTTCTATATTTTATCTTGGATAGAAAGAGCAACAGTTCAGGGTTCAGTACTTCTCAGAGCTTCCTCTTCACGTCCTTCACCTTCTCGGGATCCTTTACGACGTCCCGAGAAAGTGAAGGACGTGAAAATGAAGCTCTCAGAAGTACACCCTAAACTGTTGCTCTTTCTATCCAAGATAAAACATACAACAGTAATCGAAACTGTCGATGGTTCCGAACACTGTATTTCACATTCACTGTAACACAGACACACATCATCACAAAAATATACATTATATTTTTTTTAAAATTTGGGCAGCACCTCCTTTGTATATCAGATCATCGCTTATAACCCAGTGTAGGTATATTTTTCATCCCCGTCGTAGATATCATCACAATTAACAGTCTCCCATCATAACAGTCTATAACTAATAGATGAATAACAGTCTCCCATCATAACACTCTACAACTAAATATCATACATGTACTCAATAAAAATACCAACAAATTAAATATCACCAACATACATGTCCAACAAATATACATGTCCAACAGAGTCAAATAATATTCAAAATCAGTGTACAGAACGGTGAATGGGCCCATAGGGCCAATAAATAAAAAGATGATAAAAAAATCTACTGGATCACTGAGGACCCCTGTCGTGCATATGGGATAGCATGTACTCATACTGCCCACCAGTCCGAACTTGTTGTTCCCCGTTTAGGATAACTTGTGAAGTACACGAGCTGAGCCTGACTTAATAGGACAAATAGTTCATAGGCTTGATATCGACGCCGATAGTTTATATCAACAAGACCGTGCTTGTCTACTTTCCAACCTTGACCTTCAATCGGATCGAACCAATCACACCTGAATAACACAAACTTAGCATGCTCTATTCCATAATTATATGTCAGCTCCACGATCTCCCGTAGCACGCCATAGAAATCGTTGCCCGCATCAACATCTTTGTTGTAGCACCCAGTTTCTAAAATAAGGGTAATTTTGAAATTTTATAATTATAAGCATTTCATAATGATATTTAAAACATGTTATGACTTTTAATGATTTTTAGTTAATTTAAAACTATTTAAAATCACGACTTGTGATTTTGATGACTCACTAGTGTAACTCTAGTGTTTGCTGAGCCTAGAGACTAACCATGACCAAGGGAGCCTAGTCATGTGATTAGGATGACTAATTATAACTTTTTAGCCTAGGGGTATTTTGGTCATTTTGACAATTTTGTAAAATTGTAAATTGTATTAATTAAATATTGTGCTAATCTATTTGTAGGACTTGACCTAGAATTTGAGCCTAATCTAGATGGTAGTCATGACCATAGAGGCTAAGTTAGATGGTTTCAACTAAGTAATTAAATTAGGTTAATATCTAGATATTTTGTTAATAGGATATTTTAGGCTAAAGGTTAAGAATGATTTCTTTAATTGTGAGCCATTAGATTGCCTAGGAATTGTTGGAGAGGCCTTGACCACTCATCCCAAACCCTAACCCTAACCTAATGACAACCATCACATCCCCACCCCCTCTATAAATACAACACATTAATCATTTGCATATTTTTTAATCATTTAAATTGCCTCTTTTAGTGTTCTTCCTCAACTCCTCCCCAAATATCCAAAACAAGTCCAAATTGAGCCTAGTCTTTTGCATTGGACTCCCCTACAGTAGAGGGTACCATTTGTGGGTAGCTAGCAAGGATTCGGAGGCTCGGGATCGTCGCAAGATCGAAGGAAGCCCTCATTCAATAGGCTTGAAATTGAGGTTTCACCCTCAATAGGTAAAATCCTACAAAACCTATTAAATTCTAGTTTTCTTCCCATGGATGCATTCATTTAGGGTTCCCCTAGGTGTAGCCCAAGTTTGGTAGGAATTCGTGTCCATTTCGTGTCCGTATCGGACACGTATCGGTGTTTAAAATAGGGTGTTCGATGAAATGTTTGAATGGAATAAATTTAACTAATTTTGAAAACTAATTAAACAAAATTGTAGCCCTATACATATACTTTAATTTTCGTGAAGACTGAGCTAGGTTTCGTGTCGTGTCCGTGTCTAAAACAGACACGAACGCGCTGCACGACACTCTCGTGCACTGTCCTGCTACTGGACACGTCGTGTGCGCTGCACACGACACGTTTGGACACGAAATTTTAGGGGAAGGTCGGGGACATGACTGACATCACACCCGTAAAATTTCATGCCACCTCGATTTGTGTGTACGAAGAAAACGCGATCGCACTGATTTTGAACTAACTGTGCACACACAGAAATAGCCACTGATACGCGTTCCAAACGCGGACACGGGGACACTTGGCCATGACTCAGGTATCTAGACACGAAGCCCTAGACCTCAGCTACCTATACACGTGTTCACGAGACCTATGGACACTTGTGTCGTGTCCACGAGACACTGGCACGCACGCACGAGGCTGTGTTTCACTGTTTTTCTGAATGCACCAAATTTCACTGTTTTGACACGTTCATGTCCAGTTTTTGGACACGAGTACAACCCCTTCTGACACGAGTTATGATGGCTCACCTCTGTTTCGAGTTAGTTTGGGTTTTCAAATTGATTTGGGTTTCAAATTCTAGGAGTTGACAGTGAACTGTGAAGTTCACTGATACTCAAGTTCCAGTTTGGGTTTTCAGAAATTAAATTCCTGTTAAAGCTAAATTCGAATGATAATTTTCATGTTTTAATCATCTATGCATGTGTATTAGGCTATGTAATGTTGGTTAGTGACTGATCCTAGGTTCTTAGATTTCGAAATCAGTTTTTTGGAGGTTGAACAAATTGTTAACTATTATAGGAATGTTAAAAACTGAATTGTTCATATCAAGAGAAAACTGAGTTATGGTTCATTTGAAAAACCTGAAAATCCATAGGGGAGGCTGAACTCATTTCAAAAACCTGAGAACACAATGGGTAAGCTGTGATTACCATTGTGTAAAACCTGAAATTTAGGTTTCAATCCTTTGAACAAAAACTGAAAACTGGGATAAATACAAAACCTAAAAACTGAGATTAGGGTATTACATTTGTGTTGGATGGATACTCATGTGTTGAGGTGAAATTGGTTGGTGAGTGATAAGGTTGAATTTAGTTTGATTTCTGAAATTAATGTGATATTAACTTAGGATTGAATACCTGAGCATATATGAATAGTTTTCCTTTCATCTTCAAACTGAGATTTGGGTGTAATAGGTAAAGTGGTTTTGATTTGAAATCATCAAAACTGAGTTTGATTGTTATGCTATGTTTTATGGACTACCAACTGAGATGTTGTACCCCACCTGACCATTAAAACCCTTCTCTATACACACACAAACTGGGAACATGTGACTGAGATACATGTATATGCATACACCCTAACCCACAAGCCCACATCCCACACACACACACCCTCTCTTTCCCTCACTCTCTTTCACCACATACACATGTAAACCCCTCAATCCCCTCTCTATCTCTCTAGGTATAAATACCTATGTAAATATATATGTATGTATGTAAACTATGAATGTAGGTAAATATATATTGATATATAATATTGATATTGATATGAGGTATTGATATTTATATATGATATTGATATGAGATATTGATATTTATATATGATATTGATATGAGATATTGATATTTATATATGATATTGATATGAGATATTGATATTGATATATGATATTGATATGAGATATTAATATTGATATATGATATTGATATGAGATATTGATATTGATATATGATATTGATATGAGATATTAATATTGATATATGATATTGAGATATGGCTTGGTATAGGCTTGGCTTGGTGTTGACCTAGTCAGACTAGAGTTGACCTAGATTGGACTATTAGACCTAGTTTGACTTAGAATCATGTAGCTTGCACTGCAGATTTCCATATTGAACATATCTTAACCTGTTTTACTCTAAATAGGACTCTGTGACACCAGTTCGGACATCCATTCATATCAGTCATTCAGGGTGACAGGCGAGTACATTCTCTGATCTTTTCATACTTGTTAGGATTTATATTCTTGCTCTAGAATACCTTACATGATGCTGTCACGTCATTATCACGGATTGGTACTATATGGATCTTGTCATGCGATGTTATCTCCCTCGGGGTGCATCAGATACAGTTGTCATGTGCTTTTCACGAACATCTTGTATTTCATGTACACCGCTTTCATGTATACTCTTGTACAATCTTGTACTCTCATGATCACGTGAGCAAACATGATAAAAACCTCTTGTACAAGGTAACGTAACTTGACTGGATCCTTGTGTATTGATTGGGGAGGGTGAGTAGGAAATAGTTATGTGATCAAAATCCCATCTTGTACAAATTCTTGTGAAATCTTGTGAAATCTTGTATATGTCCTAAACCCGTTTATATAACCATCTCATGCTCTAAATCACATGTTACCTACAGTTCTTACTTATCATATGTATAGATATTTCCAGTTATCAAATCTCTCTCGTTTTCATATATATTTCTTTACAGTCCATGTATCTTACTCTTTGCATGCTTTACATTTCCCAACATGATATGAACTGCGTGAGATGTATTGTGCTCGCTCCTGTCCTGACTGGACCTGTTGAAAATATTACAGATGATGAGGATGACTGCCCTACCTTCTATGGGGCACAGGAGGGTGACCTTCAGGAGCCCGAGGAGCACCTAGCTCAGTAGATGGTGCCTAGCCTAGTCTAGTCTAGTCTAGTATTTACAGCTTTCAGTTTGTATCGGATTGTTCCGATTGTTAGTTGAGACTTAGTTATATTTCAGAACTTGTATTATTTGTGTTGGACATCTATTTGTGTGGTGTGATAACTCTTTTATATATTCAGTTCCTTTCTTTTATCTGATTCATATCGTGCTCTATCTTTCCTAGACTTGTGATTGAGATATAGAGTTGAGATGTTATATTATACCTCCGTGCGGAGATGATAAGTTTATATCATTTTGTTGTTAGATGTTATAGACGAACTATACAGCGTTCTACCGCCGATACTGCGGCGTAGGCTGGACGTACCCACGTTCTCGTGCCCTTCCTCAGGGTGCGGGTCGTGACACGTTTTTGTGGTGGCCCATGCAGGTCAGAGTCGCAACTAGTGCGATTTCGTAGTGGTGCTCGACTTTGAGTGCTGCTACGAGCCTGCTGTTAGGATATAGGGATAGGCAGTATAAAGAGTTACTCAATCACATTTTAGGAAAAACTCTGATCTTTTGATTGCCATGACAACTCTTCTTGTAACTGAATTTAATTGTCCTTCCTTGATTTTCCTTATCATGTGCCATATTGATCTCCTTGTTTCAATCTGTCCTCAGGATGCCGCTTACTCGTTCTCAGGCAGCAGGGCCTAGTACAGTTCCAGAGAGGTCAGATCCGGGAGGTCTTCCACCTCCGGCTACGGGAGTAGCAGCTGAGGGAGCTGCCACCACAGTTCCTGCCCTTCAGGCAGGAGTAGCAGCGACTGTTCCAGGAGGTCTTCTACCTCCAGCTGCGGGACCATCCATAGTTATTCCCGAGACTTTTCTACCGACACCTCCGCTACCGACAGATACGCAGCAGATGATGGCCCTTATACTGCAGATGATGCAGACCCAGAGGGCCCAGGCAGAGGCACAGCAGCATCAGGCTGACGCATCCCACCGTCAGACAGAGGTTCTACGACAGAGTATGGAGAACTCACATCAGCTTGTACTGACAGCAATGGAGAGAGGGGCACCGGGTACGGTGCAGGGCCCTACTGGCCAGCAGCCGCACCAGCAGCAGTCCAGGCCGGGGACAGTATTGGACTTCAGGAAGATGAGCTCCAGGGACTTCACAGGCACGGAGGGCATCCTCTATGCAGACGACTGGCTGGAGGATGTACAGCGGAGCATGGAGCTGGCAGAGCTTCCTAGAGCGCTTTGGGTTTCGGCCGCAGCCAGCCGATTCTTCGACATTGCGCTGACATGGTACCGCACGGATCCTCGTGCATCGGTGAGAGGGCTGACTTGGGAGAACTTCCGGAAGCTCTTCAAGGAGAAGTTCTTCCCGGACGTGGCTCTTACAGCATTGGAGGGCCAGTTCGTGGGTCTAGTACAGGGGAACTCGTCGGTGGACGAGTATGCAGCTGAGTTCTTCCGCCTTAGCAGGTTCGCTCCCGATATGATCCAGGGTGAGGGGCAGAAGGCTCGTAAGTTCCGTAGGGGACTTATTCATGCAGTGCGCACCCGCACCTCGGGACGCCGTGACGCGACGTTCGATCAGATATTGATGGACGCACAGATTGCAGAGGAGGACTTCGGCCTCAAGCCGAAGAGGGGCAGTGATACCTTAGGGGCTAGTTCTAGTGCAGGGCCAGCCAAGCGCCCTCACATACAGCAGAGGCCAGTTCAGCAGCCGTTTCAGGGCCAGGGACATGTACTTCACCAGCAGGCACCCAGGCAGCAACAGCACCCTATGTGTAACTTCTGCAAGAAGCAAGGTCACGGATGGGACAACTGCAGGAAGAGGCAGGGCCTGTGTTTGCTTTGTGGTTCGGCAGAGCATCAGTTGAGGGAGTGTCCCAAGAACTTGGCACGATCGACTCAGACAGTAGCAGGAGCTAGAGCTCCGACAGGGCAGCAGACGGGACCACCGTTGCAGACTCAGCAGCAGAGGTTTGCCCAGCATCAGCAACAGGCCAAGGGAGGCCAGCAGGGGCGAGCTTTCGCCATGGCAGTCGAGGACGCACAGGCAGAGGGAGAGCTGATTGCAGGTTCCAATCTTTTCGATTCTATTTCCGCATTTGCCCCCTTATAAATGTCTTGAAATTCGATTCTATCCGTACCTGGTAGTTGATAAATTCTGTTCGAATAGTTTATTGTGATTTATTTTCTTCTGAGATAAGTCGTATGGGCTAGGTCGTCTCGATTATGGGATCTAGAGTCTTCTATAGTCATGATAGCTGGCATAGTGAGGACACATAGTCAGATTTTGGACGTACTTCTCGGGTGTGGGAAATTAAGGTTTTCGCGGCCAAGCATGCGGCAATGCGAAAATTTTAAATACCATGATTCTAGAGGTATGTACCATAGTCAAGGACTCTGTGAATATCATAGCCTTGCTCACTAGCATGACGAAGATTTCGAGTATCATGATTTTTGACAGACGCATATGATTATCGGACTGTATGTTGAGACTGTGATTATTGTTGGGGGTTTGACCTAGAAGGAATACGACCATCTTAATTTCGAGGACGAAATTCTTCTAAGGAGGGTAGACTTGTAGCATCCAGTTTCTAAAATAAGGGTAATTTTGAAATTTTATAATTATAAGCATTTCATAATGATATTTAAAACATGTTATGACTTTTAGTGATTTTTAGTTAATTTAAAACTATTTAAAATCACGACTTGTGATTTTGATGACTCACTAGTGTAACTCTAGTGTTTGCTGAGCCTAGAGACTAACCATGACCAAGGGAGCCTAGTCATGTGATTAGGATGACTAATTATAACTTTTTAGCCTAGGGGTATTTTGGTCATTTTGACAATTTTGTAAAATTGTAAATTGTATTAATTAAATATTGTGCTAATCTATTTGTTAGGACTTGACCTAGAATTTGAGCCTAATCTAGATGGTAGTCATGACCATAGAGGCTAAGTTAGATGGTTTCAACTAAGTAATTAAATTAGGTTAATATCTAGATATTTTGTTAATAGGATATTTTAGGCTAAAGGTTAAGAATGATTTCTTTAATTGTGAGCCATTAGATTGCCTAGGAATTGTTGGAGAGGCCTTGACCACTCATCCCAAACCCTAACCCTAACCTAATGACAGCCATCACATCCCTACCCCCTCTATAAATACAACACATTAATCATTTGCATATTTTTTAATCATTTAAATTGCCTCTTTTAGTGTTCTTCCTCAACTCCTCCCCAAATATCCAAAACAAGTCCAAATTGAGCCTAGTCTTTTGCATTGGACTCCCCTACAGTAGAGGGTACCATTTGTGGGTAGCTAGCAAGGATTCGGAGGCTCGGGATCGTCGCAAGATCGAAGGAAGCCCTCATTCAATAGGCTTGAAATTGAGGTTTCACCCTCAATAGGTAAAACCCTACAAAACCTATTAAATTCTAGTTTTCTTCCCATGGATGCATTCATTTAGGGTTCCCCTAGGTGTAGCCCAAGTTTGGTAGGAATTCGTGTCCATTTCGTGTCCGTATCGGACACGTATCGGTGTTTAAAATAGGGTGTTCGATGAAATGTTTGAATGGAATAAATTTAACTAATTTTGAAAACTAATTAAACAAAATTGTAGCCCTATACATATACTTTAATTTTCGTGAAGACTGAGCTAGGTTTCGTGTCGTGTCCGTGTCTAAAACAGACACGAACGCGCTGCACGACACTCTCGTGCACTGTCCTGCTACTGGACACGTCGTGTGCGCTGCACACGACACGTTTGGACACGAAATTTTAGGGGAAGGTCGGGGACATGACTGACATCACACCCGTAAAATTTCATGCCACCTCGATTTGTGTGTACGAAGAAAACACGATCGCACTGATTTTGAACTAACTGTGCACACACAGAAATAGCCACTGATACGCGTTCCAAACGCGGACACGGGGACACTTGGCCATGACTCAGGTATCTAGACACGAAGCCCTAGACCTCAGCTACCTATACACGTGTTCACGAGACCTATGGACACTTGTGTCGTGTCCACGAGACACTGGCACGCACGCACGAGGCTGTGTTTCACTGTTTTTCTGAATGCACCACATTTCACTGTTTTGACACGTTCGTGTCCAGTTTTTGGACACGAGTACAACCCCTTCTGACACGAGTTATGATGGCTCACCTCTGTTTCGAGTTAGTTTGGGTTTTCAAATTGATTTGGGTTTCAAATTCTAGGAGTTGACAGTGAACTGTGAAGTTCACTGATACTCAAGTTCCAGTTTGGGTTTTCAGAAATTAAATTCCTGTTAAAGCTAAATTCGAATGATAATTTTCATGTTTTAATCATCTATGCATGTGTATTAGGCTATGTAATGTTGGTTAGTGACTGATCCTAGGTTCTTAGATTTCGAAATCAGTTTTTTGGAGGTTGAACAAATTGTTAACTATTATAGGAATGCTAAAAACTGAATTGTTCATATCAAGAGAAAACTGAGTTATGGTTCATTTGAAAAACCTGAAAATCCATAGGGGAGGCTGAACTCATTTCAAAAACCTGAGAACACAATGGGTAAGCTGTGATTACCATTGTGTAAAACCTGAAATTTAGGTTTCAATCCTTTGAACAAAAACTGAAAACTGGGATAAATACAAAACCTAAAAACTGAGATTAGGGTATTACATTTGTGTTGGATGGATACTCATGTGTTGAGGTGAAATTGGTTGGTGAGTGATAAGGTTGAATTTAGTTTGATTTCTGAAATTAATGTGATATTAACTTAGGATTGAATACCTGAGCATATATGAATAGTTTTCCTTTCATCTTCAAACTGAGATTTGGGTGTAATAGGTAAAGTGGTTTTGATTTGAAATCATCAAAACTGAGTTTGATTGTTATGCTATGTTTTATGGACTACCAACTGAGATGTTGTACCCCACCTGACCATTAAAACCCTTCTCTATACACACACAAACTGGGAACATGTGACTGAGATACATGTATATGCATACACCCTAACCCACAAGCCCACATCCCACACACACACACCCTCTCTTTCCCTCACTCTCTTTCACCACATACACATGTAAACCCCTCAATCCCCTCTCTATCTCTCTAGGTATAAATACCTATGTAAATATATATGTATGTATGTAAACTATGAATGTAGGTAAATATATATTGATATATGATATTGATATTGATATGAGGTATTGATATTTATATATGATATTGATATGAGATATTGATATTTATATATGATATTGATATGAGATATTGATATTTATATATGATATTGATATGAGATATTGATATTGATATATGATATTGATATGAGATATTAATATTGATATATGATATTGATATGAGATATTGATATTGATATATGATATTGATATGAGATATTAATATTGATATATGATATTGAGATATGGCTTGGTATAGGCTTGGCTTGGTGTTGACCTAGTCAGACTAGAGTTGACCTAGATTGGACTATTAGACCTAGTTTGACTTAGAATCATGTAGCTTGCACTGCAGATTTCCATATTGAACATATCTTAACCTGTTTTACTCTAAATAGGACTCTGTGACACCAGTTCGGACATCCATTCATATCAGTCATTCAGGGTGACAGGCGAGTACATTCTCTGATCTTTTCATACTTGTTAGGATTTATATTCTTGCTCTAGAATACCTTACATGATGCTGTCACGTCATTATCACGGATTGGTACTATATGGATCTTGTCATGCGATGTTATCTCCCTCGGGGTGCATCAGATACAGTTGTCATGTGCTTTTCACGAACATCTTGTATTTCATGTACACCGCTTTCATGTATACTCTTGTGCAATCTTGTACTCTCATGATCACGTGAGCAAACATGATAAAAACCTCTTGTACAAGGTAACGTAACTTGACTGGATCCTTGTGTATTGATTGGGGAGGGTGAGTAGGAAATGGTTATGTGATCAAAATCCCATCTTGTACAAATTCTTGTGAAATCTTGTGAAATCTTGTATATGTCCTAAATCCGTTATATAACCATCTCATGCTCTAAATCACATGTTACCTACAGTTCTTACTTATCATATGTATAGATATTTCCAGTTATCAAATCTCTCTCGTTTTCATATATATTTCTTTACAGTCCATGTATCTTACTCTTTGCATGCTTTACATTTCCCAACATGATATGAACTGCGTGAGATGTATTGTGCTCGCTCCTGTCCTGACTGGACCTGTTGAAAATATTACAGATGATGAGGATGACTGCCCTACCTTCTATGGGGCACAGGAGGGTGACCTTCAGGAGCCCGAGGAGCACCTAGCTCAGTAGATGGTGCCTAGCCAAGTCTAGTCTAGTCTAGTATTTACAGCTTTCAGTTTGTATCGGATTGTTCCGATTGTTAGTTGAGACTTAGTTATATTTCAGAACTTGTATTATTTGTGTTGGACATCTATTTGTGTGGTGTGATAACTCTTTTATATATTCAGTTCCTTTCTTTTATCTGATTCATATCGTGCTCTATCTTTCCTAGACTTGTGATAGAGATATAGAGTTGAGATGTTATATTATACCTCCGTGCGGAGATGATAAGTTTATATTATTTTGTTGTTAGATGTTATAGACGAACTATACAGCGTTCTACCGCCGATACTGCGGCGTAGGCTGACGTACCCACGTTCTCGTGCCCTTCCTCAGGGTGCGGATCGTGACATTTGTAGTTCGAAGATCTGATACACAAACAGTTATTTTTGGTGGAGTCGAGATCCACAAAGTTGTCTCTGATCGGACAAGTTGTTGACTTGAACCTAAACCCATTAACACATTAGCTTGGCCATATTTTTGCAGCATAAATTGTTCCATTGGTTAGCGTTCTAATAGACTCATTCTCAAGTCTTGCGTATGGACGATCGACCTAAATACCACGAAAGAAGTAATTAAGCTCATTCTCAATCAAGTGCATATACAGAAAGGTAATTACAGAGTTCTCAAGTCTTACATATGCACTCAACCATGATGGAAAATAATGCCTCGTTTCTTGTTCTAGTTCTTCTTCTGTTATGTGTGGCCTACTTGACCTCACATCATCATTAAATATGCTGATAACAACATCGTTCAATTAATGTAATAGTATAATAATCAATACTATTAAAATAATGTAGATGTATTAATTACTTACCCCTCCAGTTTCTCTACTTACTCCTCGTTGCAGTTGAGTAATACATACACCTGAGCAGTCCTTAGCTCATCATCGTTCAGATATCTCTTCTTCATTTTATCCGATGGCTTTCCTGGAGCATTGAATACCTTCAGTATTGTATCATTACTTTCATGATCTCCGTCGTCGTTTCTGGAAGCTCTCGTTCTATTAGTTGCAACATGAGGCTTGAAATACATCAAACAAAAGTTTGTAATCTCCTCGAGAACATAGGCTTCACAAATAGAACCCTCGGCCCGTGCCTTATTTTTCACCTTTCTTTTTCGGTGATTCAAATGTCGCTCAAACGGGTACATCCATCGATATTCGACAGGTCCACCAACACGTGCCTCATAGGATAGATGAATCGACAAATGCTCCATAGAGTCGAAGAATCCAGGAGGAAACACCCTCTCTGGCTTGCACAATGTTACCACAATGTCCTTCTCTTGATTTTCTAGACGATCAACGAGAAATTTTTTAGAACAAAGATCCCTGAAGAATATGCTAAGCTCCGTCAATGGATCCCAAACTGCCTGCGGTAAGAATTCCCGAAATGCAGTCGGAATGAAAACGTGACAGTCGTGGCTCTTCATATCCGTCAATTTGTTTTCCTTCGGATCGTCACATCTTCTCAGATTTGACACATATCCGTCTGGAAATTTTAGGTCCTGAATCCACCGACAAAGTCTCACTTTATCCTCCTTGTCCAGCAAGAAAATTGACTTCGGCAGGAACTATTTTTCATTCTGCCCTATCAAATGCAACGCAGGGCGTTTGCATATTTCTTCTAAGTCCAACCTGGCCTTGGGATTGTCTTTCGTTTTTTCCTTTACGTCCATCACAGTATTAATTATGTTATCAAATATATTCTTCTCAATATGCATGACATCAAGATTATGTCTGATCAGATTGGTACTCCAGTATGGCAGATCCCAGAATATGCTCCTCTTTGTCCAGTTATGATCTCTATCAAATCCATCGCACTTGTACCCAGTTGTAGGATCTTCGATAGCACTTGGAAAATCTCTAACCTCCTTCCATATCGTGGCTCCGCACCACCTTGGTGGTGGATCACCCTTCTCTACAACGCCGGCACGGAATGCATTCCTGTTCCTTCTGAACGGATGATCTTTTGGTAGAAATTGCCGATGACAATCAAAGAAGCACGATTTTCCTCCATGTTTCAAGCGGAAAGCCTTACTACGGTCCATGCAATACGGACATGAGAGACGACCATGAGTGCTCCATCCAGATAACATTCCATAGGCCGAAGAGTCGTTGATGGTCCACATAACGGTTGCCTTCATCTGAAAATTCTGCTTCCTGGAAACATCGTACGTATTAGCGCCTACTTCCCATAAATGATTCAACTCATCTATCAAAGGCTGTAAGTACACATCAATGTTCCTCTTGGGATTGTTCGGACCAGGAATTATAACGGTTATAAACATGTACTGAGTCTTCATGCACATCCAAGGCGGTAGGTTATACGGAGTGACAATCACAGGCCAGCACGAATACTGGGATCCCGAAAGACCAAAAAGAGTAAAACCGTCAGAAGATAGCCATAACCTGACATTACGTGGATCTGAAGCAAAATTAGGATACACTCGATCAAAGTGCTTCCACGTTTCTCCATCGGATGGGTGATCCAACACTCCTTCAATCTGTTCTCGCATGTGCCAACTCATATTTTCGGCCGTCTCTTTCACCATAAATAATCTTTGCAACCGCGGCGTTAAAGGCAAGTAGTGCATTGAATCGGTCGGTCTTCTTGTACCGGTAGACCTTCCTGTACAAGTTGTCTTATAGCGATCAGCACCACAAAATCTGCACACATCTGCGTCCTTGTCATCTTTGTAGTACAGCATACACCCATTACGACAAGAATCGATTTTCTCGTATCCCATCCAGAGCAATCTCACCATCCTCTTAGACCGGTAGAAGTCTTTAGGCAACTTAGCATCCGCCGGCAAGATCTCTATAATCAACTCCAACACTCGGTTGTAGCATTCTTACGACATGTTAAAATCTGACTTAATGCTCAACAGTCTTGTAACCACCTCCAACGGTGAATGATCCTGACAACCAGGATACAATGGAGTCCTTGCATTCTCCAGCAACTCTATGACTGTGCAGCATCGACGTTCGGTGCCTCCTCAGGTGCATCATGAACGAAACTAGGCCCCGCAGCGTCGAAAATTATGTTCACGCACCCGTCATCGTATGCATGATTATCTGAAACAAAATTAGGTCCCGCATGTATATACGGCTCAACATAAGGCTCCGGCTCTGATGCTAAAGACACAAGTTCTCCGTGTGCGATCCACTGATAGTAATTAGGCATGAAACCCCTCGAGTACAAATGATATGTCACTTTCACTTCTGGATAATATTTTATATTATGACATTTCACACACAGACACTTAATTTTGGTGCCGTCCAAGTACTGAGGGAACGCCTTAGCAAACTGCAGGAACTGTTGTACTCCCGCTAAATATTCATTCCGCACACCACACATATCATCAGGACGACGATTGTACATCCATGAACGATTCCGCAAGTAGTAATTCATATCCATTTGGAAATAATTCTGCAAAGATGGACACACATTATCCAATAGGCACAAATTCGTATATTATGTCTTATTATGGGGCACACATTAGTAGCGGACAGTTACTAATAACAATGATATGCAATCTAGGTCAAACTAGGTTGTACTAAGTCAAACAAAGTCAAACAAGGTCAAGCTAAGTCAAACAAAGTCAAACAAGGTCAAAGTAGGTCAAGGGTTGACCTATAGTTGACTTTGTCAACTCTTAGTCCAATCTAGGTCAGATGTTGACTCTACTTTGACTTTCAGTCAAAATAGTCAACCTTGGTCAAACAAGGTCGAATTTAAGTCAAATATCATATTTCTAGTCATTACCTACCTAGGTACCATTTATCTTATCGCTATTGGTATCCCAATACCAATACCTTAAGTTGGTACCCTTTACCTTATCGCTATTGGTACCCTTTACCTTATCGCTATTGGTATCCCAATACCAATACCGCGGTAACATGGTTGATACATTAAGGGTCTTTGACAAGATGACATGTTGTGAAAAGATATATCATTATATATAGTTCTTCTACGAATTTTCTTTAACATTACGTAGGAGAACTATAAGGATATATCTGTAAAACCCCTAATTTTTATTTATTTATTTATTTTTATTAGACTTAAAAATAAATTTATACAATTAATGGTTTTATTTATTTATTTATTTTTTTTTGTATGACCCGGTTTAGCCAATTCAGTCCGAACTGGGCCCGGACCAAACCCAAGGCCATGTAGGCACGTGGGAGACCAAAGTGGCCATGTAGACATATTTTATGTACGTAGAAATATTTTCTAAACTATTTTAGAATTTTATGTACAATTTCTAATTATTTAAATATTTGTACAATTAATGGTATTTTATTATTAAATAATAATTTACAACATTGTACGTGTTCCTGGATCCGGATGAGGGTGTGTGGTAAAGTTCACACGTTGGAACAATTTTTATTATTACTAAATTTATTTTGTGAAAATTTAATATACATCTTATTATTGTTAATATTATTTGATATTAATGTGGTATTATTATTGTTGCCTTTTATGGCAATTTAAATTTGTGTATATGTGTAAAAATATATTTTAGATGCATCATTAGATAATATTAAACTTTATTTCAAATTGGTGGAGATTTAATAAACATGTTTACCTATTTAAATATTATTGTTATTTTTAGTTGATTTATTAAGGATTGGATTTATATATATATGTATATATGCTCAAATATATTAAATAATTGGATAGTTGACTTTTAAATGATATTTGAATTTTAAATAGATTTTTTGGGTATTTATGGATATATATATTTATTTATAAAGTTTGAAAAGAATTATTAAATGAAAAAGAAAAAGAAAAGAAATGAATAAGAAAAAAGAAAAAGAAAAAGAAAAAGAAAAAAAAAATATATTTACCCACCCACCTAAAAGTGGGCGGGCCCCCCCTTGTTACTTGCTGCTAAGAGCAGCAACCTCACGCAGAAGTCAAAAAAAAGTGGGACCCCCTTTAGTTCTAATCTTAATTGTATTAGGTTTTTGTCACAACTTGTCATATATATAACTTTTTCCACAAGCCTCAAAATCCTAGACTTCCAAAACGAAAATTTTAGCAGAACATACCCTCTTCGCCTACGAGTTCGTTTCACCAGCAACGGAGTTGTGTGCACGACGAACGGAGCATCGGAAGTCAGCCCCGCGTCACCCACGGAGCAGTTTTTCCACTCAAGGTACCCTACTTCCCGATGACGTAACTTTCTGCTCGTAACTCCGATTTTCGATCCGTAAAATGTTCTGGAAAGTAGACTTGACCCTCTTCGATATCCCCTAGATGGGTTTTGACATGGCCATCCAACTTGCTCGAAAAATTGAGACGAAGTTAGAGAAAAAACCCACTTTTCTGAATATTAAAAACTGTTTTGAAACACCAACTTGTTGGCCACTTTTCTTGCTGTCCATTAAGCTTTCGTAAAAACTAATTGAAGTTAGTCAAAGACAACATAACCGAGATTGTAACGCACCTTTTAGATTCACTTTTCATCTAGTATGTAGAAAGTTACACGTTGTTAAAGTTTTCCGAAAAACTGTAAATTCTGTTTTCAAAAAGTGGAAAAACACCCGTACGAGGTACGTCCCGACAAACCGGGCGACCCCGTCGCAAACCGAAAGTACCAAAAGGTCCGTATCGAATTTATGGACGTGCGAGAATTGACGGAATTCAAATTGGTTGCGTGTGCGCGACGAATTTGGTCCGTAGCCGTCGCACTTTTGCGTATCGGGCATTTTCGGTATTTTCCAACTATTTGGTGCACACTCATCATATCGCGATGAAACTTGCGCCATTGGACTCAAAATATTTTTCTGGTCCTGTGAGCCAAGTTTGGTCCGATTCTGAGACCGTTGATCGGGACGCTATTTTGGCGGGCCCACAATCCCACTCAACGGGCGATTTGGTGCACAGCCCACCGGAATCCAAAATTGGACATACCGTCGGGTTCGTCTCATCAAAACAAATTCGTAGACATGTAGTTTGGCGACTTTAGAGACCGTAGGTTCTGGCGCGCATTCCGGTGCAAAGCGGGTCCAACGGCGGACATCGTTTTAATCCGAAATTACGATTTTGCCCCTGTTCCAGAATTTAACTTTTAGACAGGCGTTTCCTAGGTATATCTTATATTCCAAACTCGTTCGTGATGTTTATTTCAGCATCTGGAGCTTCTTGTGGATTTTGACTTTTGTGTTGGCGATTCTGATTGTTGGATTTTGCTGCTTCTCGCACCACCCGCAGGCAAGACACCTTGCCTTTACTGTTTAAATTTCTTGCTCAATATCATGCATGTTTTAGTTGTTTTTTTTAAATTATATGTAAATGTAAATTACCATATTTTATACAATTGGCTTAGAGTTAAGGGACTACCGTCAAATTTAGTGTGTCTCATTGACTTGTCACGATTGTACACGAGTTGTGTGTGAGAGTTGTGAGTATCATGTAGGGGTCACTTGCGTGTGGGCTGATCCCCCGTGCGCATGCGTTAGAATATAACTGCTAATAGATTGTGTAGAAGACTTTGGCAGTTATTAAGGATTAAACAGTGTCGTGGAGTCGACACATGTATAGTATCATTAGGGGGAGGGGACAGTTACTAGCGTAGGGGCTACATTTATTTTTACACATATTTTGGGCCGAGGGTGACTCTCATGAGCACTACCTTCTGTCCAGGTCGATAGCGTCTCGGATGAGCGCTACTTGCTGGCCACTTTCTATTACTTGCTTGCGTGAATCCGTTACAGCCCCTGCGTAAACGTTGTCCTCAAAATGCATGTCACATAGAATGGTTAGGAACCTTTACTCATGCATACTTTTCTGTTGAGCTTATTTATTCAGTTTATCGGCATGATATTATGTGTCTTGTTACGTCCCTCTGAGGACCTGGTTTTTCCCCAGGTGTGTGTTCATATTTTCTGCAGGTGCTCTAGCTAAGGCCATTCCTTCCTTCGTGATGACTGCTTTTGGACTTGTCATTGCTTCGCTCGACCAATCACTTTCTTTGTATATTTCTTCTCTATTTAAATTAGTTGGTAGTGGACTTTGTCTCCGCCCAACTATGGTGTACGTGACAAACTCAAAGTTGATTTTATATTATTATTTATCTTTGTGGATGAGATTTAGTGTCTTGGCTTTCTACATTTACAGCTTATGTTTATATATGAGTCGTATATTTACTCGTATGTATACAGCTGGCATGATACGTATCTAGTCTCAATTATTTGGGACTGGGGCGTTACATGTTTTTGTGGTGGCCCATGCAGGTCAAGTTTGTCACTTCGGTTACGTAATTGTACCGATGTGAGCCTGCAACATAGGATTAGAATCTAGGAATCTCATCCATACAGCTTGACCTTTTTCCTTGGCTTCAAATCTCGAACTCTTGTTCGACCTCCTTGAACTGCATCTTGCTTGATTCCTTTCTACCGTCGATTCTTATTTTCGTGCTTAGTGTCAACTAGGAAGATGACTACACTAGTATATGCTCATAGGTCAAACACATGGCTAGAATGGTTATATTGGCAATTGGAATACATATAATACTCTAATGGAGTTAAAAGGTTTTCTTTAAAGTGTGATTTACTTATTAGCAAATTGTAAAATAGGATAAAGAAAGTTTTATTTTTGAGATTTCCAAGTAGTGATCATCAGAGGATTGATATGATTTTATTATGCACAATTGATTTAAGAAATTGTTTGATTTTTAAATTTTGATATATATGATTTTTGGGTTATAGCTATACATCATTAAACAAATATAAAAAAAAATGATTTGCTTTATGAGTTGTGATTTTTGTGTGGTAGATATACATCTTTGAGGAAATATAAAATTTATCTGATGGTCGAGTTTGATATTTATGATTTATTGGATTATAGTTATACGCCTTTGAACAATTATGAATTTGGTTTGAGAATGATCTTCGATTTAAATGTAGCAGTAAAAAAAAAAAAAAAAATTGTACGACTTACGATAGTATGTTTCTTAAATTTCAAATTTTAAGTGGAAGCAACAACTTTTAAATTTTGATTAAAATATTTGGAAGTTATAAAAATAATTTTTGAGAAAGAATTTTAAATTTTAAATTGTGTCCTGTGATTATGATTTACAATTCTATTTAGATTTTGAGTTAAAAGTTTTTGATTAGGATTATCAAAATTGGTAAAAAAAAAAAAAAAAAAAGGTTTTGATGGGAATATTTTTTTATGTTGTCGGTTTATGGTTGATAAGTGCATTAAAATATTGAACTTCAATTTTGAGATTGCTTTTAATATGCTAAGAGTTTTTCTAGAGTTTTTCTGGAGTTGTTTGAAAATTTTGGATTTTTTATTTTATTTTGAGATTTTTGGATTCGTGAATTATGAAACCTTGCTTTAAATAGTTGGATTTTAAGCGTAAAATTTTGAAAAAAAAAAAATAGTTGTAACATAGTAAAAGTTTACTTTGTGATTATTAAAGGAAATTAAATTGTTAGCTATGATTTAATTGAACAGCTTAGAGTAAATACAAATTTAGTAGTTTAAATTTTTATTGAGAAACTTTTTGGAGGAAACTCGAGTTGAAATATTAATTGTAGGCCACAAAGGTAGTCCTAATGAGTTAGAAGTATTCCACACTAATTGCCATGTCACTTATGACCATGATAGTAGTATATACACAAGTGTTGTTAGTCATCTACCCAGCTACGTGACTGTATTTCCACCTCGGCTTACTCGACCTTCCTTCAATTCTAGATCTTTTAATTGCGACCTTCTAACCCATTTGCAATTTGAATAATGATTTAATTGTTCCTTAATTGTATTCATTTAGGATACTATCTTCTCACTAGAACTGTGCCCCTAAATTATTATTTTTACTGGATCCTTTAATTAATTTTATTTCATGCTTTAACTTGATCTTTTTATTTTTGTGCTTTAATTATCACCTCGTGAACTCCCACTTCCTATTTTAGATCTTTTGGCGTCCCTTACCGTGACTTGGATATTTGGAGTACAACACTAGACTTTTCCTTCCAACAAATCTCATGTGTAAGACCTAGACAAGTCCACCTTCATGTAGATATATCATGTCCCACTAAAACACGTCACCTTGTACACTATTTTCATGATATGACCTTCTGTTCAAAATGGCTAAACTATAATCTTTACCATGATACCGATATATTTTTTACCACGGATAAAGATCCAACCTTGACTCAATCCCTAAAACCGATAGGTGAATTTTGTTCTACTTAGTTCCTTAAATGCTTAAATTGTACTCTATCTTGATTGCTTGATCCATTGTCCTATGATACTATTAGTTTAACCCTACTTATCTAGTTTACCAAGCCATAAATGAAGAAATACTGGGACAACTGTATAGGCCCAAACTTCGGGCGAGCCTTGATTTTAAAAGATCTTGGACTATTTTAATTTTCTTCAGCAGTACCTCCCTTGCTCATATTTTGATCTCATGCTGCTTATGTAGCTTCAGTTTTGCAAGCTTATTTCTTTACCAAGCTTGATCATGACATATTTTATTGGGTGCACCCACTAACATATTGTCTAATCAGAACCGGTGCATGATGGTCTGATCAACCTATTGCACTTTGGTTCGCTTATCATATCTTATTCTATGCGGATGGAGACATAGTTAAACCTGCCTTAGAGTCTCATCCGTGACCGCCTTGACAATTCTCTTTTGAATTATTTTTGCCGCCTATGGACCCCGTAATTCGTACTCAATATATAATACCGTCTTTGAAACCTTTGTTGTTCTTGTCTTTTACTTATTTTGGAAAGACAAGGCACTGTACTTGCTAGATAGACTCAAGGTATCATCTTTGGTTGCCCAATCGGTTAATTATACACAAGTGTGGATAGCCACCGATCGACTCATGTGGCCATATCCTTGCCTTTAACTATTCCTCATTTCTCAACCCTAGAATTGTTATCGTGTCCTTCCAATTGTTCTTGAGCACTCGAGAACGATTCTAATCATTCACTTAAATCAAATTCTCAATCGAGGCGATTAGTCTCTAGTTTCTCTCTAGGAACCACTTCTCTCAAATGTCTAAATTATTCTCCTTGTTTCTTTGGTTCGAGTGCTTTGGCGAAATCATTCCGTCGAAGAGTCGACATGGGAACTTGAGGCAGAGGTGAAGGAAAGGTTTCCTTCGTTGTTTGACCTAGGTGGGTTTGTGTTTAAGTTTCGAGGACGAAACTTTTTGTTAGTGTATTAATATGTAATGCCCTGAATTCGTTGCGGAGCACGGTGCGGGCTAGCGGCCGAATGGCCGAGTCGGATGAGAATTGGGGAAACTTTACCAGGATCGCGGGATAATAAATTGAGATCCTTTCCTCGTTATGGATTGGACTCTTTTGAAATGATGCCCAAGATGCAGTGGCGCGCGTCTTGGGGGAAGAGTTCTATATAAGAGTCGCTTGCCCCGAGACCGTTGCCCTGCTGGTTTTCGATGTCGCTTTTGCTGTTGGCTTTTGTGTGCGTTTTCGTGATTGTTTTCGATGAATGTTTTCATGGATTTACTTTCACCGTCTACGTATTTCATATCGAATAACTGAGAGAAAGAGAAGAAGTATGCTGACCAGACGTTGGTGCCAATGCAGGTGCTAACGCGGTGAACCTCGGGTGACGTTGCGTGGAAGACCTCTTTCTCTCGGCAATTCACCAACAAGTGAGTGGCTTTGATCCTTCGACGATCCTTGATCTTCGCGCATAACAATGGTAGACTTGTTATTGCGTTCGGTGCTTAATAAAAGATGCCTAGTAATAATACGGGAAAGATAATGAAAGATAAATGATCACATGGCTAGGCTTATGTTGTAAATTGAATGATGCTCGTATGCTATATGAATTGTTTAACAGGTGATGCAAAGACCCAAGTATTGGGCGGTAAGTATATCGGACTTCGGTTCGAAAGAATGAGTTAAACATGAATAGTCCCTTGGTTGGATGAACGAATATACGAGCCTATGGCTCAAAGTAAGATGGGAAAATGGCAAGATGAAATGAGAACTATGAATATGTGTGGAAGATGCTATTATCATGCATGTCGTGTCTCTTATTAGTTAAGTTGCATTGCATGCATGGTCATGGACAACTTGTATACAAGGTAGTTCCTCGAACGGTACTCCGAGGCCACGGAACCGATTCGGCCTAGGAGGAACGCCGTGCTGAAGTAGTAGCACAGTGCTGAAGTAGTAGCACGGTCTTTCGGGAACCTTCCGAATGGGCTAGCTACCCACCGATGAAGGGGAGCCGTCCGACCAAGATGTCCCAGATGGCGTGTAGTCAGTGACCTTCATATAGACAGGTGGCATAGCTAACATTGTCTTATGCAGGCAGAGTAAGTGGTATTCATAAATATGTACAGGGATGGCTATCGACCGTGGGTAAGATTCACCAAATTGGTGATCAATATGAACTGCTTATGTTAGATCAACATGAATTGCTTATGTTTCTAACATCACTGTATGCTCCTTATATTTCTCATCAAATATATGAATTGTTAATGGACCCTAAGGCAAGATAGAAAGAATACAAATCAATAGTGAACATTCATGTAATTTACTACTGTTGATTTATGGTGAGATTGGTTACGGCCGCTCACCAGTACATATGTGGCAATGTACTGACCCTCGTCTCCACAGGTGCCGGGAACCTAGTGGATAATCATAGACGCTGAAGGCTTGCTGTCCGACTCTTTAGAAGCTTCGTACATCTTGAAGTTTCCACTTGAAGAAGAAGGCATTTTGCTGAAGGTGGTTATTGCTGCATTATTAATAAAGGGATATGATGTATGGAACAAGTTGTATCTCATTTCAATATTTCTGCAAGTTGTAGCCAAGTTTGGCCTTTCATCTCGGCTGTTTGAGAGCCTTATGTTTATGCAATGTAATTTCAAAGATATCAATAAAGAACTTATTTCAGATCATATCTGTGTTGCCAAAACTTCTCTATCATCCGCTGCGAATCTCTATTCAAAATGTCTCTTTTATAAAAGGAACACGAGCACGCCTTGTACAAGTGCAATTCCAGACTTGTACGGCATCACGCCTTAGCGAGGACGAACGATTCGGCGTGAATCTAAGCGGAGGCGAACGATTCCCGAATCGGGGCGTGACAGTTTGGTATCAGAGCACGGCTTTACATCCTTGGGAATTTCTTGGTTTTAAAGATTTCGAAAATGACACAAGCTTTATTGCTTCTCGAACAACTTTGGTTTTAAATGTCCCGAAATGAGATGTTCCATACAATAAGTCCATAAATATATTATGAGACTAACAAGCTCCTCTGTTTTGCAGAGATGACAAAGGCGGGTGCGACAAACAACGCGAGTAGCTCAAGGGTGGTAGCCTCAACCGACCCTATGGAGAGGATGCTGGCTATGATGGAGAGCCAGCAGAGGCAGAACGCGAAGCAATTCGAGGCCCAACAGAAGCAGCTAGATACCCTGCAACAGTTGGTCCGAACAGTGGTGAACAATGGGGCTCAAGGCACTCCAGTCTCCCGAGAGAGCGAACTAGTGGAGGCAGAGGAACCCCCGGCGGCTAAGAAGACCACTGCTGTGGCCGACATAACAAAGTTTAAGAAGATCTGCAGCAAAGAATTCAAAGGGACAGAGGAAGCCACCATTGCTATGGATTGGCTAGTTGAAGTGGAAGACCACCTGGAAGTTTTGGGTATTGTTGGATCTAAGAGGGTCTCGTGTGTGAAACTACTGCTGGTTTCCAACGCACACTACTGGTGGCAAAGTCAGAAAAGAATTCTCGCGGGAGTGAATGGAACAACGAAAATCACTTGGCTGATGTTCCGCGAGGTATTTCTGGCTCAGTACTTCTCTTCGACTGAGCAGCGAGCTAAGGAATTGGAGTTCCAGAAGCTCGAACAGGGGAACATGACGGTGAAGGAGTATGAGGCAGAGTTTTCTAGACTGTCTCAGTATGCGATCACGAAGTTTACTGACGAAGCATCTAAGGCTCGTCGGTTTGAGCAGGGCTTGAGGCCTGCTCTGAAGGCTCAAGTTGTGGTTCAGAAATATAAGACTTTTCAGGAGTCTTATGAGCACGCGAAGGAATTGGACCCACACTATCCTGCGACGGCGCCAGTGCAAGCGTCGGTGCAGAATCTGCATAACAAGAGACCGAACAACGGGGGCAGATATGAGGCGCCTAAGCGTCAGAACCACGGTGGCTTTCAACGACCCAACCAGGGTGGACCATTCTGCAACAAGTGCCGCAACAAAGGGCACTTTGCTAACGAATGTCAGGTGCTAGAGGGTGGATGCTTCAAATGTGGTCGCATGGGCCACGGATTCAGAGACTGTCCAGGGAGGGGCCACCAGAACCCTCCGAGGCAGCAGCATCACCAACAATATCAACAGAATCGTGGACAGGCACCACGACCTCCTCAGCCACAACAGAATCAGAGGCCCGGTGCCCAGGGCCGAGTCTTTGCATTGACTCAGGAGGAAGCATCATTTGCATCAGATACTGTCGTGACAGGTATATTGTTATTTAATGGCATTCCTGCACGTACTTTATTTGATTCTGGTGCTTCACATAGTTTTATATCTAAAGACTATGTTAAGGAACATGAAATAAAAATGACAATGTTGGATATGTACCTTAGTGTTAGTACTCCATCAGGAGTGGAGATGCCTACTAACATGATGTGTAGGGATGGTTACATATGTATCGGGAAGAGAAAGCTACCATTAGATGTAGTCGAGCTTGATATGAAAGATTTTGATATCATTCTGGGAATGGACTGGTTAAGTGCATGTTGTGCGACGATTGACTGTGCGAAGAAGCGAGTTATGTTTCGCCTACCTGGAGGAACAGAATTCTCTTACTCGGCCAGTTCATCGGCGAAGGCTTCGATGGTGATTTCAGCTACTACGGCCCGGCGATTGCTTCATTCTGGCTGCGAAGGGTACCTTGCTTCTGTTCGAGACACACGCAAGAATGGTGCAGACTCAGCTAACACTGAAGTCGTGGCAGAATTTCCTGATGTGTTTCCTGACGAGATACCCGGAATGCCTCCGGACCGAGAGATTGAATTCACTATCGATACATTTCCAGACGCTCGTCCGATCTCAAGGGCACCATACAGGATGGCGCCTGCTGAATTGAAGGAACTCAAAGTACAGCTACAGGAATTATTAGACAAGGGATACATCAGACCCAGTGTTTCACCATGGGGTGCTCCGGTGCTATTTGTGAAAAAGAAAGATGGATCGATGCGGCTGTGCATCGACTACCGCGAGCTAAACAAAGTTACAATTCGGAACCAGTATCCGTTGCCTCGAATAGACGACCTCTTCGATCAGTTGCAAGGGGCGTCTGTATTTTCAAAGATTGATCTTCGCTCAGGCTACCATCAGTTAAAGATCAAACCAGATGACATTTCTAAGTCCGCATTCCGAACCAGATACGGACACTATGAATTCTTGGTCATGCCCTTCGGACTGACCAACGCCCCTGCCGCTTTCATGGATATGATGAACAGAGTCTTCCGGCCCTTTTTGGATAAATTTGCGGTCGTGTTCATCGACGACATCCTAATCTACTCGAAGAACAGAGAAGACCATGCAGAACATTTGAGGACAGTGTTACAGACTCTACGGGACAATCAGCTCTATGCCAAGCTGAGCAAATGTGAGTTTTGGATGAGTAGCGTGTCGTTCCTAGGGCACGTTATCTCGGCGGAAGGTGTGTCCGTTGACCCAAAGAAAATTGAAGCCGTAGTAGATTGGAAGCAACCCACGTCGGCGAGCGAGATTCGAAGTTTCCTCGGCTTGGCAGGCTACTACAGGAAGTTTGTCAAGGATTTTTCAAAAGTGGCAGCGCCTTTAACTCGGCTAACCCAGAAGGGAGTGGCATTCGATTGGACTGATGAGTGCGAGTCTTGCTTTCAAAATCTGAAGCAACGTCTCGTATCAGCTCCAATCCTTACACTTCCAGACGACGTCGAGGGATTCCAGATATACAGCGATGCGTCCGGACTGGGTTTGGGATGTGTGTTGACTCAGAGAGGGAAAGTGATATCTTATGCCTCGAGACAGCTTAAGCCGCACGAGAAAAATTATCCAACGCATGATTTGGAATTGGCAGCGATAGTGTTTGCACTGAAATTGTGGAGGCACTACTTGTATGGAGTGGCTTGCGAGATCTTCACCGATCATAAAAGCCTGAAGTATATCTTTACTCAAAAGGATTTAAATTTGCGGCAAAGACGTTGGTTGGAGCTTATAAAAGATTATGACTTGACGATCGCGTACACCCCAGGAAAAGGCAATGTGGTGGCGGACGCGTTGAGTCGAAACTTTGTGGGATCACTCAGTGTTGACAAACGAATATTGGAGGAATTGGAAAGCATGGGAATTGAGCTCCAGATTCGTGGCCGAAATGCACGATTGGCTCAACTTCAACTTGAGCCGAGTTTGTTAGAAAAGATAAAGACGGCACAGAGGACAGATGAGTTCTTGATTAAGATTGGCAGAATAGTGGAAAAGGGTGAAGCCAGCGACTTCACCAGGCACGAGGATGGATCATTGCGACTCAAGGGGAGGCTATGTGTCCCGAAGGATGAAGAACTCCGGAAAGAAATCTTGACAGAGGCCCATTATGCCAAGTATTCTTTGCATCCGGGAAGTACAAAAATGTATAAAGATTTGCACACGACCTTCTGGTGGCACGGCATGAAACGAGATGTGGCCCTCTTTGTCTCGCGATGCTTAGCGTGTCAACGAGTCAAGGTGGAACACCAGAGGCCCGGCGGGGAGATGCAGAACCTCGCGATCCCAGAATGGAAATGGGATCATATAACCATGGATTTTATAGTTGGCTTGCCGAAGACGCAGCGGGGGAATGATGCAATTTGGGTCATCGTTGATCGATTAACCAAATCTGCACATTTTCTCGCAATGAAAACAACATGGAGCGTCGACCGGTTGGCTCAGCTATACTTGGATGAAATTGTCCGACTGCATGGAGTGCCGGCATCAATAGTGTCGGATCGGGATGGGCGATTTGTATCGCGTTTCTGGGTCAGTTTGCACGCTGCCATGGGAACACAATTGAAATTTAGTTCTGCATACCATCCTCAAACCGATGGCCAGACCGAGAGGGTGAATCAGATACTTGAAGACATGCTTCGGCTTTGTGCTATTGATCTGAAGACTAGTTGGGATACTCACTTGCCGCTAGCAGAATTTGCCTACAATAACAGTTACCAGTCAAGTATAGAAATGGCCCCGTATGAAGCACTGTACGGGCGAAGGTGTCGGTCTCCGATTTGTTGGGATGAAGTCGGTGAACGACAGGTACTTGGTCCGGAGATGGTGGAACAGGCCGTCGAGAAGGTCCGCATGATTCGGGAGAAGTTACGTGTGGCGCAAAGTCGGCAGAAGAGTTATGCGGATACTCATCGACGACCATTGGAATTTATGGTGGGCGATCACATATTTCTGAAGGTGTCACCGATGCGCGGAGTTATGCGATTCGGTGCGAAGGGGAAGCTAAGTCCGAGATTTGTTGGCCCGTTTGAAATTCTTAAGCGAGTCGGCCCTGTTGCCTATCAGATCGCGCTGCCACCGGCATTGGATGGAGTGCACGATATCTTCCATGTTTCCCAACTACGGAAGTATGTACATGATCCAAGCCACGTGGTAGACTTCGGTCCGTTAGGGCTAAAAGCTGACTTGTCTTATGTGGAGGAACCCGTGCAGATCTTGGATAGGAAAGATAAAATCTTGCGGAACCGAGTTGTTTCTTTGGTTCGAGTGCTTTGGCGAAATCATTCCGTCGAAGAGTCGACATGGGAACTTGAGGCAGAGGTGAAGGAAAGGTTTCCTTCGTTGTTTGACCTAGGTGGGTTTGTGTTTAAGTTTCGAGGACGAAACTTTTTGTTAGTGTATTAATATGTAATGCCCTGAATTCGTTGCGGAGCACGGTGCGGGCTAGCGGCCGAATGGCCGAGTCGGATGAGAATTGGGGAAACTTTACCAGGATCGCGGGATAATAAATTGAGATCCTTTCCTCGTTATGGATTGGACTCTTTTGAAATGATGCCCAAGATGCAGTGGCGCGCGTCTTGGGGGAAGAGTTCTATATAAGAGTCGCTTGCCCCGAGACCGTTGCCCTGCTGGTTTTCGATGTCGCTTTTGCTGTTGGCTTTTGTGTGCGTTTTCGTGATTGTTTTCGATGAATGTTTTCATGGATTTACTTTCACCGTCTACGTATTTCATATCGAATAACTGAGAGAAAGAGAAGAAGTATGCTGACCAGACGTTGGTGCCAATGCAGGTGCTAACGCGGTGAACCTCGGGTGACGTTGCGTGGAAGACCTCTTTCTCTCGGCAATTCACCAACAAGTGAGTGGCTTTGATCCTTCGACGATCCTTGATCTTCGCGCATAACAATGGTAGACTTGTTATTGCGTTCGGTGCTTAATAAAAGATGCCTAGTAATAATACGGGAAAGATAATGAAAGATAAATGATCACATGGCTAGGCTTATGTTGTAAATTGAATGATGCTCGTATGCTATATGAATTGTTTAACAGGTGATGCAAAGACCCAAGTATTGGGCGGTAAGTATATCGGACTTCGGTTCGAAAGAATGAGTTAAACATGAATAGTCCCTTGGTTGGATGAACGAATATACGAGCCTATGGCTCAAAGTAAGATGGGAAAATGGCAAGATGAAATGAGAACTATGAATATGTGTGGAAGATGCTATTATCATGCATGTCGTGTCTCTTATTAGTTAAGTTGCATTGCATGCATGGTCATGGACAACTTGTATACAAGGTAGTTCCTCGAACGGTACTCCGAGGCCACGGAACCGATTCGGCCTAGGAGGAACGCCGTGCTGAAGTAGTAGCACAGTGCTGAAGTAGTAGCACGGTCTTTCGGGAACCTTCCGAATGGGCTAGCTACCCACCGATGAAGGGGAGCCGTCCGACCAAGATGTCCCAGATGGCGTGTAGTCAGTGACCTTCATATAGACAGGTGGCATAGCTAACATTGTCTTATGCAGGCAGAGTAAGTGGTATTCATAAATATGTACAGGGATGGCTATCGACCGTGGGTAAGATTCACCAAATTGGTGATCAATATGAACTACTTATGTTAGATCAACATGAATTGCTTATGTTTCTAACATCACTGTATGCTCCTTATATTTCTCATCAAATATATGAATTGTTAATGGACCCTAAGGCAAGATAGAAAGAATACAAATCAATAGTGAACATTCATGTAATTTTACTACTGTTGATTTATGGTGAGATTGGTTACGGCCGCTCACCAGTACATATGTGGCAATGTACTGACCCTCGTCTCCACAGGTGCCGGGAACCTAGTGGATAATCATAGACGCTGAAGGCTTGCTGTCCGACTCTTTAGAAGCTTCGTACATCTTGAAGTTTCCACTTGAAGAAGAAGGCATTTTGCTGAAGGTGGTTATTGCTGCATTATTAATAAAGGGATATGATGTATGGAACAAGTTGTATCTCATTTCAATATTTCTGCAAGTTGTAGCCAAGTTTGGCCTTTCATCTCGGCTGTTTGAGAGCCTTATGTTTATGCAATGTAATTTCAAAGATATCAATAAAGAACTTATTTCAGATCATATCTGTGTTGCCAAAACTTCTCTATCATCCGCTGCGAATCTCTATTCAAAATGTCTCTTTTATAAAAGGAACACGAGCACGCCTTGTACAAGTGCAATTCCAGACTTGTACGGCATCACGCCTTAGCGAGGACGAACGATTCGGCGTGAATCTAAGCGGAGGCGAACGATTCCCGAATCGGGGCGTGACACTTTGTCTCCGCCCAACTATGGTGTACGTGACAAACTCAAAGTTGATTTTATATTATTATTTATCTTTGTGGATGAGATTTAGTGTCTTGGCTTTCTACATTTACAGCTTATGTATATATATGAGTCGTATATTTACTCGTATGTATACAGCTGGCATGATACGTATCTAGTCTCAATTATTTGGGACTGGGGCGTTACAATATCTGTTCACAACATGTCACCTCCTCAAAGATCCTTAATGTGACAACCATGTCACCCTCTCAGTCATATCCCTGAGCTACGATGCAGCTGCAGGCATTTAACATATCATATTTTATAAAAATAACTAATAAATCTCTATCATAACTAATAAATTAATATCCTACTTTAACATCTAATAACTCTCATATTCCTGCAGCTACGATGCAGTTGCAGGCAGTTCCTTCTAACATAAACTAATATCATAATCTAAACTAACCCTTTAACTGAAACTAATATCTAAACAATGATAATCATGAACTGTACACTACTACCAAACGTTGACGGTATCGGTATATATCGTCAACATTTCAGATTCTTAAAATGAATTTCAAATAGATTTTTGATTGTATATATCTTTGTATTTGTGTGTATATACATTGTATACATATATATTTATATATGTATTTGTGTGTGTATGTAAGTGTGTGAGTATATATATACATGTATATATGTAGATATGTGTAATTATATATATAGGTATATATGTATGTATTGTGTGTGTGTGTGTCATGTGTCCTGTGTTCTGTGTCCTGTGTCACAAAGTCGTGTCCGAAATAGGGTTAGGGTCCTGTCCCCTGCCCCCCTCTCCCTACCCCTGCACCCACCTACCCTTGCCCCCTCCCCGTACCCCTGCACCCACCCACTCCTGTCCCCTCCCTCCTACCCCCCTCGACAGCAAGACCCCCTCCCTTCCCCTCCTAGACAGTACGACCCCCCTCCCCATACCCCTGCACCCACCCCAACCCTGCCCCCATCGACAGCAAGAACCCCCCACCACCGGGTACCCCCACCCCTCCCTCCACCCCTCGACAGTAAAACCCCCCCACCCCCACCCTCCCTCCCCTCATCGACAGCAAGACCACCCCAGCTAGGGTTAGGGTTCTCATGTCCGTGTCTGTGTCTAGATAGCTAGGGCTAGGGTTAGGGTTTACCTGAGGAGGTAGGCTTCGTCGGAGGATGGAGGCGGCGAGGAGGGTGGCTTCGTCGGAGGAGAAAGGCGGTGAGGAAGGAGACTTCGTCGGAGGAGGGAGGCTGGTCGCCGGAGGGAGGGGTCAGCGGGCGAGCGGGGTCGCAGGGGGGAGAAGGGGAGGGTGTCGCCGGAGGGAGGGGTCGCCGGAGGGGAGGGTTCACCGTGGGGAGAGGGAGATCGAGCGGGAAGAAAAAAATTTGGGTAAAAATTTGTGATTTTGATCGGGCCAGTTGCCCTATATGAAATAAGTCAGCGATGTATAAAATATACGTCGCAAAACGTTGCAATACAGCAACGTAAAAAGTATGTCTGTCGCAAAACGTCGCCATGCAGCGACGTAATAAACACTACGTCGCTGAACGTCGCTACTCAGCGACGGTCAGCAACGTGTAACACTAGGAGTCGCTATAGGCAATTATCAATGACTGCTTTTTCTGCCGTCGCTAATATACGTCGCTATTCTAGCAGATTTTAGTAGTGGCAACTGTTAGAGCAAAGCTGCAAGATTCATATATTTCTATTAAGGATCTGACTTTTTTTGGCGGGCTTTCAGATTCCGGAGTTGGGGGGCATCTTGTAGTGCTTTGTATTGGTGGTGCATCAGGTGACTCCAATTCATTCATGTCTTCCTGTGGGGAGTGATTTGTCTCTAGCTCTTCATATTCCACATCAACCTGATCATTTTCAATCCCATTTTCGAAAATTATTTTCGTCAAATACAATATCTCTACTTATTATCAATTTCTTAGATATTAAATTATACAAGCGATATAGTACTAGTTTCATCACTGTATCCAATAGAAAAAGCATTTGACACTTTTCTTATCAAACTTATGTCGTTTCTCCGAATTGACATGGGCATATGCAAGTGAACTAAAAACTTTTAAATAACTTACATTGGATTTCTTACCAAACCATGCTTCTAAAGGAGTTCGATTATGTACTACTTTCGTCGGAGATTTATTTAGGAGGAATACTGAAGTGTGTACTTCTTCTGTCCAGAACTCATTTGGAAGATACTTCGTCTTTAACATACTTTTGGCCATGTCAACAATGGTCATAGTTTTTTGTTCTGCGACTCCATTTTGCTCAAGTGTATAGCGTGTTGTCAAATGCTTGTGTATGCCATTAGCTTGGCAAAAAAAGTTTAAACTCTTAGGATAAAAGTTCTCCCCCATGATATGTTCTCAATGTTTTTATAAAGTAACCACGTTGTTCCTCAACATAAGATTTGTGTATTTGGAACTTAGAAAATGCCTCCGATTTGTATAGGAAATAAACCCAATTCATTCTACTAAAATAATCAATGAACAAAATAAAATACTTACAGCCGCCTAAGGAAGGATTTCTCAATGGACCACAAATATCTGCAAGGTTTAACTGAACGGGATGGACGCCCGCGATTTGGTTGCAATTAATCCTTATTGTAGTCCGATCCTGGAGGGTCACCCGCGACCCCGACCTCTATTGAGATAATCCTGGGCATGAGGGTTGCCCTATTCAAAGGAGGGTTGTTCAAGTCCGAAGTCTTGTCTGACTTACTAGTGGGCCGGCCCTGCCGCAATGACCATTGGCAAACCATGATACACATTGAGGCCAAGCCATCAGCGCCAACACCGTAGAATCTACTCACAACTAACTTGGTAAGAAGATGCGAGAATGGTATAGAATTCCATGCATGTGAATGCGATCTGTTGTAGAGAAAGGAACACGGACTATTATTTGCTCAGCTAAACCTATTGGACGTTAACAAATATTAGATCCTAATTATTGTTGCATGCCAAGACGGAGTGCATATATAATTGAGATAATTCCACCGAATTAACTAGGTTCCAAACTATACCGAACGATCGCATGGTTTGCCAGCTAAAACATCTTTCCCGCCCTTGATCATGCATCATCACATGGTTTTTGTCTCTCTTCTTGCCTAAAATTATGTTGTTCAAAAACACCAGCAGTACCCCTTGATGCCTATAAATAGCTGGCGCCGACACTTTCGAGACTATTCCTCACACTCACAAGTTGAAGTTATTCACTAGCCAAGCTACAAGAACGCACGTAATGGCATCAAAGACTACAGCATCAGCTGTCCTCTTCCTCGCCGTCAACCTCCTATTCTTTGCTCTGGTGAGCTCCTGTGGCACCTGCCCATCTCCGAAGCCCCCCACCCCGAAGCCCCCCACCCCGAAGCCCCCGACCCCGAGCCCTTCTTCCGGTGGCAAGTGCCCCATTGACACCCTCAAGCTAGGCGTCTGCGCCAACGTGCTAAGCGGCCTAGTCAACTTAAACCTTGGCAAGCCACCTAAGAAGCCATGCTGCTCTCTCCTCGGAAACCTGCTCGACCTTGAGGCTGCCGTCTGCCTCTGCACTGCCATCAAGGCCGACATCCTCGGGATCCACCTCGATGTCCCCATCGACCTCAGCCTTCTCCTCAACTACTGCGGCAAGAAGGTTCCCAAAGGCTTCCAGTGCCCTTGATTAATTAAGGGCGACGCTAATGGAACAAGTGCCTAGACGTACAAAATCATTTCATTTATGTTAAGTTATATTCATGTTGTTTTCAATTAAGAAATATGTATGCCATTCCTTATTATTATATATATTTCTGTAAAATCGACCAAATGGACGTTATTAATAAACTTATTTTTGTTTGTGGATTCTTCTTGTGTAAGCAATGTTACAGTAATAGAATTGTATGTATGGGCCCATTGTGAACCCTTTTCTGATAGAAGGTTTGAATAATTATGATGAAGTGTTCTCAAAAAAAAAAATAATAATTATGATGAAGTCATGCCTTACCAATGAATTCATGTAGCCAATACCATTTATCAAAGTTTGTGGAACTTATACATCTATAAATTCACCAATACATATCAGTATTATTCAATTTCAAAATTGTTGATCTTGTTTACTCTATATCTAAAGGAAAAAAATAAATAATTAGAATATTATTCTATATTTAGAACTAACCAAATAACATATGATTCAAGCTGTGAAGTAGTCCGACGGCTCGAAAATCGGCCACCAGTCAAATCCAGCTTGGGCCGGCCAATGCGTTGTCTAAGTTTTTGACCGGCCCGGTCCACCTAGAGGACAGGTCGGGCTGTGTATGCTACCCAAAACGCAGACCCATCGCGGACTGGTCGCTCAATCAAGTCGAACAAGATTTTATCCTCCATGTCTGTTCAAACAACTAAAATAAGCTGAACTAGCGAGTACTAGCGAGGTCATTAGCGAGTCCATGTCACGCCATATTACCAAAATACGGGGACGGACATAGGCCAGTTACACCGTATATGATGTCATACGACAATTATGACTTTCAATCTTGTTGGGTATCCTAGCATGCAATCAATCTATAGCCTAAATCTGATCTCAAATTCACAGGCAATAACAATGAAATAACAACAAGAGAGATAATCATATGGAAAGCATGAAATACTCATATGATAATCAAGAGTCTACCGTGCAGGATAATAATGTAGACAAGAATACCTTCCCACAGTTCCTACATTGTCTGGAACTAAGCACGTCCTCTAAGTCAGGTATGAAAGATCCTTAGGGTCGGCCGCTGGCAATCTGGAAACAATCTAAGGTTGGTCAGACCAACCGCAGCAAGTGTAATGCCCCGCTCCGCGCGAGACATTTTGCTGGCTTGTTGGATGGGATCAGAATGTTGGACCATGACTTATGTTGGGAATCAAGAGAGTTGAGACTGATGCAGTCTCTCTGAGCTGGCTAGACGGATTAAGTGTTGGAACGTGGCTCGCTGGTGGGGCTAAGCTTAGGGGGAATGTGTGTAACCAGAATAAGAAGACCCTTTTATGCAGGCAAGTAGAACTGTCCTCCTTCCTCCTTATTCCTGCATGAATAATAAATAAAATAATGTGATGCTATGAATATGTCCCTAATGTCTCTTACTTTGAATGTTGAATTATTGTAATGAAATGCTTTAGTTGCTAAATCGATAGAGATGCATATGCTGGAAATCATTGAATGAATAACACATGAACTATTGAACTGTTGATTGAATCACACTCGAACTGCTAATGTAACATGATGTCTGAGAATGAATCGATAATGTCCCTTATGCTTAATGTTGATGAAATGAATGAATCACTTGAATAATGAGATGATGCGTGAATGATACATGAGAAAAGAATTGAATATGCTATTGTTCCTATGAAATAAATGAAATGCTATAGGTCCCTTCGAAATGAATGAGTGCTGTCATTCCTCCTTAGAAGGAACGTAATGAGAAATGTTGCAATAGAACAAACAATGAGAATTGATGATGCTTGGGATCGTTGAGATCACCAAATGAAATGATGGTAATGATGGGAATGAATAAGTCATTGAACATGACTTCAATGAAATGAATGATGATGCACTGTTATCTTTATTTCAATATTTTCACCATGCATTTTATGTTCACGATTGAGTCGGACACGCATTCGCATGGTCATAGGACAACTTATGCATAAGAGATGGGGATATGTTTTCTCGGACGGTACCCCGGGACGTTAGGGCGACCGATCCGGCCTAGGAGGAAACATTGGCGTGCCAGTAGGGGCACGAGTTTTGCGAGGCATCCTTTGGGGCTAGCTACCTTCTCTGGAGTCATCGCATTACCAATGAAGACCTATATGAAAACGTCCGTATGGTTAAACACCAGTGACCATGTAGTCAGGATGCATACAAATGAATGTCTTGTGCAGGAAGAGTAAGTATGTCTGCTAACCTGTATTTTATGCAGGTACGAGGGAGTTGGCTATCGGTAAGAAATCACTTAAATGTGATATACTCAATATATGTATTGGTTTAACTTGCGTGCTTAATGTGCCAAATAAATGACGCTATGTGTAGCCTTTCAATATGATAACCTGCTTAACATGTTAGATTCGGTATGCTAGAAGGATGACAAATAAATGATGCTATGTGTAGCCTTTCAATATGTGTCTATATATGTGTCCAAGAACAAACTGTCACGACCCGATCCCAACTTTGGGTCTAGTCGGATTATGCCCAGCCTGCGCCGTTGATGAGACGGCGGCAGTAAGCTGTTCAGTAGCAGGCAACCACACAACATCACAGATATATTTGTCACAACTTTTATTCGGAATTGAAATTCAGTTTAATGAAATATTCGGAATACATCTGGAAATGAAAATGCAGAAAATCAAACTACAACTCCAAATAAAGAAAAGAAATGCTGAACAGGAAATCTATCTAGCAATCTGGTTCCGTCGCCTCAGGATCAGCGTCCTCCGGGGACGGCTCCGGTACGGTCACAGGGTAGAGGACCGGATCATAGTAGCTATTAAAGAATAGCTCGTCATCCTCAGTGTTACCTAAAATTGTGTCTCCAGTCAGGAGGGAGCAAAGCATAATCTATGATAAATTTAAGACAGTTAATTTAAAGAATTGAATCATGCAGTTCTAAACAGAATTTAAAAACATGTTTGTTACAGTATGAAATCAGTGATTTGAATAGGTAACGACATATGACCGGCTTGGGTTTGTTACAGTACTGGATATGGGGGTTTTGTTACAGTATGGTCATAATCGTTACGCTATTCCCCAGTCCCCGATAGTTCCAGTACCCAATGTGAGACTCGTGTTTAAATCGTGGTTTAGACATGCATTGAGACGATTAAATAAATAACTGGAAAAATTCACATAAACTATACTTGCCTTGTATATAGATTGACTGGAAAAGACAAATCAGTACCGAGGAGGACGTCAGGCACGACTTCGAGTTCCTACAGTTGAGAACTCGATTTAGAATCCTGAATAACCAGACTAAGTGTGCTAGTTGCAATCTCTAGTAGTCATGTCCTAGTCAAGTTTTAAGTTGTATTAATTTACAGCTAATGATTACGTCGCAACTACGTGCGTTGATTAAGCCAGTTAATTGGTTTACTTGGAAAATTACGAGAATCAAATACAACTTGAAAAATTACGATAATCAAATACAATTTGGAAAACTTTGTGTTTTGTAATATATTTATAAAAATACAATTTCTTTTAGTGATAAACCGTGAATTAATATTATTTTATTCAATTTATCTAACTTCGTAGTTAATCCGCAATTTACGTTCTAAACTACGAACATGCAACCAATCCAAAACCACCCAAATTTACATCCACCAGAAAAAGAAAATAAAAATAAACTACGCTACACAAATACATTGGCACAGCTAATGGTCCTAGGGTGGGCTTATGCCCGGTACAAATTTCCTTTTACATTAAATAGGAGAAAATGACTGAAATTAAATAATTAAAGTGCAAGAAATAATATCTAATATAAATAGCCTAAATATTAAAATAATTTAAAAAGAAAGCTAGGAGTCTCAGACTCGGTCCATTTCCTCAAAATTCGGCTTATGCCTCAACGTCCGGTCGGACCGGTGCGTTTGCATTTCGCCGGGGCCCACAGACCGGTACGGTCGTCGCCCGAAAATCGGTTTTGGAAATTCATTTTCGAAAGCCAGTTTTGAAATTAATAAAATTATAGTTTTTGTAAAAATTGGGCAGCACTTCCTCTATTTCGGGACAAACCCAAAACTGGGAAGTGCGCCAACAAATACCTACAAATATCCCAAACCAGGGAAAACCCATTTTGTATAGAAAATATCACAGAACCAATTCCGAAACCACACTGGAAATCCCGTTTTATCCAAAACAAAACCACAGCAACACAATCTCACAGACAAACGTCACCCAAGTGCTAAACGTAGCTAACGGAAAAATAACGTATCTAACCGGATTCCCGAGAGGGAACCGGAGGACCGATCTAGCATCATCGACTCACGGGAGGGACGAACTACTCTGATTATCCAGAAATTACCAGTTTCCGTTGGCGGGGAGCTGCGGGAAAAATCTCGGGAAAGAAATCCGAACTAAGTCGGCAGCAGGTCGAAGTCCCGAACAGCGACGAGAGTCCACGGACAGCGGGAACGCCGGCGGGGACAGCAAAGAACCGCGGGAAATCAGCGGCACGGGTGCTGGCCGCGGGAGCGGACAGCGACGGGGAGGGTTTCTGGACAGCGGGGCACCGACGGCACGGCGCTGTCGGCCGAGGGGGTCGGGCTGGCTGCGAGCGGACGGTGGCGGCGCGGGGTTGCTGGCCGCGGGGAACAGCGGCGGACGGCGGACGGGGCGGTCGGTTCTCGCGGGAAGTCGCCGGCCACGGAGGGTGGCGGCGGCGGAGGCTCGATGGACGGTCGGTGGCGTCGCGCGCGGGAGGCGGCGGCGCAGAGGGGCGCTCGCGGAGGCGGTCGCCGGAGTGGCGCAGAGGGGGCCGCGGTCGGGGCGCGCGCCGGAGGAAGGCGCGGAGGGGTCCGCGCACGCTGGGGCCGGGGCTGTCGGCGGCTAGGGCGGGCTCCGGTGGAGTTGGGGTTTGGCTCGGGGTAGGGGAGGGTTGGTGAAGTGGGTTTGGGGAAGGTTTCTGTGGGAGAGGAGAGATGATGAGTTAATGAGGGAAAGAGAGTTGAGATTAAGAGAGGAAAAGAGCTGAGTTGTGTTTTCTCTTCTTGAGTGATTTCGTGGGAATGTGGGAAAGAGAGGGAGTTTAATAAGGGGTGGTGGTGATCTGTTAGAAAAGAACGTGTGGACAAACGTGTGTGGTTTAGAGAGTGATGGGGAGTTTGAATAGGAGATGGGAGAAAAAGTCTCCACACTCCAAATGCTGGTCCTTCGGGCCAGCACAATTAATATTTTTTTTTATTATTATTAACAAGAACCAAGTCCAAATAATCAGATTGAGAAGGAAAAAGGGCTCGGGCCTGGGTCTGGGCTCGGACTCGGGTCTGGGTCCGAAAAACAAAAATCCATGTTATATTTATTTTCGAAATCCTTTTCCATCCAAAAATATTTAATAGTAATATTTAATAATAATAATTTTGAAATACTAATATTAATAATACCAAAACATTATTTAACAATTAATTACAAACTATGGGTTTCACAATCTTCCCTCCTTAGAAAATTTCGTCCTCGAAATTAAAGTAAGGTTAGGGATTACCTCAGGTCTCAAACAAGTACGGGTACTGCTCCCGCATCTGGTCTTTTCGCTCCCAGGTCGACTCGCCTGGAGAGTTGTGACGCCACATCACTCTGACTATTGGCGTCACGGTGTTCCTGGTCCTCTTCTCGCCTCGGTCTAAAATTGCCACTGGTTTCTCCGGCACTGTGAGGCTTGGTCCAATCTCCAGCTCTGAATGGTCCAGGATATGGCTCGGGTCTGGAATGTAACGTCTCAGCTGCGAGACGTGGAAGACGTTGTGGACGCCTTCGAGACTTGGGGGTAGAGCTACCCGATAAGCCACTTCTCCAATCCTGCTAAGTATCACAAATGGACCGATATACCTGGGGCTCAATTTTCCTACTCTGTCAAAGCGAATTGTTCCTCTGGTAGGCGAGATCTTCACAAATACACTGTCACCTTCTTCAAACTCCAAGGGCCGTCTGCTGCAATCGGCCCAGTGCTTCTGCCTGTCTTGTGCTATCCGAAGCTTGTCCCTGATCATTCTCACTTTTTCTGCTGCTTCGGTCACCATCTCGGGTCCAAGCATCACTCGTTCTCCGACGTCGTCCCAGGCAAGAGGGGTACGGCAACGACGTCCATAGAGTGCCTCGAATGGTGTCATCCCGATGCTAGCTTGGTAGCTGTTGTTGTAAGAAAACTCTACCAAGTGCAAGTGGTCTTCCCAAGACCCTCTAAATTCCAGGACGCAAGATCTCAGCATATCCTCCAGCGTCTGGATGGTTCTCTCCGATTGCCCGTTAGTCTGAGGGTGGTAGGCGGTGCTGAACTTCAGTTGAGTCCCCAAGCTGTCATGCAAACTCTTCCAAAAATGTGAGGTAAATCTCGTATCTCTATCAGATACAATACTTACCGGAACTCCATGAATCCGGTAGATGTGCCGCATGTACAGTGCTGCCAACTTCTCGGTGGATAAACCAACCTTGAAGGGGATAAAGTGAGCTGACTTTGTCAGTCGGTCCACTATAACCCAGATGGCATCCTTCCCTCCTTGGGATCGAGGCAGTCCCGATACGAAATCCATCGTGATGTGCTCCCATTTCCACTCCGGAATGTCGAGCGGCTGCAATAATCCTGCTGGTCTCTGCCTGCTGGCTTTAACTTGCTGACAAATTAAACATCTTGCTACGTACCTGGATACGTCCTTCTTCATTCCGTACCACCATACTACAGTTCGTATATCCCGGTACATCTTGTTGGCTCCAGGGTGTATAGAGTACTGCGACTGGTGCGCTTCTTGCATCAGTTCGTTCCTCAGTTCGCCAGTAGGTACGCACAGCCTCGTACCATTCTTCAACGCTCCGTCGCTGGCGATTGAGAATCCTTCCAATGTTCCTGCCAGCACTTGGTCTCTGAGCTTGCAAAGCGTCTCGTCTTGGAATTGTGTTTCCTTGATCTTGTCCATAAGACTCGAACGCACTTGCAACTGCATCAATGATGGTTCAGCTCCTGGTACGATGGCTTCTCTTCCAAGCTTCTTCATTTCCGCCTCGGGCAGTACAACTTCCAATCCTAGCTTCTCCATGTCTTCCAGCAAATGGCGCTCCTTGGTCAAGAACATCGCCATTGGGTAACGGCTAAGTGCATATGCAACAATATTAGCCTTACCCGGGTGGTACTGCAGGTTGATATCAAAGTCCTTCATTAGCTCCAGCCATCGTCTTTGTCTCATGTTCAGCTCCTTCTGAGTGAAAACATATTTCAGACTTTTGTGGTCTGTAAATATTTCCACTCGCTCTCCGTACAGGTAGCGCTTCCAAAGCTTCAAGGCAAAAATCACTGCTGCAAGCTCCAGGTCATGTGTGGGGTAGTTCTTCTCATGAGTCCGCAATTGCCTAGATGCATAGGCAATCACTTTCCCGTGTTGTTGAAGAACGCAGCCCAGTCCTTTTCCGGAAGCATCACTATAGATTGAGAATCCTCCGGTACCTGCGGGTAGCACAAGTATCGGTGCAGTAGTGAGCCTCTTCTTCAGTTCTTCAAAAGCTAACTGGCACGCTTCAGACCATATGAACTCTTCATTCTTCCTGGTAAGCTTCGTCATTGGCTCCGCAATCTTGGAGAAATCCTTCACGAACTTCCGGTAGTAGCCAGCTAGTCCCAAAAAGCTCCTGATTTCTGCAACCGAGCTTGGTGCAGTCCACTTCTCGATGGCAGCTATCTTCTTAGGATCCACCGAAATTCCTTTTTCTGTGACAACATGGCCCAAAAATTCCACCTTGTCTAAAAAGAATTCACATTTGGATAGCTTACCATAGAGCTTCTCCTTCCTCAAGGTACTCAGCACTTTCCTCAAGTGCTCTTCATGCTCTTCCTCCGTCTTCGAGTAGATCAGTATGTCGTCGATAAAGACAACGACAAACTGGTCCAGATACTCATGGAAAACCTTGTTCATAAGGTTCATGAATACCGCAGGAGCATTCGTCAGTCCAAACGGCATGACCAAGAATTCAAACTGTCCATACTTGGTGTTGAATGCCGTCTTGGGAATATCTTCCTTCCTGACCTTGATTTGATGGTAGCCTGATCTGAGATCAATCTTAGAAAATACATTGGCTCCACTCAGTTGATCAAACAGGTCGTCGATCCGGGGCAGGGGGGTACTTGTTCTTGATGGTGATATTGTTCAGCGCCCGGTAGTCAATGCACATCCTCACTGTTCCATCCTTCTTGGGCACGAACAATACTGGTGCTCCCCAGGGTGAAGCTCCGTCTCTGATGAATCCTTGCGACTTCAGCTCGTCGATCTGATCTTTCATCTCCTTAGCCTCCTTAGGGTTGACTCTGTAGCATCCCCGAGAAATAGGGGAAGAGCCGGGTACTAGATCGATGGTGAATTCCACACCTCGATCCGGCGGCAATCCTGGAAGACTATCTGGGAAGACATCCATAAATTCCGCAATAATAGGGTGAGGAGGCCCGGGTTCTTCGGTGATAGAGGAGTAGGAAATACTCGTCATATCTTCCGGAGCCCGAGAGATTACAAACTCTGGTTCTCCTGGTGGGCTGAAGATTACACAACCTCGGTGACAATCAATCAGCGCATGCTGTTCACTTAACCAGTCCATTCCTAGGACTATATCATAATTGGGTAGGGGCATCACTAGTAAAGATGTTGTAAACTGATGGCCAGATATGGTTATGGGACAATCACAAGCCTCAGTGATGGGTATAGGTCCACCACCAGTCATAACCCTATTAATCACTTTGCTAAGTCCCGAATCTATGTGGTGTGCAGATATAAACTTGGATGAAATGAAACAATGTGATGCACCCGAATCAAATAAAGCGAGAGCAGGATGTGAAAACACGAAAATGGAACCTGTGATAACATCTGCAGTTGGTTCCTGCTCTGGCTCCTGCTCGTCAGCTGCTAGGGCGTAAGCTCGCCCAGTCTTCTGTTGGTGCTGACCAAATTGTTGTTGCTGAGTAGGCAGGGGAGCTCTCTGCTGGTTGGTTCCGGGCCTGTGGCCTGACTTGGGACAGTCCTTCACTTGGTGGGTGGCAGACCCACAGACTAGGCAGTGACCTAGCCTCTTCCTGCAGATATCCGACTGGTGGCCCGGCCTCTTGCAATAGTCGCAGATCGGGATCTGCTTCTGGTGTGCCCTGTCATTGGTCCTCGTCTGTTGATGTTGCTGCTGGTGCGAGGGCCTGTTGTTGTTGTTGTTGGGCCCCTTCTGATTGCCCTGGAAGTTGCTAGTTCCAGGGTACTCCCGCTTGGATCGGAAAGGCTGGCTCTTCTCTACATCTTGAGCTCGGGTCAGGATCTTCTCATAGGTCTTCGCGCCACCTGCGATCACATGGGTACGAATCTCTTCTCGTAAACCATACCTGAATCGCTCGGCACGATCCTTCGGGTCAGCTACCAGGTTCTGGGCAAAGCGGCTTAGTCGGCCGAACTCTGCCGCATACTCACTGACCGTCATGCTTCCTTGCTTCAAGTTTTGAAATTGTCTCTCCATGTCCCGCATCTCCGATGTCGGAAAGAACTTCCTTCGGAACAGCTTCTTGAAAGTGTCCCAGTCGAGCTGCTTGTCCTGGAGTCGGGGTTCATTCCGATACCAGATGCTCGCCACGTCTTGTAGTAGGAGTCCTACAGCTTCCGCCTTGAGGTCTTCTGGAAGTCGAGCGACGCTCAAGAGACGCTCCATATGATCTAGCCATTCATCGGCGTAGACGATACCCTCGGTTCCTTTGAACGGTCGAGGGTTCTGCTTCTTAAAGGTCTCTATGTCGCCGACCTTCAAACATCATTATATCTTCCATCAGATTAATTGGCTCTTAAAGTTGCATAAACTAACTCTAGAATTATGCTTACCTTAGCCGGTCTTGGTTCCGATTGAGACGCTTCTCCGCTCTCTAAAGCAGCCATCGCCAGTTTATGGGCATTTCCCATGCCTTCTCTCAAGATCGCGTTCTGCTCGCGATGGGCTTCTGCTTGGGCTTTCTGACTTTCAAGTACGCCTCGCAACAGGCTTGCGAGGTCAGAGGAGTTATCGGGCACTGAGGCCACAGCTTGAGCAGCTACCGCTGCAGTGACCTGCACCTCAGCCCGAGAAGAGGTAGGGTTTGCCGCTTGATCTGCAGTTCCAGAAGCGGCGCCAGGTGCTGGTGATTCATGGGGCTGGTCGGTCAGTTGCAGGGATGAACTGCGATCGGGAGATGGCACCGCATCACCAGCAGGGGTGGTCGTTTCCTTGGTCATATTCTGGAAAGGTATAGGTGACAATACATAAGCAAGGTAGCCTACCAGTCTATAATCAATCAAAAATATTTAATAATAAAATATTTCGGTCCTATATCGTGACAAATTGATGTTCTAGTGTTCTAATTGTTTCTAGATAGGTTTTCCTAAATTGTTGTTGTCGACCTGCATGGGCCACCATTGAAAACATGTCACGACCCGATCCCAACTTTGGGTCTAGTCGGATCATGCCCAGCCTGCGCCGTTGATTAGACGGCGGCAGTAAGCTGTTCAGTAGCAGGCAACCACACAACATCACAGATATATTTGTCACAACTTTTATTCGGAATTGAAATTCAGTTTAATGAAATATTCGAAATACATCTGGAAATGAAAATGCAGAAAATCAAACTACAACTCCAAATAAAGAAAAAAAAATGCTGAACAGGAAATCTACCTAGCAATCTGGTTCCGTCGCCTCAGGATCAGCGTCCTCCGGGGACGGCTCCGGTACGGTCACAGGGTAGAGGACCGGATCATAGTAGCTATTAAAGAATAGCTCGTCATCCTCAGTGTTACCTAAAATTGTGTCTCCAGTCAGGAGGGAGCAAAGCATAATCTATGATAAATTTAAGACAGTTAATTTAAAGAATTGAATCATGCAGTTCTAAACAGAATTTAAAAACATGTTTGTTACAGTATGAAATCAGTGATTTGAATAGGTAACGACATATGACCGGCTTGGGTTTGTTACAGTATTGGATATGGGGGTTTTGTTACAGTATGGTCATAATCGTTACGCTATTCCCCAGTCCCCGATAGTTCCAGTACCCAATGTGAGACTCGTGTTTAAATCGTGGTTTAGACATGCATTGAGACGATTAAATAAATAACTGGAAAAATTTACATAAACTATACTTGCCTTGTATATAGATTGACTGGAAAAGACAAATCAGTACCGAGGAGGACGTCAGGCACGACTTCGAGTTCCTACAGTTGAGAACTCGATTTAGAATCCTGAATAACCAGACTAAGTGTGCTAGTTGCAATCTCTAGTAGTCATGTCCTAGTCAAGTTTTAAGTTGTATTAATTTACAGCTAATGATTACGTCGCAACTACGTGCGTTGATTAAGCCAGTTAATTGGTTTACTTGGAAAATCACGAGAATCAAATACAACTTGGAAAATCACGATAATCAAATACAATTTGGAAAACTTTGTGTTTTGTAATATATTTATAAAAATACAATTTCTTTTAGTGATAAACCGTGAATTAATATTATTTTATTCAATTTAGCTAACTTCGTAGTTAATCCGCAATTTACGTTCTAAACTACGAACATGCAACCAATCCAAAACCACCCAAATTTACATCCACCAGAAAAAGAAAATAAAAATAAACTACGCTACACAAATACATTGGCACAGCTAATGGTCCTAGGGTGGGCTTATGCCCGGTACAAATTTTCTTTTACATTAAATAGGAGAAAATGACTGAAATTAAATAATTAAAGTGCAAGAAATAATATCTAATATAAATAGCCTAAATATTAAAATAATTTAAAAAGAAAACTAGGAGTCTCAGACTCGGTCCATTTCCTCAAAATTCGGCTTATGCCTCAACGTCCGGTCGGATCGGTGCGTTTGCATTTCGCCGGGGCCCACAGACCGGTACGGTCGTCGCCCGAAAATCGGTTTTGGAAATTCATTTTCGAAAGCCAGTTTTGAAATTAATAAAATTATAGTTTTTGTAAAAATTGGGCAGCACTTCCTCTATTTCGGGACAAACCCAAAACTGGGAAGGGCGCCAACAAATACCTGCAAATATCCCAAACCAGGGAAAACCTATTTTGTATAGAAAATATCACAGAACCAATTCCGAAACCACACTGGAAATCCCGTTTTATCCAAAACAAAACCACAGCAACACAATCTCACAGACAAACGTCACCCAAGTGCTAAACGTAGCTAACGGAAAAATAACGTATCTAACCGGATTCCCGAGAGGGAACCGGGGGACCGATCTAGCATCATCGACTCACGGGAGGGACGAACTACTCTGATTATCCAGAAATTACCAGTTTCCGTTGGCGGGGAGCCGCGGGAAAAATCTCGGGAAAGAAATCCGAACTAAGTCGGCAGCAGGTCGAAGTCCCGAACAGCGACGAGAGTCCACGGACAGCGGGAACGCCGGCGGGGACAGCAAAGAACCGCGGGAAATCAGCGGCTCGGGTGCTGGCCGCGGGAGCGGACAGCGACGGGGAGGGTTTCTGGACAGCGGGGCACCGACGGCACGGCGCTGTCGGCCGAGGGGGTCGGGCTGGCTGCGGGCGGACGGTGGCGGCGCGGGGTTGCTGGCCGCGGGGAACAGCGGCGGACGGCGGACGGGGCGGTCGGTTCTCGCGGGAAGTCGCCGGCCACGGAGGGTGGCGGCGGCGGAGGCTCGGCGGACGGTCGGTGGCGTCGCGCGCGGGAGGCGGCGGCGCAGAGGGGCGCTCGCGGAGGCGGTCGCCGGAGTGGCGCAGAGGGGGGCCGCGGTCGGGGCGCGCGCCGGAGGAAGGCGCGGAGGGGTCCGCGCGCGCTGGGGCCGGGGCTGTCGGCGGCTAGGGCGGGCTCCGGTGGAGTTGGGGTTTGGCTCGGGGTAGGTGAGGGTTGGTGAAGTGGGTTTGGGGAAGGTTTCTGTGGGAGAGGAGAGATGATGAGTTAATGAGGGAAAGAGAGTTGAGATTAAGAGAGGAAAAGAGCTGAGTTGTGTTTTCTCTTCTTGAGTGATTTCGTGGGAATGTGGGAAAGAGAGGGAGTTTAATAAGGGGTGGTGGTGATCTGTTAGAAAAGAACGTGTGGACAAACGTGTGTAGTTCAGAGAGTGATGGGGAGTTTGAATAGGAGATGGGAGAAAAAGTCTCCACACTCCAAATGCTGGTCCTTCGGGCCAGCACAAGTAATATTTTTTTTTATTATTATTAACAAGAACCAAGTCCAAATAATCAGATTGAGAAGGAAAAAGGGCTCGGACCTGGGTCTGGGCTCGGACTCGGGTCTGGATCCGAAAAACAAAAATCCATGTTGTTATATTTATTTTCGAAATCCTTTTCCATCCAAAAATATTTAATAGTAATATTTAATAATAATAATTTTGAAATACTAATATTAATAATACCAAAACATTATTTAACAATTAATTACAAACTATGGGTTTCACACAAACAATAAGAATTTTGGATAATATGGACACGGGATATGGATACCGGATACACATACACATACAGTGAAAAGTATGTGACATTGGTAGATGGTAGGTTGCGTCCGGGACCAAGGGCACAAACAGTGGGAGTTTTGTTTGGATAGGAGCAGCAATATTGTTAATCTTTTGATCACCAATATATTGGAGGTAGATACATTATGACCATCAACACTGTAAACTATCCCACGCTAAAAATATTTAATTTTCATGCTTGAAGAGCCTAAAATCAACCATGAAGTCTTGAAGAAAGTATATTATGAAAACGAAATACACTTAAGATATTTCTTTGATGGGTGAGGAAATGTATCTCTGATATAAAATTAGTGTTGAGAAGAACAAGATTATATTCATCTATAACTGAACTAAAAGGAGGCTCCTAATGATAAAGGAGACTCAAATAATTGGAAAGGTAAAGGAGACTCAAATAATTGGAAAGGTAATCACAAATCAAATATTCAATGTCGTTATTGTAACAAGTATGGTCATATTAAGCTTTATTGTTGGGACAAAGAGAAGCATCAAGCTAATGCATCTGAAGGAATAGATGAAGAAGCTAATCTTTTTTACTTATTTTAATGCTAGAGAAAACACAAATTATATATGCTGTTGCATAGTGGTTGCAGTAATCACATGACAGATATGAAAGAGATCTTCAAAAACATTGAGAATAAATAAAACTTCAAGTACAACTTGGAAAGGGAAGCAGGTTCAAGCAGAAGGAAAATGTGTTATTACAGTGAGAACTAAATCAGGTATTGAAAAGCAAATCCATTGTGTTCTTTATATTTCTGGTTTAGCTCACAATTTATTAAGTATTGGCCAATTAGTTCAAATAGACTATTCAATTAGTTTTTTGAATGATACGTGCGAAATTCGAGATTATAAATCTGGTAGGATTGCTATAGTAAAGATGACACGTAAAAGATGTTTTCACTCAAGTTCTCTTATCTTGATGATCATGCTTTATCTGTCAATATTGAAACTGAATCTTGGTTGTGCCATTTGTATTATGGGTACAATTGTATTTTAATGCTTTAAAGTTAATAAATCAGAAAAAAATGGTAGATGGTTTACCTTGCATTGAGAATGTAAATAATATGTGTGAAGGTTGCATCTACAGAAAGCAACATCGAGCATCATTTCCCATTTAGTCGGACTGGAGAGCAAGAATTCAGTTAAATATTGCAGATATTTGTGATACAATGAGAACTCCTTCATTAGGCGGTTGTACATATTTTATTTTGTTCATTGATGATTTTAGTATAATGAGTTGGGTTTATTTACTAAAATACAAATCAGAGTCATTTTCTAAGTTGCAGATGCTCAAATCTTATGTTGAGAAGTAAAGTGGTTACTTTATAAAATATTGAGAACAGATCATGGGGGAGATTTTTTGATCCAAAGATTTTTTTTCCCCTTTTTCAAGCTAATGGCATACACAAGCATTTGACGGCAAGTTATATACAAGAGCAAAATCAATTCGCATAACAAAAAAATAGGATCATTGTTGAGATGGCCAGAAATATGTTAAAAACGAAGTATCTTCCAAATGAGTTCTGGGTAGAAGCAGTGTACACTTTAGTCTTTCTCCTAACTAGACCCACGAAAGCAGTACAGAATTGAACTACTTTAGAAGTATGGTCTGGTAAGAAATCTAATGTAAGTTATTTAAAAGTTTTTAGTTCACTTGCAAATGGATTTTGTATGTCCAATTTTTAATACATAAAATTCACAGAATTGCTATAATCTTTAGACAAGTCTACTAATAAAAAAATAAGTAGTTATTTTTTTAAAAACTCAATCAGTTTAAAATCAATTATAAGTCTTTTAATTAGGAACTCATGATAAGTTTAAAATTAATTATATTTATTTTAAAAACCAATATTTTTTTGAAAATTATAATTAAATAACTAGTAGAATACGGAAGAATTTGGAATAAAAAGTATCTAACCTACGAGAGAAATTGAAATATTGGAGAGAACCAATTTAACGATGATAATTATAGGATCCTCTTTCGACATACGTAAATAGCAAAAGAATGCTATAGCATTCCAAATATGTTATAGTCTTTTTTATCATGTAAAATAAAAACATACGCTGCTTCTCCTAGAATTCGAACATGAGATCCGCTTTGATACACAAACATAGCAATAGATGAATGCTATAGATTCTACAACATTTTGTAGATAGATATTTTTGTAGCATCGCAGAAAGAACGCTAATGTTGATAAATTCTATCGCGTGAACACTTGAATGCTATAGAAAAATAGGTTCTATTTGTTGTAGTGTTTGTACAAAGCAAAATCATTTACAGTTCATAATAATACTAATATGAATGAATTTGTGAAGTTACAGATATATACCAAACTTTGATAAATGGTATTGGCTACAATTCATTGGTAAGGCAACTTCATCTTAATTACTCAAACCTTCTATCAGAATGGGGTTCACAATGGGCCCATACATACAATTCTATTACTGTAACATTGCTTACACAAGAAGAATCCACAAACAAAAATAAGTTTATTAATAACGTCCATTTGGTCGATTTTACAGAATATATATAATAATAAGGAATGGCATACATATTTCTTAATTGAAAACAACATGAATATAACTTAACATAAATGAAATGATTTTGTACGGTTAGGCACTTATTCCACATTTCATACTTTTGAAAGCCAGTTGGTGGTGAGCTTAGCTAGCGTCGCCCTTAATTACTCAAGGGCACTGGAAGCCTTTGGGGACCTTCTTGCCGCAGTAGTTGAGGAGAAGGCTGAGGTCGATGGGGACAGTGAGGTGGATCCCGAGGATGTCGGCCTTGATGGCAGTGCAGAGGCAGACGGCAGCCTCAAGGTCGAGCAGGTTTCCGAGGAGAGAGCAGCATGGCTTCTTAGGTGGCTTGCCAAGGTTCAAGTTGACTAGGCCGCTCAGCACGTTGGCGCAGACGCCTAGCTTGAGGGTGTCAATGGGGCACTTGCCACCGGAAGAAGGGCTCGGGGTCGGGGGCTTCGGGGTGGGGGGCTTCGGAGATGGGCAGGTGCCACAGGAGCTCACCAGAGCAAAGAATAGGAGGTTGACGGCGAGGAAGAGGACAGCTGATGCTGTTCTTGTTGATGCCATTACGTGCGTACTTGTAGCTTGGCTGGTGAATAACTTCAACTTGTGAGTGTGAGGAATAGTATCGAAGTGTCTGCGCCAGCTATTTATAGGCATCAAGCGGTACTGCTGGTGTGTTTGAACAACATATTTTTAATTAGGCAAGAACAGAGACAAAAACCATGTGATGATGCATGATCGAGGGCGGGAAAGATGTTTTCGCTGGCAAACCATGCGATCGTTGTATAGTTTGGAACCTAGTTAATTCGGTGGAATTATCTCAATTATATATGCAATCCCTCTCGGCATGCAACAATAATTAGGATCTATTATTGTTTAATGTCCAATTGGTTTAGCTTAATTAATTTGATGAGCAAATAATAGTTTGTCTTCCTTTCCCTACAACAGATCGCATTCACATGCATGGATGGAATTCTATACCATTTTTGCATTCTCTTACGAAGTTAGTTGTGAGCATATTCTACGGTGTTGGCGCTAATGGCTTGGCCTCAATGTGTATCATGGTTTGCCAATGGTCATTGCGGCAGGGCCGGCCCACTGGTAAGCCAGACAAGGCTTCGGACTTGCGCAACCCTCCTCTGCTTAGGGCAACCCCCATGCTCAGGGTTATCTCAATAGAGGTCAGGGTTGCGGGTGCATGGCTCTCCAGGATCAGCCTAAAATAAGGGTCAGTGGCAACCAAAACTAGCTCCAGATATGACAATCCAACCCCCCGGGCCGACTCTGATTGCGGGGAGACTTTAGTTCCAATTTGCACTCACACGAGAACAGACAAGTCCGAGACAGTATCAAAATAAGTCAAATTAGCGACACCAGAAAATGTTGTTAATCCGAAAAATTTGTCGCTAAACGTCATTAGTGACTCCATTATCGGGTCACATATTGACGGGTTGCAGACCAGAAGTGTGTCATTAAACATCACAATACAAAAAAAGTAGTGACGTCGCCAATGTTGCTAAATTGGTACAACTTTTAGTGGCATTTTATAACTTGTTTTGTTGCCAATTCAGCGACCCATAATTAGTCATTGTTTTTCGCCAAAACATCGACTAGGTTAGCGATGTAATATTTAGTTCCAATTTGCACTCACACGAGAAGGTAGGGAGTAGTAGTGTACCAGATATTAGTCTGTTGACTGACTTTGAGCATTGTCTTCTTAGATCGGGATTGAAGTGCATGACCAAGACTTGCCACATTTGGACATTGAATGAGAGTGGTGAAGAAGAGGTCAACTGATAGAGGTTTGTGCAAAGAAATGAGCAGGGACCCTCCCAGATCCAAGAGTGGAGGGTTTGCGTCTGTGATACACATCCGACTTCATTTCGTTATTGTAGTGTTTGGTACGAGTTGAGGGATATGAGTAACACTACAAAAATACAGTAAAACATTAACTGTAAACCAGTGATGCACTAAGTATGTCGCTGATTAGTGACAAACAAGAGACATACCAGCGACGGATCATGCACGAGCGAGTTACAAGTGGGCCGCGGATCCATCGCTAATACCATTGCTAATTGACGAAGATCAGGACGTTGCTTGTGTTGCATGTTTCATGCAAAAGCCAAGTCCTCAAAGCCAAGTCTTCAACATGCCAAGTCTTTTGGAGACTTAGCCTCTTTTGGCTAATTTTAGTATAGGCTATTTTAAGCATATACTATCTTTAGCATATGCTTAATGCTATATAAGAGAGCATCATTTTCACAATCTTTACTCCACTCTCTCCCTCTCATTCTCTCGTGTTCAATTCAAAGCTTTGTTCTTCGGTTTGTGCTCTGGACAGAAAAACTAAGTTCGGGGTCTCTCTTTCCGAGTTGTGTGCGACGAGGAGATACCGGTAGAGCGGAAGTTTTACCACTAGGAGCATTCGGAACAAGTCTGCACATAGACCCGAATTAACTCTTAGGACAGGGCTTCGTGCGCGACTTTCCCGGAGGCCGGTAACATTTTCTTTATTTTATTTTGTTTGCAGATTTTTGGAATAATTTCCAACAATCTAAGAGTTGAGTTATTTACTTTATTTGTTAATTTTTTGAATATTTGTTAAATTAGTAACAATTTATCATTTTCATAAAGTGACACCTGAGACAAACATTATTTTGTTAGTAATTTTATGAATTCTAGTTTACTTTACTCAATATTTAAATTTAGGCTAAAGTAAACAATTAATTGATTTAGTAAAATTCTTTTAATTTTAAAGTTCTAAAGTAGAGATTTGTTTGGGAACAAGCCGAAAGGGCCCTTCTGTCAAAAAGACGTAAATCGTCTAAGCGACCGGTTCTTAAGAGTTCCTAGTGAACCTCCGCTTGCTGGGATCCGGCCCCTACAGCTAACACAACCTTATCAAAACTTGAAAAACTAAAATTTTAAAGGTCTATTACTAAAATCATTTAAATTGTTAAGTTTTAGCTGAATCCATCTTGTCACGACACGCACCCTGTATAGAGGCACGAGAAGTGGGTACGTCCAGCCTACGCCGCAGTGTCGGCGGTGTTACCAAGAAATTAAAGACAACAACAACTAACTACTAAAATAATACTCCAATATCTCAAACCAACTTAATACAGACTCAATATCTTAACTTTAATACAACAAGCCAAAACATGAAAGCTAAAATAGTCTACTAGCTAATCTCCTGAATCACTCCTGAGAGTCGGAACCAAAGGTAGCTAATCCCTCGCCAGGTCCATGGTAAGCAGGGCATGTGTCCTCAGGATTATCATCTGTAATATTTTCAACAGGTCCAATCAGGACGGGAACGAGTACAACTCATCTAGAAAAACCCAAGTAAATGACAAAGAACTATAAAGCAGTTATAGACAGTTTTATTGATGAACATGGCAGTTTTATACAGGTAATGATGGCATAGAGAGAACAGTAAGATACAAGAAAAGAAAGGTAACTAAAACAAGAGAAGAATCATGGCAATGAAGACTGTAATAAAGGCTAACTGAACTAGAATATCATGTGTGAGTCCAGACAGTACGATATAAGTCTAATGTAATCCCAGTGTGAGTCCAGTCTATATAATCTGATACCAGATAATTTTCAGTACAAGATGAGTCCAACAGTGATCAATAAAACCAGGGTGAGTCCAACTATGATCTAACAGTGTGTTTTAACATACCGAGGTCGACATGCAAACGGCTGTAGGTATCAGGCACATCTCTCACTGATCAGGCAAGAGATGGCTATGCTTCCAGTAGATTCCAGTTGGAGATTCCAGATTTGGGGTATGTCTACATGTCTTACTCAATATTTCCCCGCCCAGCAAGTGAATCCAAAATCGACAAAAAGAATCGAGATGAGTCTGGCCAATACATGATGATTCCAGAAATAATTCCAGAATGATACTAATGACTCCAGTAATAGAGGCCAGCAAGTAAAGTATGTGTCGATACATGAATCCAGAAATATCCATACGTGTTGATACAGAGAATCATATAGAACTAACTAGAACTGAAATACAGTAATCGACAAATAAATGAGAGAACTATCAGAGAATGTACTCGCCTGATACTCTGAAAAGAGTAATGTAATATCAGATGTCTGTACCAGGGTCACAATGTCCTAAAATAGAGCAATACAGTTATGACATGTCCAAAATGAAGGTAAATAAAATCTACGATGCAATCTGTATGAATTCTAAGCCAATCTAGGTCAAAGTCAAACTTGGTCAACACTACAGTCAGACTAAGTCAAATCAAGTCATACTAGGTCACAAGAAGTTAAACTAAGTCATACAAGGTCAAACAAGGGTAAACAAGTCTAATCTAGGTTAAAGTCAACTCATGGTCAAACATTCTAGCCAAACTAGTCAACTCTAGTTACTTGGGTCCATATAGGGTCAAGTCTTAGTTCAACTAAGGTTTTGGTTAATCATAGACTAGTCAATAAGGTAATTAGGTCAATCTTGACTAATGGTCAACTTCTAGTCAACTCTATAAGGCTAACTCCAACCATCATAGGCTAACATGTCTTAGAATACCTAAGATACTATACTACAATTACCTATACAAAGTATACCATACATAAATACATATAGTACAATACCAACCTTAATCCTATAATCAAGCTAATCCCATTCTCCAACTCAAGTCATGACTCAACTCTAAGTATCTCACTTAATCCCATACATATCTTCATCTATATAGGATTACCCTCATAATCCATATGGTTAACCTAATCATCTGGTTTAGTCAAACTCAAGTCAAATAGTCCTTCTATGTTCATCCAAGTTATTTCTAGGTCAATTAGGTCAAGGTTTGACCTATAGTTGACTTTGGTCAACACTGGTCAATTATCTAGTCAAACTAGGTCTACTAGACCTAGTGGTCAATTCTAACTTGCTACTAACCATAGGCTAGTATTCCTATGGCACCAAGACATACATTCAATACCTATATACACATAGGCCATAGTCCAAGATATCAAGTCTATATACATATATGTACATATCTAATTTATATAGTCAACTATATATATATATATAATACCAAGGCCATATCACATATATATATATATATATAATATATATATATATATATATATATATATATATATATATATATATATATATATATATATATATATATATATATATATATATATATACATATCTAATATATATATACCATATATATCCAACTATATAATACCCACATACATATATATAGTACCCACATATATACATAATACATATATATATATATATATATATATATATATATATATATATATCTATATATATATATATATATATATATATATATATATATATATAAACCCATTCACATATATATAATACCCTTATATATAACATATATATATATATATACCACTATATATACATAACATATATATATATATATACACATACATAACATATATACATATATAGGTAGAGAGAGAGAGTGGGGGGTGATGGGGTGTCATGTGTGTGTGTGGACTGGATAGCAGAGGGGGGGGGGGGGTTAATCTCAGGAAAACTGAGATGGGAACCACACCACACACACATACATAGGTGCATATATACACACACACATTCCTACATATATACAAGTATATATACACTCACATACATACACACATACATATATACTTACATATGCAGTACATATATACATAAATACGCATGTATATATACATAGAAATCAGTTTGAAATCCATTTAAAATACTGAAAAATAACAGGAATACTGTTCAATACTGAAAATTGGGGGTAAACCCAAATCCGACACCAAAACCTAGCCAATACCCAAACTAGTGGTTGGTAATCGTGCCCCCATGTGTACACATGTCGTAGGTGTCCCTAGGTGTCCACCACGGCACGACACAACGTGTCCAAGTGTCAAAAACCCAAATCGGGTAAATTCAGACTGTGCACTGTGTCACAGCATCGTGCAGAGATGCACACGCGTGTAGGACACAGCACACGTGTCCTCGTGTCTCGTGGTCACGTGTCTAGGTTCGCCTAGGGTCAGGCTAAGTGTCCCAGTGTCTGTCTCGTGTCCAAGTGTCACACAGTGTCGTGTTCGAGCCCGTATCAGAGCTCAATTTCCACGTGTGTGCTGTCAGTACAATTCAATGCACACACGAATTCGTGTCCGACACTGCACTAGAAGACACGAAACTTGGGGGACATGTTCGCAGACATTGCCCCCTCATGTCCACCAAGTTTCACCCCTCCACGTGTCGTGTCGTGTCCTACGTGAGTCCCGAACAGCAGGGGAATGAACACGCGCGTGGCGCAGTCTCGTGCAGCGAGGACAGAGCCTCGTGGACACGACACACGTATCAATACGTGTCGTGCTCGTGTCAGGGTGTAGCCTAGGTCTAGGGCTAGGGTTTAGGCCTGATACTTTGTGTCCACGTCGTGTCTAGACACGACACGAAGGCCGTGTCAGTGTGTGTTTTAACACTATGTGCAGTGTAAACTAAACCAGTGCGCGTGTGATTACGTGTCCGATACGACACGAGATGACATGGCACTTGGGGGCTGACATGTCAGTCATGGCCCCTTCGTGTCCACCAAAATTGGTGTGTCAAAGTGTCGTATACAGTGAGAAATGGGGCTCGAGCAACAGGACACAGTGTATGTGTGTGTACAGAGCATTCGTGTCCGTTTTGGACACGGACACGACTCGAAGTGTGCTCAGTCAACTAGGGTTGTGTCCTACATGTCTAGGGCTACCCAAAAATGTATTTTGTTTTGGAAAATAACAACATTTAAACCATAGTGACATTTTACCAAACACTGAAATCAAGAGACTGACACGTGTCCGATACGGACACCAAACCAAGCCTATTTCCTACCAAACTTGACCGACAGCTAGGGTTTACCTATATGCATGCAATTATGAAAAGAAAACACAATATTAACTAGGTTTGTAGGTATTTACCTATGAGTGCAAAATCCTCAAATATAGGCCTATTTGAATGAAATCCTCCTTCAACTCCTAATGTCCAAAGCTTCACGAATCCTTGCTAGCAAGCCACAATTGGTATCCTCTAGTGTAGGGGAGTCTAATGCAAGAAACTAGGCTCAATTTGGAGTTAAATTGGTTATGTGGTGAAGGGTTGAAGTGGTAGGGAAACTAGGTTTTTAGTGTAATAGAAAAATAGCATGAATGAAGAGGGGGGGTGTGTTTATATGGAAGGGGGTAGGGTGTGGCTGCCATGGGGGGGTAGGGTAGATATTTAGGGTTCCTTTACACCTTGCTAGCTTAGCTCTTAAGGCTTGGACCAAGTAGATATTTATAGGTTTCATGAAAATATCTATAAAGTAAATATCTAAGATATTTCAATCCTAAGATATTTACAACATAAAGTAAATATCTACACTTAGTCTTCTAGGTTAGTGGCTAACCCCTAGATTAGGCTAAACTAGGTTAGGGACTAACAAGACACTAATCAACTAATTAAATAATAATAAATCACATAAATCCAAATAAAATCTAATAAATTACCAAAATACCCTTTAGGCTAAAAAGCCCTAATTTGATGTTCTGAACCTATGGTTAGGCTCACATGATCATGGTTAGTCTCTAGGTTATAAAATCTCTAGGGTTTACACTAGGGTTACACTAGTCAAATCACAAAGTCATAAGTCATGACTTAGAAAATAGTTTTAAATTAACTAAAATCACCAAAAATCATATTATGACTAAAACACCATTATTTAATAATAAAAATAATAAATTTTCAAAAAATCCCAATTTCAGAAAACTGGGTGTTACACATCTTATTGAGTAAATATTTTATTTTATTTTTCAGACCTTAGAAATCATGTCTACCAAAGACGAGACTTCGACTGCTAAGCCAGCCAAGTTTGATGGCACCCACTTCAAGAGGTGATAGAGTCAAATGAATTTCTGACTCACACTTTAGGACTGATTTCAGCCATTGATGGTTCCACACCCATCATAAATGATTCTGACGACACTGAGTCTGACATAAGAATGTCCAAACCCTCCAGTTCCTCCAAACCTAAAACCCCTAAGGAAATAGACTTTCACTTCCATCGAATTCTAAGCGCTTTATATGATTCACTTTATGATATATTCTTTGAATATAAAAGCGCCAAAGAACTTTGGAATGCTTTAGAAGATGAATATGGTTGTGATGATGCTGGAATTGAAAGATTCACTTCTTCAGCATTTAATAAGTATTTCATGGTAGATGACAAACCTATGAATGAACAAATCCATGAATTCCAAAAATTTGTGAGGCACATTCAAGCTAAAGTTACAACCTTTTCAGCTGAACATAAGATAGCTTGCCTAGTAGATAAGCTCCCTCCTTCTTGGTCTGATGTAAAAAAGGACCTCCATCGTACCCAAGGTGAGCTTACTTTTGCCCAAGTACTGAAGCAAATTAGAGTTGAAGAACAACTTAGGCTAAGGTCTAACTCCAAGACTGAGGACTAAGGCTAAGGTAAACCTAGTAGAGTCATCCCAAAGCAAACCTAAGCCTAATAATCCTCACAAACCCAAGAATAATATCTTCAAGAAGAAGAATATTGTTCAGTCTCATCACCAGAACCACAAGAATCGTTAACACAAGCAACTCCAAAAACCTAGAAACTTTGGTCAGACTCAGGATCAAGGAAGATTTTATTTTGTGTATGGTAGAACAAACCACACGGCCATCAACTGTTTCCAAAGGAAGAAGAAACCAATCAAGACTTCCTATAGGGGAAAAGGCCCAGCCAAACCAGAAGCCAACATGATTCTGAATGGGTCTTCTGGTTCCTTCAGGTCTGTGACTTACCAACCCTTAGTTAATATTTCTTACCATTCTGATGACTGGTGGTTGGATTCTGGAGCTAATGTTCATGTTTCATTTGATCGCTCCTGTTTTTCAAACTATCAGGAATCATGTGGAGGAGGCATAACCCTAGGAGATGGCTCTACGGCACAAATTGTAGGAAGAGGAAGAATAGATCTAAAGATGACATCAGAAAAATTTTTGCATTTTCATGATGTTCTTCATGTGTCGACTGTTAGGAGAAATTTAGTTAGCGGTTCCCTTCTTGTAGCATCTGGTTACAAGATTGTAATGGAAGCTAATAAAGTTGTATTTTCTAAGAATGAGTCCTTTGTTGGTAAAGGATTTATAAAGGATGGTCTGTTTATTCTCAGTACTGTAAATAAAATATTGGATCCTTCTCCTATTGTTTCCAATATAGAATCTTCTAATGTATGGCATAGTAGACTAGGTCATGTGAACCTGGGTTCCCTTAGAAGGATGATGAACCTAAATCTTATTCCCAAGTCTCCTGTAGATAATAAAGACAAGTGTGAGATTTGTGTTCAAGCCAAACATTCTAGACTACCATTCAAATCCGTAGAAAGGAATTCTGATCTTCTAGAACTAGTTCATAGTGATGTTTGTGATTCAAATAGGGTTTTGACTCGAGGTGGTAGGAAATACTTTGTCACATTTATAGATGATTGTTCAAAGTATTGCTATACCTACCTTCTCAAAACCAAAGATGAAGTTCTAGATAGATTCAAGGTTTACAAATCAAAAGCTGAAAACCAATTAGAGAAAAGGATGAAGATCCTTAGATCTGATCGTGACGGAGAGTATACCTCAAACGAAATGACTAACTTCTGTGAAGAACACGAAATAGTTCATGAGGTGACTGCTCCTTATTCACCACAATCTAACGAAGTTGCTGAAATGAAGAATCGTACTCTGTTAGACATGGTGAATGCCATGCTTCTCAGCTCAGGTGCTCCTGATAACTTGTGGAGAGAAGCCTTATTAACAACTTGCTACATCCTAAATAGGATTCCCAGTAAATCTAAGGATAAGACTCCCTATGAATTATGGAAAGGTAGAACTCCTAGAGTCCATTACCTCAAAGCTTGGGGATGTCTAGCAAAAGTTGGAATTCCTGAACCAAAAAAGAGAAAGATTGGACCTAAGACCATAGATGGTGTGTTCATAGGATATGCCTTAGATAGCAATACCAATAGATTTCTAGTGACTAATTCTGAAGTAAATGAAATCTCTAACAATACCATTATAGAAGCTAGAGATGCAGTTTACTTTGAAAATATATTCCCTTTTAAGGATAGAATTTCTTCCAATCCCTCAAGTTCTTCCCTAGCTCCTTCTACAAGTTTTCATTGCCATTCATCAAGCTCACAACCTGAACAAGACTTAGAACCTAGAAGAAGTAAAAGAGGAAGGATTGAAAGGAATTTAGGGGAAGGCTTCTTCACTTATTTGATAGAGGGTGATCCCTCAATTTATGAAGAAGCAATATCTTCTTCTGATGTTCCTTTCTGGAAAGAAGCCATAAATAATGAGTATAACTCTATTATAGAGAATAATACTTGGTTTCTTGCAGATCTACCTTTAGGTAGTAAACCCATAGGTTGCAAATGGATCTTCAAAAAGAAACTCAGAGCTGACGGTACTATAGAGAAATACAAAGCTAGATTAGTAGCTAAGGGTTTCACTCAGAAAAAGGAATTAGATTATTTTGATACATATTCTCCTGTAGCTAGGATTACTTCTATTAGAACTCTTCTAGCCTTAGCATTCATTCATAACATGCTGATCCATCAAATGGATGTAAAGACAGTATTTTTGAATGGAGATATAGAAGAAGAGATCTACATGGAGCAACCTGAAAGTTTTATTGCTAAAGGTCAAGAAAAGAGAGTTTACAGATTAGTAAAATCACTTTATGGCCTAAAGCAAGCTCCCAAGCAATGGCACAACAAATTTGATAAAGTGATTATAGAATATGGTTTCTTGCCAAATGAGTATGACAAATGTATATACTCTAAAAATTCTGGTAGAAGTTGTGTCATTTTATGCTTGTATGTTGATGATATCCTTATTCAAGGATCTTCACTGGAACTGATAAATAACACTAAGAATTATTTATCTAACCAGTTTGATATGAAAGACCTAGGCGAAGCCAACTTGATCCTAGGAATGCAAGTGTCCAAATGCAAAGAGGACTATACTCTATCCTTAGCACATTCAATTGAGAAAATGCTAAGAAAGTTTGAGTATTTTGATAAAAAAACCTGCCCTTACTCCTTATGACAGTAATGTTGGCCTCAAGAAGAATGAAGGATCACCTATAGAACAACATAGATATTCACAGATGATAGGGTCCCTTATGTACATATCAAATAGAACCAGACCCGATATTGCATTTGCTATTGGAAGACTTAGTAGATATACCGGAAACCCAAATTAGTCACATTGGACTGCATTGGATAGAGTATTTAGATATCTTAGAGGTACTCTAGATTATAAACTTCATTATTCTAGATACCCTGATATTATAGAAGGTTATTCAGATGCAAATTGGGTAACTGATTCACATGATGTGAAATTCACTACTGGATATGTTTTTACTCTAGAAGGAGCAGCAATCTCCTGGAGTTCATGCAAACAAACTATCATAGCTAGGATTACAATGGACTCTGAAATGATAGCTCTTGACACTACTTGTACAGAAGCTGAATGGCTTAGAAATTTAATTATGCATATACCTGTTTATCATATTCCTGTTCCTGCAATTTCTATCAATTGTGATAATAAATCTGTTATTGAACTACTAAAGCATGATTCTGTGAATGCTAAGATAAACAGGCACCTGCAGCTGCGCTTCAAGTCTATAAAGAGTCTATTGGGCAAATATGTGGTTCTTGACTATATAAAGTCAGAAAAGAACCTTGCAGACCACTTGACGAAGGGTCTATCTAGGACATTGATCCTAGAATCATCGAGGGAGATGGGGTTAAGCCCATAATTTAGTCACCAGTAGTGGCAACCCAACCAAGTCTGACTAGAGATCCCAAGAAGCCGGTTCAATGGGTAGGAACAAACTGGACTAGGTGACTAATATGGAACACTGACCTTGAGATTAAATTCTCTTTAAAATAAAAGCCCAGGAGGCTGTACATGTGTACATTGATACCCCATCCCTATGGTGACAGTATTCCGGTGTGATATGGTTAGGGTGAGTTTAAACTCTTAATAAGTCCAAGCATGATATGCAGGGTTGATACCTATCACCAACCCTTGAGGACTTACCTATATGAGAGGTCGTGAAGGCTGCGACTATAGGACAGGGCGATCCTAGACAACTCTCATGAATGTGTAAAAGTGCGCATGGCCAATCAAAGCGCCACCCGATAGACCCAAAGAACCTCTAGCGTATTATGTGTGCTATTTTTCTGAATCTGGTTCAAGAAGTCTGATTCAAGGCATAGTCCATCAAGCACTTCTTCAGACAAAGACAATAGTAACTAAGTGAGATTCAAGGCTGTAGTCCATCTCATCTATGCATAATATATATTTGCCCAGAAATCCTCTACCAATTCTTATTCCCTTGTCATCTCTATGTTTTTCGGAACTTGACTTTTTTTTGGGGGGGGGGGGATTGTTGCATGTTTCATGAAAAACCCAAGTCCTCAAAGCCAAGTCTTCAACATGCCAAGTCTTTTGGAGACTTAGCCTCTTTTGGCTAATTTTAGTATAGGTTATTTTAAGCATATACTATCTTTAGCATATGCTTAATGCTATATAAGAGAGCATCCTTTTCACAATCTTCACTCCACTCTCTCCCTCTCATTCTCTCTTATTCAATTCAAAGCTTTGTTCTTCGGTTTGTGCTCTGGGCAGAAAAGCTAAGTTCGGGGTCGCTCTTTTCGAGTTGTGTGCGACGAGGAGATACCGGTAGAGCGGGAGTTTTACCACTAGGAGCATTCGGAACAAGTCTGCACATAGACCCGAATCAACTCTTAGGATAGTGCTTCGTGTGCGACTTTTTCGGAGGCCGGTAACATTTACTTTATTTTATTTTATTTGCAGATTTTTTGGAATAATTTCCAACAGCTTGCGTTTAATTTGTACACCGACGAAATTGGGTGTCGTTTGTCCGTCGCCTAGGGCAGAATTTTTCTGCGCAGCCTAATTTTCATTCATGCAAAACAAACTCCCAAAACCTCCCCTCTTGATCTCTTAGACAAGAGCGCCCTCGAGCTCTACTCCTCCTCTCCCCTCCGCCCAATCAACGCGACCCTGATGGGAAGCTCCCTCCCCGCTCGTTCTCTTGTTATTTAATTGTGTGCTCCCTCCTCCACGTGTCTATATATGTGTCCAAGAACAAACAATAAGAATTTTGGATAATATGGACACGGGATACAGATACGTGACATACATACACATACAGTGAAAAGTATGTGACATTCGTAGATGGCAGGTTGCGTCCGGGACCAAGGGCACAAACAGTGGGAGTTTTGTTTGGATAGGAGCATCAATACTGTTAATCTTTTGATCACCAATATATTGGAGGTAGATACATTCTGAGCATCAACACTAAACTATTCCACGCTAAAAATATTTAATTTTCATGCTTGAAGAGCCTAAAATCAACCATGAAGTCTTGAAGAAAGTATATTATGAAAATGAAATACACTTAAGATATTTCTTTGATGGGTGAGGAAATGTACCTCTGATATTAAATTTAAGTGTTGAGAAGAACAAGATTATATTCATCTATAACTGAACTAAAAGGAGGCTCCTAATGATCAAGGAGACTCAAATAATTGGAAAGTAAAGGAGACTCAAATAATTGCAAAGGTTGTTGTAACAAGTATGGTGTGACAAGTATGGTCAAGCATGGTCAAGCATTATTGTTGGATAGTGGTTGCAGTAACAAGTATGGTAAAGGAGACAAATCAAATATTCAATGTCGTTGTTGTAACAAGTATGGTCAAGCATTATTGTTGGGACAAAGAGAAGCATCAAGCCACTGCATCTGAAGGAATAGATGAAGAAGCTAATCTTTTTTTACTTATTTTAATGCTAGAGAAAACACAAATTATATATGTTGTTGCATAGTGGTTGCAGTAATCACATGGCAGATATGAAAGAAGTCTTCAAAAACATTGAGAATCAATAAAACTTCAAGTGCAACCTGGAAAGGGAAAGCAGGTTCAAGCAGAAGAAAAATGTGTTATTACAGTGAGAACTAATCAGGTATTGAAAAGCAAATCCATGTTGTTCTTTATCTTTCTGGTTTAGCTCACAATCTATTAAGTATTGGCCAATTAGTTCAAATAGACTATTCAATTAGTTTTTTGAATGATACGTGTGAAATTCGAGATCATAAATCTGGTAGGATTGTTATAGTAAAGATGACACCTAAAAGATGTTTTCACTCAAGTTCTCTTATCTTGATGAACATGCTTTATCTGTCAATATTGAAAATGTATCTTGGTTGTGCCATTTGTATTATGGGTACAATTGTATTTTAATGCTTCAAAGTTAATAAATCAGAAAAATATGGTAAATGGTTTACCTTGCATTGAGAATGTAAATAATATATGTGAAGGCTGCATCTACATAAAGCAACATCGAGCATCATTTTCCATTTAGTCGGACTGGAGAGCAAGAATGCCAGTTCAGTTAAATATTGCAGATATTTGTGATACAATGAGAACTCCTTCATTAGGCGGTTGTACATATTTTATTTTGTTCATTGATGATTTTAGTAGAATGAGTTGGGTTTATTTACTAAAATACAAATCAGAGCCATTTTCTAAGTTGCATATGCTCAAATCTTATGTTGAGAAGCAAAGTGGTTACTTTATAAAAATATTGAGAACAGATCGTGGGGGAGATTTTTTATCCAAAGAGTTCTTTTTTCAAGCTAATGGCACACACAAGCATTTGATTGCAAGCTATATACCAGAGCAAAATTGATTCGCATAACAAAAAAATAGGATCATTGTTGAGATGGCAAGAAATATGTTAAAGACGAAGCATCTTCCAAATGAGTTCTGGGTAGAAGCAGTGTACACTTCAGTCTTTCTCCTAACTAGACCCACGAAAGCAGTACAGAATCGAACTACTTTAGAAGTATGGTCAGGTAAGAAATCTAATATAAGTTATTTAAAAGTTTTTGGTTCACTTAAAAATGGGTTTTGTATGTCCAATTTTTAATACATAAAATTCAAAGAATTGCTATAATCTTTAGACAAGTCTACTAATAAAAAAAATAAGTAGTTTTTTTAAAAAAAACCTCAATCAGTTTAAAATCAATTATAAGTCTTTTAGGAACTCATGATAAGTTTAAAATTAATTATATTTATTTTAAAAACCAATATTTTTAAAAATCATAATTAAATAACTAGTAGAATACGGAAGAATTTGGAATAAAAAGTATCTAACCTACGAGAGAAATTGAAATATTGGAGAGAACCAATTTAACGATGATAATTTTAGGATCCTCTTTCGACATACGTAAATAGCAAAAAGAATGCTATAACTGCTATAGCATTCCAAATATGCTATAGTCTTTTTTTATCATGTAAAACAAAAACCTACGCTGCTTCTCCTAGAATTCGAACATGAGATCCGCTTTGATACACAAACATAGCAATAGAAGTATGCTATAGAGTCTACAACATTTTGTAGATAGATATTTTTCTAGCATCGCAGAAAGAATGCTAATGTTGATAAATTCTATCGCGTGGACACTTGAATGCTATAAAAAAAACTGCTATTGTAGGTTCTATTTGTTGTAGTGTTTGTACAAAGCAAAATCATTTACAGTTCATAATAATACTAATATGAATGAATTTGTGAAGTTATAGATATATACCTTCCACAAACTTTGATAAATGGTATTGGCTACAATTCATGGTAAGGCAACTTCATCATAATTATTCAAACCTTCTATCAGAATAGGGTTCACAATGGGCCCATACATACAATTCTATTACTGTAACATTGCTTACACAAGAAGAATCCACAAACAAAAATAAGTTTATTAATAACGTCCATTTGGTCGATTTTACAGAATATATATAATAATAAGGGATGGCATACATATTTCTTAATTGAAAACAACATGAATATAATAACTTAACATAAATGAAATGATTTTGTACGTCTTAGGCACTTATTCCACATTTCATACTTTTGAAAGCCAGTTGGAGGTGAGCTTAGCAAGCGTCGCCCTTAATTACTTAAGGGCACTGGAAGCCTTTGGGGACCTTCTTGCCGCAGTAGTTGAGGAGAAGGCTGAGGTCGATGGGGACATCGAGGTGGATCCCGAGGATGTCGGCCTTGATGGCAGTGCAGAGGCAGACGGCAGCCTCAAGGTCGAGCAGGTTTCCGAGGAGAGAGCAGCATGGCTTCTTAGGTGGCTTGCCAAGGTTCAAGTTGACTAGGCCGCTCAGCACGTTGGCGCAGACGCCTAGCTTGAGGGTGTCAATGGGGCACTTGCCACCGGAAGAAGGGCTCGGGGTCGGGGGCTTCGGGGTGGGGGGCTTCGGAGATGGGCAGGTGCCACAGGAGCTCACCAGAGCAAAGAATAGGAGGTTGACGGCGAGGAAGAGGACAGCTGATGCTGCGGTCTTTGATGCCATTACAGAGTTTGAGTAAGTTCAACAGTAGCTCAGTAGCTAGTGAATAACTGCAACTTATGAGGAATAGTAAGTGTCTGCGCCAGCTACTTATAGGCGTCAAGGGGTACTGTTGTGTGTTTGAACAACATATTTTTAGGCAAGAACAGAGACAAAAACCATGTGATCGATGATGCATGATCGAGGGCGGGAAAGATGTTCTAGCTGGCAAACCATGCGATCGTTGATCGGTATAGTTTGGAACCTAGTTAATTCGGTGGAATTATCTCAATTATATATGCAATCCCTCTCGGCATGCAACAATAATTAGGATCTATTATTGTTTAATGTCCAATTGGTTTAGCTTAATTAATTTGATGAGCAAATAATAGTTTGATTTCCTCTCTCTACAACAGATCGCATTCACATGCATGGATGGAATTCTATCTTGTCCATATATAAGACCATCTCCAATGGTGATTTCTAAAATTGAGTTCTTATCCTACTTGGCATTGTACTTTAAGGAGATTTCTATCCTAGTTGGAAGAGTTTCTACATAGAAATTGTAGACATACAAAAATGCTCTCCAATGGTTCTCTATTTCTATCCTATGTGTCACATAGTAAAAGATCAATTTAATGGTGTGGGGCCAATAATAATTGTCATGAGAGAGGAGAATTTCTATGTGAGTTTCTACATGTAAAAAATCCTCCTAGAAAGTTTCCATCCTACATCATTGCCACCTAGGATAGAAATAGTGATAGCTAGAAATCACCATTGGGAGAAGTTTTTTCTAAAATGGATTTCTTCCATAGAAATAAGGAAGATAGAAACCCCCATTGGAGATGGTCTAATAGCTTTGGCCATCTCCTTCGGCCTTAATCCAATCCCTTGATGGTTGATGGAGACCCGACGAAGGACTACCCTTGTCTCGAGGCTAGCCCCCTCCCCCAGACGACAGACTCTACAGTGTTGGAATAATTTTATTTTTACTTATCTTTGTTAATGCATGGTACATGCACACATTTGTAGGTGTATGACATCGCTTGTGCTTGGCCAAGCCACGGTCACGACCCACACCCGTTTTTCGGGATGCGAATGCGTACGCAAGCCAGCTACGTATCAAGTGGACTACAGCCTAACTCGAATATGTATAAGATGTCTAGACTATGATAATAGGTCTAATCATGGCCAGTCAAAACTATATCTCAATCCACTACGAGAATAACATAATAAGAATGAACAATATGCAATACAATCGGCCGTCCTGTACCACACATATTCGATCAAGATCACTACAGGAAAAATACGCTTTTACGACGCGCAATGTGTGCCGTAAAGCACTTTCTACTGCGCACATATGCGTGCCATATTAGCCCATGCCTTAAAAAACCGGTAGTTTAGACGACATAAAAGGCTTGCCGTCTAAAGTCAACTTGTGCGTCGTCTATAAGCATTTACGACATCCATTATGTGTCCTTAAAAGGCTATTACGGTGTGTTTATGCACGCCGTTAGTAAAATATTACGACATACGTCTACACGCCGTTAGTAAAATATTATGGCATTTTATTGCACGTCTTTAATGCACAAAGCATGACATGCTACAATACGCCATAAATAATAGTCAATTACGATATTCACCATATGCCATGAAAAGTATAAAATACCATCAATTAGGATATATTTTGCATGCCTTAAATTCTTTGTAATTTTTTTTTAAAATTCCTGCTTTTTGTGCAATCAAATTTACCTTTGACAATGAATCACAAAACATATAATATGCACAATAATTATGAAAAATAATAACTTTCATGAACAATAATATCTAATGATCCAAATCCAAAGTCACTTTATAGTATACACAATAAGTGTTTAAGAACTAACTTTCATTGAAACCATAATAATGTCAAATCATGTGAATCCAAATCACCAACTAAAATGCCACAAAAATGAGACCATATACTTAACCTAAATCTATACAAAATATATTAATTCTTCTTTCCATTCACGATCAAGCACCAGCATAATTAGAGTCGTCTTTCATTCGCCACTGCCTCAAAAGTGCCCAAGTCCACATGTATTCAGCAAAAAGTAGCATCTCTTATATAACCTATTATATACAACAACAAATCAAGTCAATATAAAGTTCAAAATGAATACAATAACAAACTACTAACAAAAATAAAACATAGATATAGCAAAGTATGGGAACAGTAAATAGGAACCCCTCTCTGGAACAGTTACAGCATGGAATCAACCTCAGCCAAGGCTTAAATTGCCTCAATTTAGTAGTAGTGAAAGTAAAAGGGGCATGATAGGTTGGGAGGAATTTTATCAAGATATAAAGATGGATTTTGGAATTTCCCAACTCACTGACCATGTAAATGAATTAAAACTTTTGATACATGAAGGTACTCTGCAGGAATACACATTAAACTTCCAAAACATGTCTAATAAAGTAATGGGATTATCTGAAAAATGTCAAGTAGTTGATATATACATGAATGAAGGTACTGTGCAGGAATACACATCACTGAGGATTAATGTGTATCAGTTTAAGATCAGTATATGCAGAAGCAGAAACATCATCCCAATACTTTGGAGTCCAACTACATATATCCTTTTCTCCCTCCAGCTACAAATAAAGTAGCCATAAATTAAAACTATAAGGTCCTATGAAAAAGCCGCAACCAACCTGAGAGTTTAATTGATTCACGCATGTTTCAGCCGATAAGGATATATGTAATAATCAAGGGTTCAGCTCCAGCTGTTTGTATATATCAAAATGAAAAATGCAAAAAAAAATTCCACATCTACAATATTGCTCACTTTCCTCATAATAGTTTTTGCATAACTAAACTACCAAAAAAAATTATGTTGAGGAACTCAAACTGGAGATGCAGGATCCCCCGTTCCCACTGTCAAACTCAAACTAATAAGATCATAGTAGACGTGGTTGATTCATGTTGCATACATAGACATACAGTATAAGCACATAGAGTAGTCCTTTCAGGAATTAGTTACCTAAGACCAGGAATCATGGCAACTGGGATCCTGGATCTACAATAGGTAAACATGAAAAAGCCACAACCAACCTGAGAGTTTAATTGCCTTCATTACTATGGTGTGAAAATCTTTCCAAAAGCTAAGAACAACACAAAATTCTATATACTTAGTTGATCATACTTGAGCGAAACTGACAAAAGAAATGATAAAGCTTTACAAAGAAAAAGAAGTCAAGTAAACTCAAAATAATGTTGCAAAAAATTGGATCCTCTCTGTGTTAGCACTACTAAAATACAGCGAATTAGCGACGGCCATATCCGTCGCTAATCCGTCGACAAATCGACTTAGCGACGGCTAGCCGACGGAATTTGGCTGAAAAATTCGTCGAAAAATAGCTCGTCGCTAAACAAGTCCGTCGCTAAGCTGTCGACATTCGACTGCTTAGCGACGGATTGCCGTCATCAAGAATCGTATATTTAGTGACGGCTAGCCGACGAATTTTCGTCAAATCAATTATCAGAAAGTTTTTGATACTACTTATTAGCGACGGACAAGTCCGTCGCTAATATGTCGGTAACTGTATATCAGAGAGTTTCTGATACGCAAAATCCGTCGCTAATTAGTCGCTAGCCGTCGCTAATACTCGACGGAAGAACGACGGTTTAGCGACGGAATATCCGTCGCTTAGGTTCTGGAAATCTTTATATTTCCAGAACCTTGTCGACGGATAATCTGTCGCTAATTCGTCGACATCCGTCGCTAACTGAAAATTCTCCAGTTAGCGACGGGATATTCCGTCGCTTAGCCGTCGCCTTCCGTCGCTAGGTAGTCACAAGTTCGTCGCTAACTGGAAATTTTTTGAAAAAAATTACATAAAACACAGCATTCCCTGCTCGTACAACATCAGAAACATCGAAACATCACAATATGTATCACACCTCACACAAACCAACAAATCAATATACATCACACACCAATATACAAATATCTATTACAAATACATCACACAAACCAACATACATCAATGAGACCCGGAGCAACCCTCTGTTGAATTTTTATATAATAAGTCTAGGTAATAGCATCCAAAAACATCCAAGTCTACAAAATAACCATGTCTAGAAAATAAAAAAACATCAAGAGTTGTAAAACCATCCAAGTAAAACCCAGAAATAAGTCTACCGAAAACAAATCCGGTCAAAAATCATATCATATATATCTATTGTCCTCTACGTAAGCGCAGAGAGATCTCCCTCCTCAGCCACTGCGCATAAGTAGGATCCACGCCCGCAAGATCGATATCCACATGAGATGGATGACTGGAACTCCCGGTGTAACTGCCCTCTTGTGCCACATCCTCCTTCACAGCTACCTCGGCTTTAGGAATCACTTTTTCCTTAATAGTAGGAGAAAGTTCTTCCTTGACCGTCATCTCTACAGTAGGTACCACTACCGATTCAGCAGCAGAAGGTGCCACTACCTTCTCAGCAGCCATCTGTGCCTCTCTCAAACGACGTCCTCGGGTCATGGGTGCCATCTGGTAAGATTGATGGAAACATGAAGATTAATTAGGGATTAAACAAAATGATAGTATTAGACGTGTAATGTGAAAGATTCATTATTGTATGAAAATAACAGTATTAGACGTCCTCCGCGTCCTCGTCTTCCTCTTCCTCCTCATCTTTACTTTCATCAATTTTGTTTTCCTCTTCGGATACTTCAACCTCTTCTACATGATTAGATGTGTAATATGGAACTTGTAACCACCTCCAACGGTGAATGACCCTCCAACGGTGAATGACCCTCCAACGGTAAATGATCCTCAGCAGTCTTGTCTTAAACTTGAAGCCATTAACGACAAAGCCTGACGGTACGGAATGAGTCTCACAACCAGGATATAGAGGAGTATTTGTATCTTGAAACATATCATAGAACTCCTTCGCCTTGGAATTAGGATCCTCTGGATCAAAATTAGGCCATGCCGTATCGTACACCATATCATGTCTTTCTGCATATAGTTCACCTTGCGATAACCACAGGCCATAATCACGTACAACCTTACGGGTCAAATAATCTTTTACAGTCACCACTTCTTCGAAACGTCTATTGCGACAATTACCACATGGCACGATCAACGAAGTAACGATCCATCGCAGATTAGATGTAAAAATTTGCATCATAAGACAAAGTAAATAGAATTGTAATTAAAAATATATAGTCCGATACCGACCCCCTCTACTTCGTCACTCTACTTCCCCTGCTTCTCAAGAAGGTACCCTCTCTGACCCCCCTCTACTTCCCTGCTTCTCATTCGACTCTCTCAGCCTCCTATTCCGTATCATATGATATCCATCTCAACCAAAGAGTAGAGAAGTGTGAAAATATTAATATTAACCAAGGATCGGTATCGGAATCGGTATCACCATGAATTTCATGGCTTGTTCTACCAGAGTATAATATAAAACCAAACGTGTGAAGCAGAGCTTCACATTCAAAATATTAGAAGAAAAAAATTTACGATTGGTGGTAGGACGAGCCAGAATCCTTTGAAAGTATTCTGGCTCGCCCTACCACCAATCGAAAAAAAATTCCTTCTAATATTGTGAATGTGAAGCTCTGCTTCACGTTTGGTTTTATATTATGTCTGGTAGAACAAGCCATGAGATTCATGATGATACTGATTTCGATACCGATCCTTGGTTAATATTAATATTTTCATACTTCTCTACGCTTTGGTTGAGATAGATATCATATGATGCGGAATAGGATGCCTCATGACCCGAATGAGAAGAAGGAGAGTAGGGAGACTCACTCTATACACTCATCCGCCTACGATATACACTCTATACACTCTTACTTATGCAAGCCTTTTGAGGTAAACAGTATTATACTAGATTTTCGAAAAAAATCTATAACTCTGATAGGCCCAAAAGACTTGACATAAGTAAATTTAATTTTCAACACTTACCAAGATACTACTAATATATCTTATACATATATCCTTCTAGGATACTCACTCTATACCAAGGTTCGCAGTATCAACAAGGTTCTAAACGGCGGTAGGCGGGTGCACAGCGCCTAGACGTCGCCTAAGCGATCAATACTGATACTCATAGAAATAGCACTATACCAAAATAGTCAATTTGTAACACTTTATTTTTTCAATTCGTAACAGTTAATACCGTTACAAGTTACCAACGGTAATTACCGTGACAATTATTACATAACTGTTACTAAAATTATTTTTCATAATTTTTATCTAATTAATTTTTTTTGTAATGGTAGAAAACCGTGATGATAAAAATATAAGTGTTACCAAAATTTTGTTTTCCCTCTTCTAATTTAACTTCCCTCCTCTGCTTCACCTTCCTCTAATATGCAGAGCTGTTACCATTAAAAATTTATCCGACTCCCACCGCAACCCTCCTCGCAGCCATCCAAAGGCCTCCGCCACCACCACGTCACCGGCGTCATCACCATGGCGACACCCCATCACACTTCTATGGATCCGTAGGAGATCCTCCATCAAGCCGCCTCTGCCCCACGCAAACCCTGTCTAGTGGAGGAACACGTGATAGATCTACCATAAGTGAGCTATGCTAGCTAGATAGGGTTTCACTTCTCATCCTTTTTTATTTTAAAAATTAGGGGTGGGGTTCTAATTTGTGTATTTAAAAAAAATTAAGGGGCGTACAAGTGGGTGTCAAAGTTATGGAGGAAGAAGCAGTCGAACGTGATGCAGTATGAAATCTCTCTCAAATCCCCCCAAATCCCCCTTTTCTCCTCGATTTTATTAGGGTTCCTTGGTCGATTCGATCGATTTTTAAGGTTTCGGTGATCAAATGGTTCACTTGTTGTTTTTGACATTTGTAGGTTTGTGATCAATGGCTTCAAAGCAAATTTTGAAGGAATTGAAAGATTTGTAGAATGTTCCTACTGTTTCCAATAGCACACGTCTGAGACTCTGAATCAATTTAAAATCTTTCATAATTCTATTTTTTGTTTGAGTTTCATTGTTGTGATCTATTTTTCTTATATGTGTGTTCATTTTTTTTGGAGGATCTCGTGTCCTTGAAGTTGTTTATGTGTGTACGTGTTCGGTCTGAATAGGTAAACAAATATAGCAGCTTCACATGTGAGGTTTACTTTTCAATAGTCTTGATAACGAAGTTTACTTTGTATTGCTGCCAACTAATGTTGATCAGTATTTAGAGAGGTTTAAGGGTTGATTTTCTCCCACTGATTATCTACAAAAAAAAGGTTTTGAATTCCTCAAAACAAAGTCAACATGGAAGAAAAAAGGGCTTAACTGGTGAATACTTTGAAATATGTTGGACTAAGACACAGATACAACACGATATAGGCGTTGATACGGACAAAACTTTGATTTTAACATTTTGTAGTATATTTTGGAGTATATGTTTTGTGTTGTGGAAGAAACGTGTCCGAAACGAGACGAGCATGTAGCTTGTTTCTGCAGTGCAGCTTCTTTCTAGACGCTATCCCTTATGTAATGAAATCAATGTCACTATCAATGGAAACAATCATGAAAATTTGGCGCAAGTTTTTGATGGTCATTATACTTCCAATAAAAGCCAGTTTCATGTTAAGGTTTTGGTCGTGAATGGCAGAAAGTTTTCATCGGAGGCTACTCAATCCTATGTTAGCTTTTTAGCTTTTTATCTTGTTTACTAATCAATCAACCATCTGTAATTTCACTAATTATGAATGTAATTAGATTGATGAGTTAGGGTGGTGCTTTTTATTTGAAAGAACAATTCATTTCTTACCGATGCATCTTGCAATTATGTAAAGACGTGATTCTGAGCTTGCTTTCAGTTAGAGATGTAAGGTGGGAGATAGTTCAATACAATTTCATTGGTTTTGTTCTTTGTCCTTTGTTGTGTGCATGACCAAAAAATGGTCTTCGGTGTTAGAAGAAGGAAAAAAAAAGCAAAGATGGAAGCTTAGAGTTATGAATTCTCAGTTTCATCATAAGGCCCTAGATAGAAAATGAGATTACAGTTGTGAAGGTAACTAATTTTGGTCAGAGATGTCAAGTGAGATATTGTTCGAAGCCATTTTTGGTTTTTGTTCTTTGTCTTCTGGTGCATGTTACATGAACAAAAGGTGGTCTATCATGTTACAAAAAGGAAAAAGGCAATGATGAAAGCTTCAAGCTGTGAATTTTCAGTTTCATCAAGATGGTCCTAGATAGAAAATAGGATTATGGCTGTGAAGGTAACTAATTAAAGTGTTTCTGTAAAGCTTTGGGATATATAAGTATGTAACCATTTCAATGACCATTTAAGATTGGTATTAATAGTCTTAATAGCACAAGAATGAACATGTTATTCTTTATGTTTTCTATATTCAGTGGCATACAACTCTTGTATCTTAAATCATTCTTTCTATATCTTAATATATTTCTCATGATATACTGTTTCTATTTTCAGATCTATTGCTACCCCTGGATGTGGAATTCTTGCAATTGACGAGTATAATGCCATATATGGGAAGAGGCTAGCATCCATGGGTTTGGACAACATAGAAACTGATCTCCAAGACTATAGGCAGCTTTTGCTAACTACTCCACGCTTGGGCGAATATATCTCTAGTGTCGTTCTTTTTTAGGTGACACTCTACTAGTCTACAACAGATGGAAAGAAGTTTGTGGATTGCTTGCGTGATGAGAACATTGTCCCTGGTATTAAAGTTGACAAGGTACTTGTGCCAGCAAGAATCTAGTTCATTCAGTTTTTTTCTTTTCTGACAGATTTGGCTAAGACATATCATATATAATTTTGATGTTCTTTATAAGTGCTGGACTAATTGGCGTCTACCTTTTTTCCTGCCTTATTTCAAGGGTTTGGTGCCCCTTCTCAGTTCAAACAATGAATCTTGGTGCCAAGGATTGGAGTGTTTGGCTTCAAGAAATGCTGAATATTACAAGCAAGGGGCACGCTTTGCTAAGTTGTTAGTCTAAATATATATGGGAGATACCTTCATTCCTCTTAATTTGTATTGTCTTCATATTAACCTCTATGATTACAAAAACCATTTATAGGTGAATAGTTGTAAGCATCCCTTGTGGTCCTTCTACGCTTGCTATTAAGGAGGCTGCTTGGGGGCTTGGTCGCTATGCTGCTATGTCTCAGGTATCGTGTTCTCTTAAGATTCCATAAGAACAATATACATGCTGAAAAGAAAGTTTAGATAATTAATCTTTCTTTGTAGGCATTATTTTCAAATGGAAAGAGACCTTACAATATCCTTGCATGCTTTATTTATAGATTTTATTGAGTATCTCCTATAAGATGGTCATGCAACAACATCCACTTCTAGAACGGTTGTCTATCATTGAGTATGGCACCATTAATCTCTTAACTAGTATTGTAGTCTATCATTAAGTTTTTTCACCTTCCTTACTCTTCGTCTAGAATCCTATCTATTGCATTATTTAAATATTGGGAAACCTTCTGTTGCTAACTTATAATGGGATTTACATTCTAGTTTATTTCGGAATTAAGCTTCATTAGTTTATTACTGATTTGTAGTAGTATTTTTCAATTCAAACAATAATTAGGAAGTGCCATAAATATTGGCATCAGTTTTCTTGAGTTACAATTATAAATTACTACTTGGTATAGAGTATAGGCATCAATTTTACAAAAATCGGGGAGATGTGCCTTTTTGTACATTGATAAGTGAATGTTTTCTACATACATCGCTGAAATGAATTTTATGTTTCTCAATGACATTGTTTGGATTTTTATTCTTGGTATATTAGAACATGTCATTAGGATCTAGCCTTTTTGAAATTGTCCTATGTTGATTTTACCAAATAATGATTAAAGAAATATACATGTAATGAGTTCACCTGTATTGCTTTCCTTGAAAGCTTGTATTTGTATTTTTTTCCATTTGTATATATATCCATATGATACTGGACCACACTTATTCTATTATGATAATTGGGAAGATGTGCCTTTTTGTGTACATTGATAACTTTATGTCTTAAATTATGAATTGTCTGCTTCTTTGAGAACGTGGTTTCTGATTTATTCAAGTTATGGTTAGAACATGACATAAAAATCTAGCCGTTTTGAATTGTCCTATTTTTATTTTATTAATTAACAATTAATGAAATATACTTGGATTGAGTTCACAGTAATTGCTTCCCTTGAAAGCTTGGCTTTGTAGTTTGTTGCATTTATGTATCTATGTGAAACTGGTGCACAACAGGTACAAGAATGAGCTGATAAAGGCAGTTAAGGACAATCTTGATCGCTTACTTCAATGTCAAAGCATCACTTGGTATGGATTATGATGATAATTATATTAAATATTTGCTGTTGATTTCTTTTAGCAAAATGGATATCTAAATAACATATATTTTCTCTACACGGGTTACACCTGAAATATTTAGGGAACTGAAGAACAGCCATAATCGAGGAGAAAAGGAAGCTAGGTGTTCTCAAATACACCAATGAGGAATATATTCTTGTATTAATGCAGTCTGGATGTTCTCAAATACACCAATGAGGAATATATTCTCAAATTCTTGTCATGGGGTATCATTAGTCCTTGTTATGCTTTCAAGTCTTATTTTTCCTTCAATAGTATTTACATCATGTACTTTTCCTATTTAATATTTGGCAACTTTGAACGGTGTTTTTGCTAAGTTTTAGTTGTGATATATTTTTTGAATTATTCTTTATGACTTGGGATAAGTGTGTTTCTTTTGTTGCAGTTCAATCATATATATCTATGTCATGTTATCCTAGACAAATATGACAATGGAGCACATCTATATTTGACATCTTACATTATACGTAAGAATGGATCAAGGCGGCAACGAGAGGCAATCAAAAGGGCACCAAGAGACCAGTTTCAACCTGTTTTTGAGGTGTCACTTTGAATTTATTGCTTTACCTTTAAAACCATGATTAGGCAGAAATATTTTTTTATTAATAATATTTGCTGACTGTTACTACTGAATATGCTCATAGGCCTTTACTCTTTTATATACAAGCTCAAACTTGCTTCTCAATTGCATTATTATGTGATAAAGCTTAAAAAGTTTCTTCTTTTACTTATCATTTTGGAGGATAGGTTTCTCCCTAAACTTCTGATTCGATGAATGTTAGAGAACTTTCCCGTTGTAGTCATTGCCAACTCATCACTGCCTTTAAAACTTCACTATCATTTTGGAAATTGTTCCATGTTATTCTTTTGATCATTTAGTCATCTTATGGGTATGAGAGATGCATAGCTGCATCTGCTATATTTTTTGCGTTCCTTTATGCTTTTTGTCACGACCCGCACCCTCCATGGGGGTACGAGTACGTAACAGCGCCCAGCCTACGCCGCAGTGTCGGCAGTAGAATGCTGTTCTAGGTTATGAACTATAACTACATAACATGAAATATACTCTCCAGAAGGAGGCCAACACCGAGGTACAACTCAATCACAATCTAAGGTAGAATGTAGCACGATGGAAATAGATAAGAAATCCTCAACTGAGGTACATCATAAATGGAATACAAGTCTCATCATCTCTAAAATATACAACTCTGAAAATAAAGACAACAGCTAAGCATAAAAAGAAGGAACAGTCTAAGCTATCTACACTATACAAGGTATCATCCTGAGCAGCTGCCTGAACCTCCCCAAGGGTCCAGGTCGCGAGTGTCAACTAGGCAAACTCCAAGTAAGGGTGCAGGGTTCCTCATCATCCTCTGTAAAATTTTCAACAGGTCCATTCAGGACGGGAGCGAGCACAAAACATCTCACGCAGTTCATATCATGTTAGAAAATATAAAGCATGCAATAGAGTAAGGTACATGAAACGCTGAAAGAAAGAAGTGTATGAAAAACAGTAGAGATTTGATAACAGAAAATATCTAAATATGATAAGTAAGAACTGTAAGCCTACTGTAATTTAGAGTACAATATGGTTATATAAACGGTCTAGGAAAATGCAATGGTAACTCCATTGTACGTGGGTGTACAATAGACATATACAATAGTTATACAATCTTGTACAATAGGATTTGATTACATAACCAATTCTACTCCCCCTCCCCAATCAATACACAAGGATCCACTCCAGTTACGTTATCTTGCACAATAGTGTACAATGTTATACAATGGATGTACAATATTATACAATAGGTGTACAATGTTATACAATAGTTGTACAATGCTATACAATAGTGTACAATGGTCTATCCCTGGAACTCATGTGATAATGAGAGTACAATATGCACAATGAGTGTACAAGGATATAGGTATTCAGTAAATACAATATGGAAGTGAAACGCACATCACAATATGTATCTAGTGAATACAAGGGGATAACATCCCAAAAGAAGATCATTATAGTACCAATCCGTGATAACAATCGTGTCAGCATCAAGTACAGTAATCTAGAGCAAGAATGTAAATCTAGACAAGTATGAAACGGTCAGAAAATGTACTCGCCTGATAACTGAATGTTCGAAGAGGGTGTACTGCCTGAGGAGAGGTGTCTGTCTCCTAATCAGAGTAACACAATTTACAACATGTCTAAAATAAGGAAATAGACTGCTACAATGCATCTACATGCTGTCTAGGTCAAACTAGGCTAAAGTCAACACTTGGTCAACTCTAGTCAAAGCTAGGTCAACTGGGTCAACATAGACTCAATGAAGTCTCACTAGGACTAACCAGTACCCTAGCTAGTACACACCATACAAATCCAAGGCTATATAAGCCAACACAAGTCACATATCAAGATACATCACATTCATGCATATTCAACATTATATATATATATATATAATATATATATATATATATATATATATATATATATATATATATATATAAGAGAAAAGAACTAACATGTAAAGCTATGTGTGTGTGTGTGTGTTTGAACATGGAGGTGTACATGAAAAGAGAAATCAACACTAGTTATGAGTTTACACTACACATGGCACAAAGTTAATCCATCTACATTACACATGTATTATACTTAACATGCATGGCTACAAGTATACATCTATATACATTAGAGTAGAGACTATTTAAGTTATAACTAACATGCATCTATACTTTACATAAATCTATATATATTATAGCAATCATTTAGAGAAGGGTTACATGGCATGGTGGTTGATATAGAGTGGGGTGTCCTTGTGCAGAGGGTGAAGTTCATTCTCAGTTTAGTTCCACATTTATATATAAACTAAAGTGAGCTATCCCATAAACTGGTGTAACTAACCACATAAAATGAACCATGTTATCTGAAATCTGCCATTAAGCCAACATCTTATATGCATACAGCTCATGCATTGTCCAATACTGAAATTAACTGACATTTCGAATTAAGAGGTTGAAGGTTAACATTACATTCATAGACATTCCACTATATTGAAAACTAAAATTGGCTTGGCAATAGGAAAAGAAAGGTATATATGCTTACATGGACAGTTCAGTGTTCGAACAACCTAAAATGAACTAACATTCAATCTAAATATCAGCTATGCATTGGTTCTATGTCTACATATGAAATCTGATATTGCATTTACAATATTTATACATTATGCATTCATATCTATCATTACATATATACCTTGCATTTATATCTAGCATTCATTATATACTTTCATGCATGCATTGTATATCATTCTTTCATTCATGCATTTATGCATTGCTTACATATATTACATTAATTGTATTCCTACATGCTTGCATTCAACCATATATATATACATTAATGTAAATAGGATATATATCATTTCATTCATCTAACATATCATGCATTACATACTCTATATTCATTTAATATCCATACTACATAGGCTCATAGGTTACACAAAATGCATATGTCGTATAGTCACTCTTTTACTTAAAATCAATATTGTACCAATTGGGCATTCACTAAATTCTAGGATTAAAGTATGTTGTAGTACTTCATGTTAGCTTTCCGAAACTTCAAACGGATCGCATTTTCGTGTCCGGAAGCTCCCGGAATCGCGAAAATATCGAAACTCATTTGTCTTTCGTACAGCTGACACTCAAATAATTCTACAAAAAGTTACAAAAAGAATTTGGCTTATTAAAATATATATTTGAAAATCTAACTTCGATACGGTTCTTTTAAAAAAACAGGAGATAAATCAGAGTTTTAAGCTAAAAGTTATGATATTTCTAAGTTGCTATTGCTATTAAAAACGTGGATAAAAATTATGACAAATTTGGGTAGTTTGAGACAAAAGAACACAAGTATATAACATAATATATCAAGAACTCACTCTCTACACTAATATATATATATATATATATGAGACACTATAGAACACATCTCCAATACAAAAATATGAGATTAAACATGTAATAATTCATTCATACATAACAACAACACATAGTGTGTCCAAATTTGGGATTTTCCCACATGGACACAACCACAACACAAAGGATACTCCTATGACCTCCAAATGGACACGAAATGGATACAAATGGAGATACAACCATGGGGGTCATTTCTATGGGTTCAAAATAGACCTATATGCATGAGGAAATAAAAAGGAGAAGGGATTTATACCTCCCGGTAGATCGAATCGAAGAAAAGCCTTCCCGGAGCGACACCGACACGTAGAGATTCCAAAAGGACACGAACGAGCTTCGAATCCTCCCAAACTTGGGTAGCTTCCTCCTTAGATAGAATGGAGAAGGAAAGAAGAAGATTTGGTGGCGAAATGGAAGGATTTGGTGGAGAAATTGCTAGGAATTGCTCTCTAGGAATTTGGAGAAGAACAAGAGAGAGAGTGTGGATGAGAATAATGAAATGAACTTGAGCCTATCCTCTCCCAAAGTGGCTGGCCATATGGGGCTATTTGTCCTATTATGGTAAGGTCCAAAATGCCCCCACTAACCTATTCTATTAGTATTAGGAAAGGGCTAATTGGTTGGGGCTAAATTAGTCATTCTAAAGTCTCTAATCACACTAACCTTATCCATAATAATTAGTCTAACCTCTAACTAAAATATTTCTATCATGTGGGCCATGGCTAACTAATGTGTGGGTCCACTAAAGTCAACACTACCCCCGGGTCCCCGTTTCAAGTCGGATTGAGCTGAAATTCGAACCCGGCTCAAATAATCCCAAAACAATATCATAAATAATAAAATAAATTTCAAAAATACAAAATAACAAAAATACCCCTGTTCCTGAAAACTGGGGGTGACAAATTCCTCGAAATTAAAACCAAACAATAGTAAAATGTCAAAATCACAAGTCATAATTTTAAATAACAAGTCATAATTTTAAATAGTTTAAAAATGATTAAAAATCACCAAAAATCATAATATAAAATAATTATCAATAAATAATAATTATAATTATAGAATTTTAAAATTACCCTCATCTGGAAAACTGGGTGTTACACTTTTCGCTTTATCATTTTTCTCTTTATCATTTTCCTGTCTTGCCCGATGATATCAAGTTTAACCGTAGATGGCTGCAACAATCTTAATTCTTGCTAAACTTGATGCAAATTCTTACATGTAGTGGGTCATTACATTTATTTCTCACCTATCCTATGCTTCTTGTTCGATGGCTCATGCTGATGTGATATCAGGACCTGAACATAATTGACAATACCATATGGAGACTTAACCAAAGAGTTCTTGAAATTGTGGATAGGATATGGTTAGTGGAGGTTGTTTGCTGATTTAGTTGATCATCAAGATGTAAGTTAAATTTATACGTGGATAATTTCTGCTACAGATAATAGTAGTCAATGTAATTTTGAAATAATTTATTTGTGGAGTGTGCTGGAATGTTTTGGACATAATATAGAATTCTCAAATATACTTGTTGTGCAGATTTTCCTCCCCGAGAAGCCCAATTCGAAGATAAAGATAAAATTAGGAAGTGGAAGTAGAAACTAAAAGGTGTGAAGAAGGAAAATAGTGAACGCATTCCCAACGGTGTAGAAAGTTCATGGCTCAATAATTTGCAGTTCAAGAAAGAGTTGACTGTGCCCAAGTAGCCGCTCTTCAAGGAAGAGCTTGAAGAGCTATCAGACGTCATTGCTATGTATTTTTAACTTTTAATTTGTTGAACTCAGCAGTACAGTAAAATGTTGTATTTTGATCAATACAAGTATATTTTGTAAATTATATAATGTTGAACTCATAATGTTTATTGGAGTAGTTAGTTACTAATTGGGAAGCTGGTTGAATACAAGTGCATGCATATATATTTAAATTATTTTTTTTCTAAAAAATAGCCTTTTGTAACGGTTATAACCGTTACAAAATTGAAAAATTAGTAACGGAAGAGCACATCTTTGTAACGGTTATTATCGTGACAAAATGTAGTTTCGTAACGGTAATAACCGTTACGAAAATTGGTACAAAAATTTGTCACGGCTAATTCGTCACGGTTATTACCGTGACAAAAAAAATTTGTCACGGTAATAACTTTTGCCAATTGCCTATTTTGGTGTAGTGATTCTTCTTCTTTTTTCATCATGAAAACTAAGTTATTATGAGCGAACAACCTTGGGTTATTATTTGTTTTTGTTTGAATATTGTATGTAAACTCAATACATTTATTAGTTAATATATTTGTGATTGATCAGTTTCTTTCATTGTTGATGATTGTTGATGTTTGTATGAAATTCTATTTTCATATGTATTTCAGTTTTATATAGAGGATGAACATGTTTAAATAGATTTGATACGGATGAATTGAGATTTTTTGAATTATGTTTTCAAAAAAATGACAAACCTTAACTTTTGAAAAGGAAAAAATAGTGGTTGACAAATTCATAGGTTATTTAACAGTTTTAGCATGTCGTTTTTATTTGACAGATAATAATTGTCATTTTATTCAGCTAAACAATGACAGTCCAAAACTGTCGTTTATATTTTGGGACGCGCTATTAACGACGAATGTTCTGACGGATCAAAACTGTCGTTTAACATGATTTACGACGGTTTTGGTCTGTCGAAAAATATATGTTTTGGTGTAGTGACTCTTGCGATTAGTTCCAGTCACAAATTCGATCAACATCGCGTAGAGATATGCTAGGGTAGCAGCTCCCTATGCATGACCAGTAGGTTTTTTCAAATCATCTAAGAATGGTAGAAGTCTAACATTGACCGTACCTTCCGATGCATCAGGAAATAGAAGAGCGCCACATAAACAGAGCAAGAACGCTCTAGTACATCGAATAATCTGAAAAAAAAGACATATTAGTAATCTAAAAATTAAGCCTTCACAATTGGGTCTAAATTAAGTACCCAAGTATCATCTGCGTCAACGTGTTTCTCGTCGATCGTGCGATCTATATCCATGAAGTTTCCACGAAGCCATGTTAATCTGACAAAACTGCTACCTCCTATATCTGATGGAGGTGCAACACCGAGATATCTCCTGATCAGATCTGGTGCATAGGTTGTATGATCGAAGTATATGACATCACCAGTAATAGGCAAACCTAATACGTTTACCACATCACATAAAGTGATCGTCATCTCGCCTACTGAGAGCTGAAAAGTATTGCGGTCTGGCCACCAGCGCTCAGCAAGACTAACGATAAGGTGAATGTCATGGATGAGAAACTCAATTTCATCTAAGTATCGAAATCCAAAAGACCGCATCAAAGCCTTTTGGGCAGGATTTAACTCCCAGGATCGATATCTTCTCTGTTTCCTCCAGTTCCTATGCTCTCGGGTACGTAATTCCAGGTCATGATCGAATAACTATAGATAGTTTAACTAAATTAGATATTAAAATTTTCTAAATTAACAATAAAAAAATTGGACATTTAACTAAATATATTATTTCTAACTAAATACATTTCATATATTAATGAAATATACAAATTTATTTCAAACATACCTCTCCAGTAAATATCTTAGAACATATGTGATTTTTTCGTTCATTCTTAATCATTTCAGTAGTACGTCCACCTGGAATAATACCGTCATTTTCTTCATCCATCTGTTGAATAAATAATAATAAATATGATTAAAATATGAAAATATATAATACGTTTATTACTATGAATATGGGAACATAAAAAAATTGCTAGTGTAAAAAAAATTCATAATTTTTTTCTTACCGGGGACGACTTGTCGTTTTTGCTACAAGTTGATGTGGGAAAGTGGGAGAGAAAATAGGAGGGGGGGAGTTTCTGTGAAAGAGAGGAGGGGTGGGGGGGAGATGTGCTATGAAAGAGAGGGGGAGGAGGTAAAAATCGAGGGAAGAGTGATAAACATGAGGCTGGATCATCGGTTTGGAAAAACCGCAGCACCCCCCCCCCCCCCCCCCCCCCCCCTCCAGCCCGCCAACTAAGTTGGAAGCTTGGCTACCGTCCCAACCCGCCAACTGAGTTGGAGGGCTGGCAGCAAGCCGCCAACTCAGTTGAAAAGCTGTCGCGTTCATTGCCCCACCCACAATTCCGTTTAATTTCATTACTTTATATAAAAAAATCCAAAAAAACATTGACTTTATTTCAATTTTACTCCCCTCCATTTTTATTTTTATTTTCCTTCAAATTTTTCTTTCCTTCCCCACCAAAATTTCTATACACATGTTAAACACGAATCTATTTGTTTAACAGCGGCCAATCAATATCAACCGTTCGATTCAGAAAGATGTGGCGGAACCGAAGTTTCTGGTGGTGGCAATGACCGTAAATAAATTTTTAACCTAAGGGTTTTCTCCCAACCGAGCGAAACCTAATTCTAGTGCTTTTTCTCCATCTATATATACTTCCCAACCGAGAAATTGGGGTAAGCCACAGCCTAAGACTAACTGTTTTTTTTTTTATTCCACTGTTGAAAAAATTGCCCAACCTTTTGGATCGATCCTTTGTTGAGTTTTTTTTTTTTTATAGCTTTTGTTGAGTCGCTTCCCCAATCTATCTATTTTTGTGAAGTGCAGCGAGTAAATCTCCTCTAATATTTTTATTTTTCATCAATTTTTTTTTGTTTTCTTTTCTCTATTAATTTTTTCTTAGATTTGTGGATCCAATGATGGCATGACAGTAACCTGCATTTGATATCATTCGTGATTACAAGTATAAGCATATCCTCTGAGGGTCTCCATCTGGAAAATTAATTTCGAGACTATTTTTATTGTGAATAATAACGATAATGTGGATGATGATATGCACTGGGCTCTGATCAGCGTCTTTGTACACTGATCTGAAGAAATGCGTTTGTCTAGAAAGCATTGTCTGACTATACTAAAATTTGTTGATTTTGATTTTATTTCAATTTTTAAAAAAGTTACTTTGGCCAAGGAAGGAAAAAGAGTAGGATTTATTTTCCTTCCTTATGGAAAGGAAAAATCATTTCCTTCCTTTGTGTTTAGCAAGGATGGAAAAGATAAGAGATGCATTTTTCTTTGTTTGGTATGGAAGAAAAAGTGGAGGAAAGAAAGTAAAAAATATAGGGTTTGCCAATTCTTAAATAATACATTCATATGTGGGTATAATTGTTAATTACTGTAAGCATCCACTTTTTCTTTCACTTTTTTTTCCACTTTTGGAAGGATTGGATTTCTTAGGTGATTAGGGAAAAGTTATCCCTCCACTTTTTCTTTTTTCCTATTTTTTTTTCATACCAAACAAGAAAAAATGAGTCTTTCCCTCCACTTTTTCCTCCTCCACTTTTTCCTCTATTTTTCTTCCTTCCACTTTTTCCCCCTATCAAACACACCCTTAGTGAGTGGTATATATTTGTAATTTTTATTTTAACTCTTGTGGTCAGTTCTATTTAATGTTAATTGATTTTGCGAGTGTAATGTTGTGTTTGCTTGAATATGAATATTGTTGTATGATTTTTGTTTGCAAGATTTTTGTTGGAAGTGAGCATATTTTTGAGTTTCTTTCTCTAGCGAAGCATCACTAACTAATACTCTGGTGAATATTACAGAGCAATTTTTTTCTTACTAAAATGTAATTGTCACATTATAGACAAACTAGAATGTCGGATTGTCAGTAACTTTGGGTCTGATTGTCAGTAACTTTGGGTGTAAATTTTTTCTTCGTTGGAAGAATAATGGACAGCTCTTGTACACGATTGTTACGAATAGTAGTGTCCAAGCAAGCATTGTATTCTAACTAGAAAATAGAATCAAGTTATTCTTGTTGCAGAGTCGTATGCCATGTTTAGATTTTTCCTTTCTTATTTCTTATGTTTGGATGCCAGAAATAAAATTAATTCCTAAGAGGAAAAATAGGAGGCCACCAACCCAATGATTTATTTTTTTCAGAAAGATTTACATTTTCTTCCAATATTTTGACATTTTCAAACACTGAAAAAATGGTTAGAATTTTAATCACATTTTCTTCCAGTTTATTACACAAGAAAATTAATTATAACTAGCATATGTGCACGTGCCTTGCACGTATCTTAACATTTTTTAATTAGTTTAGAAAAATTCTTTAGAAGACTAAATGGTAGTCTTCCTAATTACTAAGTTGTCCTTATTAAAATTAATGAACAATTTTTAATTAGTATAAGTATGTAAGGGCATTTTCGGAATTTAAAAGTTTTATCATCTAAGTTTTCCTATTATATAGTAGATATAGTAGATAGTAGAATAGATTATAATTTTTCAAAGAAAATAAAAAAGCAAAATAGATTTTCTTTCATTTTTTTAACCAAATGTTACCTTAAGGGTGAGTTTGGGAGTAAAGTTAATTTTTTAAAAATAATTTTATATTAGTTGTGGAATAAATATTTATTTATTATTTAGCTATTGGGCTATTCGATTTTAAATTTAAATTATATATATATATATATATATATATATATATATATATATGTGGATCAAAATATTTATCCGTGCAATTAGATAAAAAAATACTTTTTTTTCCCACTTTTGAGATTTTTTTTAGTGGGTTCACATTTTTTTTCTTGAACAAATTAGCTGTTAGTCCTTCTCCAATTTGTCTATTTTTGTCTTGAACAAATTAGCTGTTAGTCCTCTAATATTTTCATTTTCATCAACTTTTTGGTTTTTATTTTCTCATTTAATTTTTTTCAATGTTTTTTTTGTGTGGATCCAATGATGGCATGATGATATACACCGCTCATTTGATGTCATTCGTGATTACAACCACAAGCATTGCTTCTGAGGATCACCATCTGTAAATTTAATTTCGAGAGGGTTCTGATCAGCGTATTTGTACACTGATCACCAAAATTTGATGATTTTGATTTTATTTTAAATTGAGTTTTTTTTTAAAGAAGTTACTTGTGCCTATAGAGAGTGGTATATATTTTTAAATTATTTTAAAATCTTGTGGTCTGATTTTTTTTTTTTTTGACAGAAAATATAATTTCATTTATTTCCACTTATAGGAGAGTAGTTTGAAGCTTTAGTCATTAGATGTTACTGGATACGGGTAAGCCGGACAATACTTGGGGCTTGGGCAACCCCCTCTGCTAGGACAACCTTCCAGGCTCAACATGATCCCACCCAAGATCAGGGTCACGGATGACCACCAGAACCAGCTGACAATAAGAGTCAAGGGACAACCAAAATTTGTTCCAGGATAGGACAACCTAATCCTTAGGGCCGGCCTTGGATACAAAGAGGAGGATAATGTAAAACTTCCTTCAAATATGAAGACAACTTGTTTTGCTAGGATGTCCGCAACATGATTCCCTTCTATACTTGTAAAGGAGAAGCATATATTAGAATATTCATGACTTCTTATCCTCGTGATATTATGATGGAATTGCCATGGGATAATCTCGTCTTCCCCTTAAGCATGCGAACAACAATCAATGCATCTCCTTCGATGATAATGTCAGGTACTTTTAGCATTTTTTAAGCTGTTTTTCCACGTTGAAAGCTTTAATTTCTGCTTTGACACTTAAATTGGGGAGACTATGATAAGATGAATGCCACACCAATGCAGCTAGGAATGTCCCATTGTGGTCTCTGGCTGTAGTCGCAGTTGCAAGCAAAGAGGTTGTACCATCGACATTGATTTTAATCGCACTTGATAGAAGTGCTCGCCAAGAATGATGTGTTGTTGCTTTGCATCTGAGGTCGTGCAGCTTTGTCAGGTCATCAAGATTGCCATTGCCATAATTGTCACAGAGGATGGAAGCAGCCAACAAACTTTTGGTATATGAAATTCCGTATGCTTGAAAATAAGATCATATCTAGCTTTCCAGATTGACCAAATCATGGCAGTTCCCATGCGATAAGCATTTAGAGACTCAGAGGAAGTTAACCATGAATTTAATAGTTTAAATATATGCATTCCTTCTTCAACATGTAGACCCAATGGCGAAGGAAACCATAGAGCTTTAACAACTGTGCAGTGCAGGAATAGATGATTATAGGTCTCCTTAAAAATGCCACACAAAGGGCAGGTAGTATCAATGTGTTTCAGATGTTTCCTGATAGAAACTTTCATATGTAGCGCCTTGTTGATGAGCCTAGATGAATACAGAGATTTTGGGAGATAGACCAGTAACTTTCCAATGTTCCTGATGAGGAGGGTGAATTTATTCTGATTGATTCATAAAAGGATTTTGCTGTAAATTTTCCTGAAAGATATTTGATCCAAAGTAAGAACCTCACCATTACCGACAGAGAGGTTGATTTTAATTATCTCAGAAACTTCATGAGGCCTAAATAAGCGGTGAAGCAGTGCAGAATTCCACTCTCTAGTAACAGGATTGATGAGGTAACGAACTAATTGTACTTCTTGTTGAGCATGAGTTTGTTTTTCTACCTTAAAACCAGGAAGAGTTGGAATTCAAGGTTCATCCTATATGTTTATTTATCCAGCCACCTCTAATCTTCTAACATATACCAGCTGCTAGTGTGCTTCTGCATCTCGACATACTGGACCAAACTGGCGAGACATGCCTTGTTTTTCTTGTTTTTCTTGCTTTCAAGAAAGAGCCATTTTGTAAATATTTTCCTCTGAGAATTCGTGCCCATAATTGATGAGGTGAGGAAAGAAATCACCATGTGAGTTTTCCTACTAAAGATTGATTGATCCAATCAATTTTTTGAAACCTAGACCTCCATCTCGCTTGGGCATAGTAAATTTATCCCATGCAAGATAATGCATTCTCTTGGTCTCATAGTCATGCCCCACCAAAAAAATTCCCTGGATTTTGGTAAGTTTTGCCAATGCAGACGATAGAAGTAAATAACTCGACAGTTAAAAGATTGGAATGGAAGCAAGTGTAGAGGTAATTAAGGTAGACCTGCCAGCATGTGAAAGCGATTGTTTTTTCCATCCTGCTATTCTGTTGTGACATTTATCATAGAAGAACTCAAAAGTAGATGGTTTAGATTTTTATTTGAGAAGGAAGTGGACAAGATATTTATCATCTCCATCCATGAATTTGAACTTTAACAAGTTGGCGAAAGATTGTTTGGTATGTTGAACGGCAAACTTGTTGAAATGGACACTAGATTTATCATAGTTGACCTTTTGTCCTGACCAACTAAAGAAAAGGTTGAGAATGTTATGAACTTGATACATGGATTCAGAATTGGCATGTCCAAAGATAAATAGACCGTCTGCAAACATAAGATGGGTGATAGATGGGCAATATCGGTTTATCCGAACGCCATGATAAAGGTCCATCCACTCATAACAGTCAAAGATATGCAACAATACCTATGTACAAAGAATGAAGATGAAAGGAGATAATGGGCATCCCTGACGAACACCCGTACCACCATTGAAGTGTCCAACAGGTTGTTCATTAATGACAATGTTGAAAGATGTGGTTGTGATGGTTTGCATGATAATGTCATTCGAGTGACCCCTAATTCCTAGGCCATATAAGGTGTTCTTGATAAAATCCCAAGCTAAACGATCATGAGCCTTGGACATGTCAACCTTAAGAGCAAAGATATTTTTCTTCTGAGGGAAGAATTTCATTGCTTGGATCATTTCCTGAGCAATAACTATATTATCAGATATTTGTCTGTGAGGAACAAAGGCTAATTGGAAAGGAGATATGAGTTTGGACATCAATGGTTTTAACCTATTGGTGATGATTTTGGTGATTGTTTTGTATGTAACATTACAAAGGGATATAGGTTTGTAATCATATGGGGATGAGGGATAGGTAAGTTTAGGAATAGGGGCAATATGAGTATGATTTAAATTTGGAGGCATGACCGCAGAGGTGAAAAAACATTGAATAGTATTTGTAAGGTCCTTACCAACCGTATCCCAGAATGATTGAAAGAAGAGAGCAGGATATCCACCATGTCCAGGAGCCTTAGTAGCACCCATGCTCTTGATAGTTTTCTGGACCTCCTCCATTGATGGGATGGCACTAAGGCTGTAATTCTGTTCTTCAGATATAGGGTTATCAGTGAAAGTAAAATTTGGTGTAATCTGGGTCACCTCTTCCCTCTCGAAGATAGATTTTAAGTGTGCAACCATGGTTGAGCTGATAACTGCAGGATCTGTAGTCCAAGTGCCATCATGTAACTGAAGGGATCTGATATCATTCCTTCGTCTCCTACTGCAGGCAAGCAGATGGAAATATTTGGTTGATCTATCGCCTTCTTTAATCCACTGACACCTTGATTTTTGCCTCCAATAATATTCCTCAAGTTGCATTAGATAATTCAGTTCATTAGTAATATGCTTTTCTTCATCCAATACTTCTGAGCTTGGTTCCAGGCTTTGGAGGTTGAGCAAATCTTTTTTTAGCATAGATATTTTTTCATTCACCTTTCCAAATGTAGCCCTTCCCCATGAATGTAGCTTATACATAGTAGATTTAAGTTTCCCTGACAGAGATTTGCTACTAGAGTGATGCCAAGAGTCTGCCACAATATCCTTGATATCTGCATCTTTGAGCCAGTAAGATTCAAATTGTAGCAAATGTCTGGACTTGAGGAGTAAGTTGTTGGTGTTGAGGAGAATAGAGGCATGATCGCTGTTAATGCATGGAAGGATGGAGACAGCGGCATTTGGGAAGTTTGTGCACTATAATGGATTTGCGAAAGCACGATCCAGACGTTTTCTGATGTGATGTGAAGGTCGTCTCCTATTGCACCAAGTGTAGGCAGGACCTATGAATCCCAAATCCAGTAATCCACAATGATCGATCACGTCGTTGAAAAATGTTGCTGCACGTTCATCAAAACCATTACCTCGTTTTTCATATGCTTTGGAGATGGCGTTGAAATCACCAATACAAGCCCAAGGGACGGTGATAGCATCTGAGATGTTCTTAATGATATTCCATAGATGAGGTCTCTGACATTTGTTGGGATGTCCATAGACACAGAGCAAGGACCATTGAGGGGATGAGTGGGTGGCGTGAATGTTGGGTTGTATAAGATTGGGAGATGAGAAAGCAACATTGGCATTAATGGAATTGTCCCAAGCCAACCAAAGTCCTCCAGAACGACCAATGGCTGGAATGGTGAAGAAATTAAGGTAACCCAGCTTAGCAAGAACCAGTTGAGAATGTTGATTGTGAGAGAGAGTTTCTGATATAAAGAAAATGGTTGGTTTTGTGGACTTGAGGAATGAATGAAGAGTGCGGACTGTCGGATCATTCCTCGCACCCCAACAGTTCCATGATAGAATTAACATTGACCTTGCTGCTGTTCAAGGTCAGCCGCAACGACATGTTTGGTTGAAGAGGGCATGGATGAATATGGTAGGATAGCAATTTTTTTTTTTTTTTGAAGAACGCGGTTTCTCAAGAGTAGACACAAGTTTCCTCTTTTTTTTTTCTATTGAAGGAGTTTGGTAACTAATGAGAGCTGGGGATGTGAGGTTCTGGGCTAGTTTTTTCCAAGGTTTCTTTGATAATGAGAAGAGTTTCACATTAGTTGGGGAATCCGGCGGGGACGGTGGAAGTCCTATAATGGGATGGGAGATATCAGAATGGGTGATGAGGATATTACCACAGTTTAAAAATTGGACATCATCGATCTCAAGAAGATAAGACATTGATGAGGGTGTTTTAGAGAGATGCTTTGAAGAGGAAGGGAGGGTGAATTGTTGATACTCCATTGGAGACCCAGGAATGTGGATATTGATACAAGGGGTGGATATCTGTCGAGGAAGGCCATCACCTAACTTGAGTATCAGACATAATGGAGTCAATATTTGCAACTGTGGGAACTTGAGTCATACAAGCTGAGGATTTTGAAGAATCTTGGCAGTTACATATGTTCCCAAGAATGGTAGATCTTAATGATGTGTCCTCCGTAGCACTGGAGAGGTGGTTATTGCAGTCTGGTCGCTTATGTGGTGGCACGTAGGGGTGAGCATCATTCGGTTTTGGACCGAAAACCGAAACGAACCGAATAAGAGATTCGGTTCGGTTTCGGTTTTGAAAATACTAAAATTTCTTATTCGGTTTCGGTTTTGGAGTTCGGTTTCGGTTTAAAACCGAAAACCGAATAAGAAATATATATATATATATATATATATATATATATATATATACAATTTACATGTTATAACAAAAGATTGTTATAGCTCATTTGGTAGTGAGGGATGATTTCCTATGGGAGGTGTTGGGGTTCAAATCCTACTTTGTGCAGCAATATATATTTTTAGTACTACAGTGTGAACTTTTGGTTAGCAATATTTCTTTCTCAGTACATTTAGTCCCACATCGGTGGGAGAAGAAAATGTGGGGGCAGCCAAGCTCTATAAGAGGGAAGAGGAGCTAGTCCATTGGCATTATGTGTTCATGCCTGGTGCAAGATTTGTATGCAACCTGGGCCTTTGGGCTGGTTCGTTTTTGGACCAGGTGAACCGAATGGTCACAGTATGAGCAATTGACCTTTGGGTCACCTGGCCTTTGGGCCTTTGGATCACCTAAAATTTAATTAATAATAATTTATAAGGCATTCGGTTTTGGACCGAATAAACCGAAAACCGAATACATTATTCGGTTTGGATTTGGTTGTGCCCTATTTCGGTTCGATTTCGGTTCTGATTCTAAATGTTTCGGTTTATTCGGTTTTGTATTTTTCGGTTCGATTGAAACCGAATAAACCGTATACTCACCCCTAGTGGCACGTAGCGATCTGAAACTGACTTCAAAGGGTGTCTTGACAGATATGCTTCAAAGGGTGTCTGACAGGAATCGCCCCCCTGAAGAGGAGTGGTTAACCATTGTTTCTCGTGGTCTTGATATGTTCTATTTAATGTTATTGATTTTACTAGTTTAATCATTAATGTTGTGTTTGCTTGAATATGAATATTGTTGTATGATTTTTGTTTGCAAAACTTTTATTAGAAGTGGACGTATTTTTGAGTTTCTTTCTCTGGTGAATATTTCAGAGCAGTTTTTTTTTTCTTACTGAAACTGTAATTGTCACATTATAGACTAAACTAGAATGTCAGTTGCTTATGATCTTCTGTTTGCAGAGAACATTGGGTGTATGTAAAGTGTGTGCTTGTTGGAAGAATAATGCACAACTCTTCTACACGATTATTACGACAGAAAATTTCATCCAATGGGAAATTTGTTCCTAAATATGTGGACGACAGGAGATTTTTTTGGAAACTACCAGAAAAGGAATTCGGTGCCAGTGATACTAGCGCCAAACATAAAAAAAATTTAAAAAAATTATTTGGTGCAAGTGACAGTGGTGGCAGATTTTTTTTTTTTTTAACTATAAAAATCTCGACGCCAGTGACACTAGCATCAAACAATTAAAAAAAAGAAAAAGAGTAATGTTATGGGAAAACATTTTCCTTGACACACTTCATAACCACACTGATGTGGCATGGGTAGGGATGGCAATATCCCCCCGAACCCGACGGGGACCCGATTTTTTTACCCGATGGGGACGGGTTTGGGGATTTAAAAACGGGGATGGGGACGGGGATGGGGATTAAAAAAATCCCCGATCGGATTCGGGGACGGGTATGGGTATAGTACTCCCCGTCCCGATAAATTTTCGACTCCGATTACTTATATCCATATCCATATGTGCAACCCTTTGAAAATGGTATGTTCTCTTGATTTAACTAGTAATATATATATATTTATTTTATGAAAAACATTATTAACATGCCATGTAGTTTTTTTGAATGAAAATAATTTTTTAAACTTATATAATGTACATGAAAATTTGTTAATCGAAGGAGAGACGGAGATGAGAAAATTCGGCCCCGAAAGTGCTAACGGGGCGGGAACGGGGACGGGAAATGCATTATTTAACGGGGATGGGGATGGGGGTAAAAAACAAAACCTGACGGGGAATGGGGATGGGGATGGGAATTCAAACACTACTCGGGGATGGGGATGGAAGATATGGTCCCCGACCCCTACCCGCCCCATTGCCATCCCTAGGCATGGGAGTAGATCTGTTGTCCCATTTAATCATGTCCATTTCTGTCCTTATTACATGTGAGTCATGGGAGTAGATATATAGATGGTGGCCCACATGTAATAGAAAGGTGACATAATTAAATGGGACAACAGATCTGCTCCCATGTGGCACTGCATTATTAGATGTCAATTATTAGCTCATTTTAATGCTTTCCTTGACATCCAATAATGTATCCAATAATGCAGTGTCACATCACTATGGGTATGAAGTGTGTCAAGAAAATTTTGTCCCCACAACATTACTCAAATAAAATGAGTAATGCTATGGAGACACACTTTTCGTTGACACACTTCATAGCCACACTGATGTGGCCTGCATTGTTGGATGTCAATTATTGTCACATCAATATGGCTATGAAGTGTGTCAAGAAAAGTATGTCCTCATAGCATTATTCAAAGAAAAAAATTGTTCGATGTTAGTGGAACTGACGTCGCATTTTAAACAAATAAATAAAATAAAATTCTTGGCGCTAGAGGAACTGGCGTCCAAACAAAATAAAAATAAAAATTATATATGTTGGCGCGAGGTTATGAATAAAAAAATTGGGAGATGGAAAATTGTTGGGGTGTAGGGGAGGGCGGGTCTTTGTTTGCAGCTGCAACAAACAAAATTGTTTGTATGTTGTCTTCACCACTTAATTAAAGATTTTTTATAAGGGCACATCAAAACTTGATCAGGGCTAGCCAGGATTGGGGCTAGCCCATGTTTGAGGAGAAATTACCGGGGCTATCCAATTTTTCTACTCATGGGGCTGTCCCAACCCCCCCCCCCCCCCCCCCCCCCCCTCCCCCTCCCCTCAAAACCCCAAATTTCACTCTCATTTGCAAATTTCACTCTCTCTTCCAAAATCCTAACTTTCTTCCTCCTCCTCCTCTTCTTCTTCTTCACCATTTCCCACTCCCCAAATTATACATCTTCTTCTTCATCTTCTTCTCCACAATTTTCCTACTCTAAACCCTAGTTTTCTTCTCCATCATTTCCATCAAAACCCTAGTTTTCCTCTCCACAATTTTTATTATCATCATTTTGATTTCTCACAAATAATGCATGAAAATAAATCCTAACATGTTTATTTCATTCTTTCTCACAAAAAATGCATGAAAATAAACCCTAAAATGTATATTTCATTATATTATCAAGATGGAAATAAATCATAACATATGTTTTTCATTCGGCCATTTCGATTTTAAGTCTGTCAGAAATTGTGGCAGTCCTAAAATGTACTTACTGTACAGCAAGTTCCTTTTAGGACTGTCATAATTTCTGACAGTCCTCAATACTTCTAGGACTGCCAGAAATTGTGGCAGTCTTGTTGTATAGCAAGGTCCTTTTAGGACTGCCACAATTTCTGGCAGTTCTCAATACTTCTAGGACTGCCAGAAATTGTGACAGTTCTGTTGTACAGCAAGTCCCTTTCAGGACTGCCACAATTTCTAGCAGTCCTCAATACTTCTAGAACTGCCAGAAATTATGGCAGTCCTGATATAAACTTGCTCAACAAATCGATTTTTTCTAGAATTAGGATTTCATCCATAATTTCCTTTATTAATAAAGAAAAATTGATTAATTGATTAATAGATTAGTAAATTTGATAGATTTTAACCCAATTTCTTCTACAACTAGGATTTCATCCATATACTAGGGTTTAGAGAGAAAAAATATGAGAAATTAGAAGAGAGCAAAAAAATAAAGTAGGGTTTGGAAAAAAGATATATATTTTTGTTTTATTTCTTCTTGTTCTTGCTTTTCTTCTTTCTTCTTTCTTCTTGTTCTTCTTGTTGTGAAGAAGGAGAAGAGAGAGAAAAAAATAAAAAGAATTGTCTTTTATACCTAGGAATTGGATAGCCCTAAGTAAATTTTTCAGTGGCAAACTTGTAAATAAATGAAAATTAAGAATTGGCTAGCCCTGATCAAGTTTTGATGTGCCCTTATAAAAAATCTAATTAAACTACATAAAGACCCTCAACTTGTTCTTTGTCTTTGTTTTTTTTTACAAAGACCCGCCTACACCCAACCCCAACACTTTCTCAAACCCTTTTTTTTCTTTTTTATAACCCGGTGTTAGTGTCACTGGCGCCAACATATATTTTTATTTTTATTTTGTTTGGGCGTCAATTCCACTAGCCATAAGATTTTTTTTTAATGTGGTGCCAAAAATATTTTTTTAATTGTTTGGCGCCAGTGTCACTGGTGCCGAGATTTTTTATAATTTTTTAAAATATCTGGCACCAGTGTCACTAGTACCATGTTTGACGCCAGTGTCAATAGTGCCAGATCCTTTTTCTCGTAATTTCTGCAAACTTTAATTTTAATTTTCATTTAATTTTAGGGTTATTAATTATCAAGTTTTTTTATTTTTAATTTTAATTTTAATTTTAATTTTAATTTTAATTTTAATTTTGATTTTGATTTTTTCAGCTGTCATGTTAGAAGACATGTAAGTCTCCACATAAGAAAGATATTTTGGAAGGATATTTTGGTGGAACAAATATTATTTAATTAATATACACATGTTTGACCCAACTTTTTTCTTTAATTACCATGTTCAACTACACAATCAGCCATCACGACTAAGAAACTCAACGAGAAATACATGAGAGATGAATTATAAATTATGGCTTAATCTTGTGATTGATATGAAGATAGCAATTTTAGGTGGTAATATTTAAGGCAAGAATGTCAAATTGTTCCTATTGTAGACTTTGCCTTGTGATTGATATCTAATGTATCCCAAATTAAATGCAATGAAAAGGATCTCAAAAGTAGTGGATATATTGAAGAAGAATTTACCATCTCTTAATACGAGTAATTCTATGGGGACACATTTTCATTGACATACTCTATAGCTATACTGATGTGGCAAGTGATATGGTATGTCCAAGTCAGTTTTAAAAGGAGAAATTAATTAAAGACCAATAAGTACAAGTTTTTTGCATATAGATGGACAATATTGACATTTAATTACCAGTTTTTGGCATGTAGATTGGTAGTTTTGGCATGTGTAAGTAATTAAGACCCAAAGATTTAAGAGTAATTATATGGGGATACATTTTCATTAATATACTCTATAGTCATACTGATGTAGCAAGTGATATGGCGTGTCCATGTCAGCCTTAAAAAAAAAAATTAATTAAAGGCCAATAATTACCAATTTTGGCATGTAGATGGATAGTTTTGGCATGTATAAATAATTAAGATGCAAAGATTAATTAAGGTCAACAGTTTTTTGACTTTCTTGCCTCAAATAGTTTTGGCATGTATAAGTAGCGGGACCGATCTCGTGAACTTCCTTATTGAGACTCCCAAGTAGCGGGACCGATCTCGACGACAACCAGTCGCGTGAACTTCTATCCTTTGAAATCCAGGGAACGACTACTAAGTAGTCTTCCATCTTAACTTGAACAGAACGTGTTCCTTTGTCCGTGACATGCTTTTTCCTAAACCATGGCTCGTGCCTTAGACAGAACTTGTTCTCTAGGCGTACTATCGCTCAAGTCACAGACTTTATATGACGAGCCTTATTCTCGTGGGACTATGTGACTTGACAACCGCAGACAACATGGGATAGTGCTTGCTATGACTTTGATAGCCCAGCAAAACTCTTGTCTAACTTATTCGGGTAACGACTTGACGAGCAAAGGCTATACCAAGCCTTGCATCGAGGGAACGTGTTATGCACGCGGTCGACTTGAACAACCAAGTTCTTTGGGTGCCTAGACTTACGCCATAAGCCATGCTCTGCAACGTGTACTGTAACTTAACCCGTGGGACAAGCAAGGTAATGCCAAGCCCTGGACGATGGGACCGTGCATGCTTTATCAAGCATTTAGGCGGACGACGCCTATGACTTAGGCTAATTTCAACATTGTGGCAACTTAGCAAATGAGACCAACTTCCTTATCCCAAGTCATGGGACGAAGGACCGAGTGTCATTTTGAAGGCATGCTGAGCAGACTTCTAAGCCGACCGTGGGACCTTTCCATATTCTAATTGTCTGACCCAAGTTAGGATTATTCCCTTAGCTATGTGGATGCATCTCGTTTATTATCAAGCCTACTTGTGCATTTGAAAACTTTCGTTTTATTAATGTGAAGGGCAAGCTGAGGCAAGTTCACCGAAGCCACCCACCTGAGCGAGGGGTCGCCTCGACCGAGCGAGTCTTCGAGCAAGCCGTTGTGTGGCTAAGTCTGAACGCCGTCGGCGTTTCGATTACTCCGATTGACTGAGTGGGACGGGGCACTACAGGGTCAGTCCTTGATTGCACGTACAAGACCAATAAGTTCAAGATGCCTCTCTTTCATATTGTCGGGTTCACCTCTACTTGAAAAACATTTCCAATTACTTTTTTGTAACGCCCTAGTCCCAAAACACTTAGAACTAATTACGTTGTCATGCCAGCTGCATACATACGAAGTATACTCCAATATATGGAACCATCGTATGTATACATAAGCTGTAAAAATGCAGTAAACCACGATACTAATCTCATCCATAAATAAGAAGAAAGAATTTATAAATCAACTCATAAATTGGCATGTATACAATCGTTGGGCGGAGACAAATCCACTACCAACAAATTTTAATAGGAAAGAAATACATATCAAAAGAAAGTTTGGTAAGCGAAGCGAAGACGATCAAAGTGCAATCATCCTCGAAGAATAGCGACGATCATGGCCACGGCTAGAACACCTTCGAAAGACAAGAGCACACACCTGGCGAGATAACCAGGTCCTCAGAGGGACGTAACAAGATACAGGAAGAACATGCTGTAGCTTCCCTTCCCGGAAATTTTTTTGGAATATTTTTTTATTTTATTCATTTGGTTAAAATGGTGAATTATGATTTTATAGATAATTATTTAGTTAATTATTACGGTAGATAATTTTAGCCATGGTTGAGATTTGGAGTACAAGGTGACTAGGAATTACGGCACGGGTAGTGCAATGGCATGCTTTGACTAGTGTATTAGCCCTGGTAGAGAAGGCCGAGCCATAGTGGTCCTAACTAGGAAAACCAGGCCAAGTTGCGACGTAACCCTAATCGAAGATTATTTATTTATTAATTATAATATTTAGTTTTAGGGAACCCGGTTGTACCAAACTAGTGCAAATTGGACCCAAACCAAGCCCAAGCCTATGTAGACATACTTTTAGGTATGTACAAATATTTCCTAGCTTTTTGAGTAGACTTAACGATATTCCTAAATATTTGGTTATTTATACAAAATGGGTTTTATTATTATTATTATCATTATTATTTATTGAGATTGTTATCTAATATTATTATTTTATTGGTTATATTATTTTATTGTCTAATAAATATAATATATATGATGTACATATAACTTTGTATGTATATATAAATATATTATATTGTATCATATGTATTGGTAGTGTATATATATATATATATATATATATATATATATATATATATATATATATATATATATATATATATATATATATATATATATATATATATATATATATATATATATATATATATATATATATATATAAATGTGTATGTGTATATATATATAAAATATATTATATATGTGTATGTATAGAAGATATGTGTATACGTGTATATAGATAAATATATATATGTATGCATATATATAGAGAATATATATATATAGAGAATATATATATAGAGAATATATATATATTATACGTGTATATGTGTATATATTATTTTAAATGTATATTTTATGGGTGTATATATATATATATATATATATATATATATATATATATATATATATATATATAAATATATATATTATACGAGTGTATGTGTGTATATATATATATATGATATATGTGTATATTTATGTATATATAAATATACGAAAGTATACGTGGGTATATACATAGATATATATGTATATATATATATACATGTATGGTGAAATAAATAAAGGATTACAAAACTAAAATAATAGAGGAAGCCCAGCCAAGCAATACCCAGCCGAACAGTGCCACCCCAAATCAGCCCAACACTAAGAACCCCAACCCGAGCCTTTGACAGCCGACCCAACCAGGGGAGGATCCACACTTGTGGTGGGGTGGGCTCCAGCCCACCCCAAGAAAAAATTACTCTTTTTTTTCTTATATTTTTTTTCTTTGATTTTTTATATAGGTTAGCCCACCCGAATTTGATGTAGCCCACCCCAGTTTTAGTTTCTGGATCCGCCCCTGGACCCAACTCCCCTGTGCACAGTAGATATATCGTATATATATATAGATATCGAGAGAGAGAAAGAGATCAAAATTTGCAAGAACCGTAACTTCAACAACCATCGCCACCCGACCTCCAGGCCTGGGCGCTCCCCGCGCGCGCGCGCCGCCGGGGGGGCACCGTCGGCCGGCCGAGCGCCAATCCGCGCGCACATGCGCGTGTGGAACACAGCGACAGCCGCTGCCCGACCCCGACTTCGCTCCCGTCTCCCGCGTCGCACACTCCGCCGTTTCACGTTCCGTCTTCTCAGGTACGAAGCCCAACTATACGACTCTAAATTCCTTCAATTAGAATTAATTGTAGAGCCCTAGGTTGTCAGAGAAATCGACGCAAAGTCGGAGGAAAATCTGTCCAAAAACAAAGCACTAGTGCAGTCCATGAACCCACTTTTGAGGATCATTTTCGATCAATCCAGTCCCTCATTAGAAAATCTATTTGAAGAGACTTTTAGACAACATATAGGTCTTCATCACCCTTTTTGTGGATTCGCAAATCATTGACTACGCGTCGAGAAAACGAATCCCAAAGTTTCCCAAAAACCTGTTTTAAAAACTAAAAAATTGTACCACACGACGTGCGTCACGCCAATCCGGACGACGTGGTCGCGAACCGAAAGCATCAAAAGCTGCGTAACGGTTTCATGGTCGTATGGGCTTTGAAGGAATTCAAATTGGTCGCGTGTGCACGACGAATTTGATGCGTATCCGTCGAAATTCACCGTATCGTATACTTTGCAAATTTCCCAATTACTTTGTGCACGCTCGTCAGATCGAGACGAAACTTGCGCCAACAGGACCGTATCGTTTTTCTGGTCCTGTATGCCAAGTTTGGTCCAATTCTGAGACAGTTGGGAAAATTATCGTTTCGCGGATCCCACGGTCCGACTCAACGGGTGATTTTGTGCACGGCCCGCCGGAATCCAACTTTGGACATACGGTTGGGTTCGTATCGGAAAACCAGATCCGTAGACATATAGTTTGACGACTTTAGAGACCATTGACCCTGGCATGCTTTTCGGTGCAAAGCGGGTGCAACGACGGACACCGTTTTTGCCCGAAATTACCGTTTTGTCCCTGTGTCCAGAATTGGACTTAAGGACAGGCAATTCTAGCTAATTTGACTATTCTGAGAATGTTGGTAATGTTTGTTTCAGCTTTCGGAGACAGTTGTGATGACTTGGACTGTATGGCTTACCAGTTGACGGTATTTTATTGGTTATTCGCGCTGCCACCAGGCAAGTATACCTTGCCTCCCTCTACAGTTTATTTACATGCATATTTCTATTAGTATATAGTTTTACTAGTTGGTTATTACTTGTGATTTGTATATCGTACATGCTAGTATAGCTATGGTTCTTGTACATGATTAGCCTTGTTAGTTCATATTGGATTAGTTCTCTCGTGTATCGTGATTGCGTCGTGTCGTATCTTCACCTGTGTCTTGACTGAGTCGTGTCTGCAAGTATATGTGAGTGAACTGCTATTCTTTGTCTTTCCCACAACCTGCGAGTCCACACACGGGGCGAGGATTGCCTTTGCACCTGCGAGTCCACAATCGGGGCGAGGGTGACTTGTCTTGAAACTGACATGCGAGTCCACAATCGGGACGAGGGTTGGTTATCCATTGATCTACCAGCAGTTCATTTATGCATACTTGATCCCGTATCCGAGTTCATAGTTACCTGTCAGTAGCCACGTGTCAGTTTCCTGTCTAGTTCTTGTTTATATTATTGCATGATTAAACTGTTAGATAGGCATATTTTATGTATCTTGGTAGTCCTCTGAGGACCTGATGATCTCTTCAGGTTTAGCGACTGCATGGAGTTAATTAGCAGAGCAGGATGGTAGAGGATTGTGATGTTTGATACATGTATTTGCTTGTGATATTTCTTTACTATATTTTCGTGCTTTATATTCAGTACCATGATATACTCTGCTTATTTTTAGACTCATATCATTCTTGGAGTCTAATCGAACAATATGTTAATGGGCTGCAAACCATGACCCATACTTGTTCATTCTTGTTTTATGTGATTCATGTGGATTGAGATATACTTTAGATTAGACATGATACCCATGACCTTGACAGCTTATACGTACTCGAGTCGGGCTGGAGTCCGCTCGATACGTAGCTGGCTTGCTCACGAGCTCGCGTTCGAAAATCGGGTGCGGGTCGTGACAAGTTTTTGTGGTGGCCCATGCAGGTCAGAGCATATCGTACCGGTTACGTAACTGTACTGGTACGAGCCTGCGACCTTGACTAGACCTTAGAAATCTCAATCCACTCTGCCTTGAAAATTCTCCTAGAAATTCTCTACGTCCTTGAAAATTTTATATTTTGCTCTCGATTATACTTCCTTGCTTTCCGTTTCATTGATTCTCGTCGCTTCCTATTTCGGGATGACGAATGATCGTGCAGTTTAGAAATCGTTAGAAATTCTTAAATTATAGTATAATATTGCTTGATAATTGGATTTTGGTTACTTGATAGATATGAGGGTATTAAAGATACCATATGCTATAAATATCTAGGTATAGTGATGTTAGCAACTAGTTGGATGTTATAAGATTTTAGTGACCATATTTGGAGGAATAGTATGACCAAAGGTGGATAGAAGTCCTCAAGTATTCGAAATTATAAAATGGCTAGAGACGATTATAAAATATTTTGAGGGATTAAAATTTCAGAGATCAAGGTAATGGCAGGCTTTAATTTTTAAGGAATAGTTATGAATTGGAATTTCGAGGACGAAATTATTTTTAAGGTGGGTAGATTTGTAGCTTCCCTTCCCGGAAATTTTTTTGGAATATTTTTTTATTTTATTCATTTGGTTAAAATGGTGAATTATGATTTTATAGATAATTATTTAGTTAATTATTATGGTAGATAATTTTAGCCATGGTTGAGATTTGGAGTACAAGGTGACTAGGAATTACGGCACGGGTAGTGCAATGGCATGCTTTGACTAGTGTATTAGCCCTGGTAGAGAAGGCCGAGCCATAGTGATGTCCTAACTAGGAAAACCAGGCCAAGTTGCGACGTAACCCTAATCGAAGATTATTTATTTATTAATTATAATATTTAGTTTTAGGGAACCCGGTTGTACCAAACTAGTGCAAATTGGACCCAAACCAAGCCCAAGCCTATGTAGACATACTTTTAGGTATGTACAAATATTTTCTAGCTTTTTGGGTAGACTTAACGATATTCCTAAATATTTGGTTATTTATACAAAATGGGTTTTATTATTATTATTATTATTATTATTATTATTATTATTATTATTATTATTATTTATTGAGATTGTTATCTAATATTATTATTTTATTGGTTATATTATTTTATTGTCTAATAAATATAATATATATGATGTACATGTATCTTTGTATGTATATATAAATATATTATATTGTATCATATGTATTGGTAGTGTATATATATATATATATATATATATATATATATATATATATATATATATATATATATATATATATATATATATATATATATATATATATATATATATATTATATATGTGTATGTATAGAAGATATGTGTATACGTGTATATAGATAAATATATATATGTATGCATATATATAGAGAATATATATATATATATATATAGAGAATATATATATTATACGTGTATATGTGTATATATTATTTTAAATGTATATTTTATGGGTGTATATATATATAAATATATATATTATACGAGTGTATGTGTGTATATATATATATGATATATGTGTATTTTTATGTATATATAAATATACGAAAGTATACGTGGGTATATACATAGATATATATGTATATATATATATATATATATATACATGTATGGTGAAATAAATAAAGGATTACAAAACTAAAATAATAGAGGAAGCCCAGCCAAGCAATACCCAGCCGAACAGTGCCACCCCAAGTCAGCCCAATACTAAGAACCCCAACCCGAGCCTTTGACAGGCGACCCAACTCCCCTGTGCACAGTAGATATATCGTATATATATATAGATATCGAGAGAGAGGAAGAGATCGAAATTTGCAAGAACCCTAACTTCAACAACCATCGCCACCCGACCTCCAGGCCTGGGCGCTCCCCGCGCGCGCGCCGCCGGGGGGGGCACCGCCGGCCGGCCGAGCGCCAATCCGCGCGCACATGCACGTGTGGAACACAGCGACAGCCGCTGCCCAACCCCGACTTCGCGCCCGTCTCCCGCGTCACACACTCCGCCGTTTCACGTTCCGTCTTCTCAGGTACGAAGCCCAACTATACGACTCTAAATCCCTTCAATTAGAATTAATTGTAGAGTCCTAGGTTGTCAGAGAAATCGACGCAAAGTCGGAGGAAAATCTGTCCAAAAACAGAGCACTAGTGCAGTCCTTGAACCCACTTTTGAGGATCGTTTCCGATCAATCCAGTCCCTCATTAGAAAATCTATTTGAAGAGACTTTTAGACAACATATAGGTCTTCATCACCCTTTTTGTGGATTCGTAAATCATTGACTATGCGTCGAGAAAACGAATCCCAAAGTTTTCCAAAAACCTGTTTTAAAAACTAGAAAATTGTTCCACACGACGTGCGTCACGCCAATCCGGACGACGTGGTCGCGAACCGAAAGCATCAAAAGCTGCGTAACGGTTTCGTGGTCGTGTGGGCTTTGACGGAATTCAAATTGGTCGCGTGTGCGCGACGAATTTGATGCGTATCCGTCGAAATTCACCGTATCGTGCACTTTGCAAATTTCCCAATTACTTTGTGCATGCTCGTCAGATCGAGACGAAACTTGCGCCAACAGGACCGTATCGTTTTTCTGGTCCTGTATGCCAAGTTTGGTCCAATTCTGAGACAGTTGGGAAAATCATCGTTTCGTGGGCCCCACGGTCCGACTCAACGGGTGATTTTGTGCACGGCCCGCCGGAATCCAACTTTGGACATACGGTTGGGTTCGTATCGGAAAACCGGATCCGTAGACATATAGTTTGACGACTTTAGAGACCATTGACCCTGGCACGCTTTTCGATACAAAGCGGGTGCAACGACGGATACTGTTTTTGCTCGAAATTATCGTTTTGCTCCTGTGTCCAGAATTGGACTTAAGGACAGGCAATCCTAGCTAATTTGACTATTCTGAGAATGTTGGTAATGTTTGTTTCAGCTTTCGGAGACAGTTGTGATGACTTGGACTGTATGGCTTACCAGTTGACGGTATTTTATTGGTTCTTCGCGCTGCCACCAGGCAAGTATACCTTGCCTCCCTCTACAGTTTATTTACATGCATATTTCTATTAGTATATAGTTTTACTAGTTGGTTATTACTTGTGATTTGTATATCGTACATGCTAGTATAGCTATGGTTCTTGTACATGATTAGCCTTGTTAGTTCATATTGGATTAGTTCTCTCGTGTATCGTGATTGCGTCGTGTCGTGTCTTCACCTGTGTCTTGACTGAGTCGTGTCTGCAAGTATATGTGAGTGAACTGCTATTCTTTGTCTTTCCCACAACCTGCGAGTCTACACACGGGGCGAGGGTTGCCTTTGCACCTGCGAGTCCACAATCGGGGCGAGGGTGACTTGTCTTGAAACTGACCTGCGAGTCCACAATCGGGGCGAGGGTTGGTTATCCATTGATCTACCAGCAGTTCATTTATGCATACTTGATCCCGTATCCGAGTTCATAGTTACCTGTCAGTAGCCACGTGTCAGTTTCCTGTCTAGTTCCTGTTTATATTATTGCATGATTAAACTGTTAGATAGGCATGTTTTATGTATCTTGCTAGTCCTCTGAGGACCTGATGATCTCTTCAGGTTTAGCGACTGTATGAAATTAGTTAGCAGAGCAGGATGGTAGAGGATTGTGATGTTTGATACAGGTATTTGCTTGTGATATTTCTTTACTATATTTTCGTGCTTTATATTCAGTACCATGATATACTCTGCTTATTTTTAGACTCATATCATTCTTGGAGTCTAATCGAACAATATGTTAATGGGCTGCAGACCATGACCCATACTTGTTCATTCTTGTTTTATGTGATTCATGTGGATTGAGATATACATTAGATTAGACATGATACCCATGACCTTGACAGCTTATACGTACTCGAGTCGGGCTGGAGTCCGCTCGATATGTAGCTGGCTTTCTCACGAGCTCGCATCCGAAAACCGGGTGCGGGTCGTGACACATGCCATATAAATACTGAATATAAAATATGCCACAATCAAAGAAAGTGACAAGACATAAATAAGGTAACCTAACCGTACCAAAGTGATCATGCAGTTGAGAAACAATCCTTTCGACGCATGAGCCCTGGCTGTAAATAGGATCGGCATAGTCCCCATATAGGGCACCAGGTGCCCACGTCCGTAACGTCCGAAGATCGTTAGAGGGTATCATGTGCAAGGGGGTACGTCCATAATGCTCTGGGAAACGTCAGAGGGCACCTGGAGCCTGCGTCTCCGGAGGAGCGCACAGGTAAGCAGGAAAGTGCAAAGAAGCCCATACGTCAGGTATTGTTCTCCCCACCCAATGTACCTGTCAAGTCGCATCCGCAACCATGTACCTCTACTAACTGCTAAGTCTCCTAACACGCCTCTATTAGCAGTTGGCCCTAACGCATGCACACGGGTGATCAGCCAACACACAAGGACCTCTACATGCTACTCATCTCACTCATACTCATGGTACAACTGTGTCAAGGTATATGCGATACACTACAAACGGTAGTCCCTTAACTCTAGGTCCATATGCAATCAAAGGATAATAACAAGTAAGCTAATATCACTGAACATGTAGTAAATCAAGAACTGTAAGAACTGGAAATAAACGAACAGTGATATGTAATAAAATTCAAACTGAAAATAAATAGTATAATGGCAAGGTATCTTGCCTGATGTATCGCTTGGTATGGTGTGATGTCCCGACAAGTCCTGTTTTGTCCGATTGCCATGGCCAGTATGTAGAGGGGTCCGAAGTCACGGGAAAATATGATGCACAATTAGTTATGATCAATGATTATAATTGAAAAAAATTGGGTAATAATTTATATACGATATTAGAAAACTATTTGAAATCTTTGAAAACTATATTTTATGGACCCAAAAATATTTATAAGTAGTTATACGTAAAAATCGTTTTAGGCCAAGAATTATATTTTTCTTAGTAAAAATAGGATAATTTAAAAAAAAAACTGCTTTTATTTGATCAAAATATTTTCGGATAATTTTTAATATTGAGAAAATCCATTCTAAGGTTAAAACTAGCATTCAGATGTAGATGTAGACCCCAGGATATAAAAAAAATTTATAACAATTTTGTCAAATACATATAGATCTAGAAAATTTATTTTAGTGCTAAAGCTAAATTTTGTCAAAATAATTATTTTGTTTAAGCTATATTTTGGTTACAAAATATTTTCTAGAAAAATATACCTTCATTTAATTTAAAACAAGATAATTACTAATAATCTTTTATTAATACTAAATCATATTATATATATACATTTAATCAAACTATACTTATGGATAATACCTACCGGTATTAACATTGATAGCAAAATAACTAAGCTAATAACAATAATTACAATGTCATAAAACTTTATATGTACTCTAATTAGTATACTACTTATACCATGCTATATGATAAAGGAACAATTATAAATTTCTCTCTCCACCTGCTGTTTAATGCTAGCCTACAAAGTAAAAGTAAAAAGTAAAGCATGCTAACCTATTAATATTTTAATAATAAATTTCCATTACTTCATTCAGGGAGAACAAATGAACCAAGAAAGAGAGTGGGTGGAGGGAATTAAAGAGGAGAGAGAAGAGTCAGTCAAGTGTTTTCTCCTCAGAAACCAAAGAAAAGGAAATTTCGAAGAGGAAGAGAGTGAAAGAGTTGGGAGGAAAGAGAGAGTGGAGAGTCTCACCGTGGGTTGCGCAGAGGCTCACAGATGAGGGCTCGGCGGAGATGTCCCGACGCTGGCGGAGTCGCTGCTCGCGGACACCGGCGGCGCACCGCAGGTGGGCTCGGCTGGCGTGGATCCCAAGGTCGGAAGAAGCAGAGGGGCAGGCGCGCGACGCTCGTCGGCGCTGCGGGTCGGAGGAAGGAGAGGCAGAGAGAGGGAGCTCGCCCGATGGCTCGACCGGCGGAGGACACGGTGGGCCGCGGAGGTGCCCACGGCCGGCGCGAAAATCTCACTGCGATGCACGGAGGCTGGGCAGCAGAGATCGGTGGTGCGGGGACGACGCGCGGAGCGGGCATGCCGGCGGCGGCGGCAGATTCAGGTAGGAATTTCCCCCTTTTCTGGTGGTGATGGGTCGGATGTGGTTGGTGGCGGAGCGATGTTGTGTGGATGATGTCGACGGTGGTGGCTGTGGTAGGCTGTGGTGGTGGCGATGGTTGTCGGAAGGATGTTGCTGGGTGGTGGTTGCGTCGGGAAGGGTCGTCGGCGCTGCGGGAAGAGCAGGGGCTGCAGGCGGCTACAGAGTCAGGACGGAGAGCTCGGCTGACGGGATGAACTAGGGTTAGGTTTTAGAGTTGAGTCGTGTCATCGTGTCGGGAGTGTCCGACACGACATGGATGGACGTCCGGGATTGTCGGACGGGACAAAAAATATTGTATTTGTAATAGGAGAAAATATAGTGGATGAGAGGCACAGACACGATGCAAAATCTGTGGATGTGGAGAAAATTTTGGAAGAGTACCTCTCCTTTTATAGGAGGTGGGAATTCCCAGTTGGATAGAATTGTGAGATTTAAATCCCTTATTAGATAATTACTTCATTTAATTAAATCACATTTTGAATCAAAAAGGAATATCTTTCCAATATATTTAAACTAGATAAATCCTTCTATTAAATTCGAAAACTCATAAATTTTTTTTTAATAAAACCAAATACCGATTTATTCATAATAAACTAATTTAAACATAACTTTTCCAAATAATAAAATAATAGTATTAAATAATTTTGAAAATAAATTTAAATTCGTGTACTTCATATGCAAAAGAATATTTGTCTCAAAACATAGTTTTCAAAGCCACCATTTATATTTGTATAATAAAATAAATATCCTTTACGACATATGAAATTATACGAATTTGAAAAATTCTATTGTGGCACCCTTTTACAATTTCAAGCAAAATATATTATTTATCATATATTATTGAAGGCTAAATTTCTATAAAAAAATAAATTCCAAATATATGTACCTCGTACATATTCGCACTCGACGAGCAATTGCAAAACGTAATTCGCGCGTGACGTACAAATACGAGTACGCGAACTTGTACGCAATAAATTTCAAAATAATTACCAAATTTATAAAAATAAATTAAAAAAATATAGTAGAAATTTAGGGGTTTTACATTTTTGCTTCATGAAAAGTGAGAAACTTGAAGACTACACATGGACGTTGGAGAAACTGAAAACACTTTATTACTTTCATAGAGAGTCGTCTGTTCTTGTTATCGACAGAGAGTATGCCCTAATTAATGCTATTCGTATTATTTTTCCTCAAGCGGATACATTGCTATGCACTTGGCATGTCAATCGTGATATTCAATCCCAATGTAAGTTGAAGTTTCGGAAGGTGGATAGTAAACTTGACATGCAAATTTTTGACGAATTCTACAATGACTGGAATTGTGTATGGCGAGCATCTACGATTGCCAGTTACGACGCCGCATGGTACTTGTACAAGCAAAAGTGGGAGGCAAAGGAGCCGACATACATTTCTTACATCAAAGATACATGGCTTGAACCGCACAAAGAATAATTCGTCTTAGCATGGACGAATATGGTGAAGCATTACGGCACGACAACTACTAACCGTGTCGAAGGAGCACACTCAGTATTGAAGAGACACCTAAGATCATCTCTCGGCAACTTTGTCTCGGTTTGGCAAGCTATACATCTATTGGTAGACCGGACGGTGAACGAAATTAAGGCATCATTTGAGATGAGCTTAAATATAGTCAATTATGAGCATAGAAAGGAAGCACTCTTGGATGCTTTAATTCGTGTGGCATCTCACAAGGCATTGGCATTAATATTTGATGAGATTGATAGGTCAAAGTTTGTCGGATTTGATCCCGAGGTTTGCGGGTGTGTACATCGACATACACTGGGCCTCCCTTATGCACATCAGATTAATGAATATCCTCGTAAATTCATTCATATTCCAGTAGATGCTGTCGATAAATGTTGGAGGCAGTTGTCTATAATTCCCGTAGTGAAGAGGGACGCTAATTTTTTTCTTTGCCACAAGTGAAACTTCTCCACGCAAGGTGGTATGCCTCAACAGGAGCGGAGCAGGAGTCCATTGAGCTTAAAATCCAAGAAATTCCATGCCCGGCGTAGCGCCCCGCTTTCGATAGGCGACGGAACTTCATAATATGCTTGCGCCGAGTCAAATCGGCCGAGAACTTAGATGGCCATCTGACTCGATCGCTAAGCTTGGTAAACGATAACGCCTTGCGGCATCGATTCAAATCGATTTAGACGGAAGTTACGAGAATCGATCCAACTAATGGAACGACTTCTGTTGGAATAAGTTCTAGATGCAGCGGGCTGCGTCTCGGCGAGTGAGCTCTCTATAAGAGCCCCTTCGACGGGACCGGACCGCTGTATGGTTTTCTTGGAGCTTTGCCGCTGGGCTTGATGAAGTGCTTTCGCGTCGTTTTCATGGATGCAATTACAAATTTCGATACAAGGGAAAAAGAAGGAATTCTAACAAAGCGTTGGTGCCATTACAGGAGCTCGCGTAACTAAGGATTGACGTTGCATAGCGCTTTGACAACCGGCACGAAGTAAAGTAATCGGTGGGTGATTCGGCCCCTTCTTTTCTACTATGTCCCGCAAACTTATTCCTTGCCTCGAATTCATTCAAATCGAACGATGCCAAGTTAATTGCATGCCAATCCACTAAGTTCAATAACTCGGGAAAACGTATCAATTTAGAGTAATTCACTCTGAAAATACAAGTCTATCACATAAACCAGAAAGTTTAAGGTTCTAGTAAAAAGATAGACTATTTTACGTGCTGCAAAATATTATAAAACGTCGATCGTGGGTTATGATGCCTCGGACAATTTGGTGCCTACGGGACGCTAAATCGGGAGTACGATTTGGAGAAAAATAAATCGTTGCATAAGTTGGGGGAAATGATAATGCCGTTCAATACTATCCGCGCTATACAAAACTGTTGCATATGTTAAATTGTTCACGCATTGGCATGGTCATGGACAACTTGTGCACAAGTTGATATTTTTCCTCAAATCGATATCCGGGGCATCGGAATCGAATCGACCTAGGGGGAATGAATAATCATGCTTCGGCACTGATGTATTGCGGGACCGTCAGTCAGGCTTGCAACCTAGACTGAGCGGGCCGAAATGCCGTTGAGATAGTCCCATGTGACGTGTAACATCAATGACCGCATATAAGATAGTAGCATGCTCACCTATTGTCTTATGCAGGTGTAAATATTATCTCTGTTTTTATGTAGGGACGAGCACGGCCGTGGTAAGAAATATGATAAAACTGCTATGTTTTACTGTATGCTTTATTACTCAAAGATGCCTATCGAATATGGACTGAATTCATTTAGTTCTAATAGAAAGATAACTCTAAAGCATGCCTATCCTACCAATCAGAGTCAGTTTAGACGAGTGGGTTCGTCTCATCCACTTAGCAAGTGTGCTAATCCCATTCCCCCAATTTCCCCAGGTGCGACGGGCACTCCCAACTAAACTGAAGCTAAAGTACGGAGAGGCATTTTGAAGCTCTTCCTATGCTGAAGTATTTTGAAGCCAATTCAAATCGACGGCTTATGTATAAAGGGACGAATGTATGGGACGGCAAGCGTTAGTTCAGGCAACTGTCGAATGTATTTTCTTTCTGTTTTTAATCAATGTAGCCGCAACGGCATCCAATGTAATTACGTCTTGCACTTCGTAGCAAGCTATGAATGAAAAGCATTTCTATCTTTCTATACTGCATCTTAAAATCTGATGTGATTTGTGAAGTTTCAACTTGGCGTATTAATATGAAAAAGCAACGTAACGTTCTTGCCTTGTACGAGTGCAATTCTAGACTCGTACGGCATCACGCCTTAGCGAGGACGATCGAATCGACAAAGTAACACCGGGGACGAACGGTTTGTCGACTCGAGGCGTGACACCCGGTGACTACTAGAATGCATGAGTCGTCCGTTGTTTCCAATCCTAAAGGCAGGCCTCAAACAAGATTGACTAGTTCACAGAAGAGAAGACTGGAATCAACTAAGAGAGATCCATCGTCTTTTGAGCATGTTGAGCAAAGTTTATAGCAACCTCCGTCTGCACGGAAGGACAAGCTTATCATTCGCCAAAAAATGGAGAAGATGGACCTCCTAAGAGAAGATACTATTACAAGCCAAATACTGAGTTTGTATATTGACAAATTTCAACCTGAGATTCGTAGTTACATTTGGTCTATTGTCGATGTCCCGAGTGATGGCCATTACGGATTTCATATGCTTGCAAGACATCTTGGTTATTCTGACAAAGACGGATGGAGACAGGTGAGACATGAGCTGTACGAGGAGTTAGAGACTCGTCTTTTATTCTACTCACGTATCCTAAGCGAAGAAACAGTTGCAAGTTTGTTGTTAAGTATCCCTTGCACCGACAGTGTGACCGGGGAAGACCACTACATGTCCATCTCATCTGCCGGTTATTTATTTGCTAATAGGTATAGGATACCTGTTGTACTTATCTCGCTGGATATTAGCAATACATTCATTCCGATGTGCGCTCCTCCGGTGGAACACTGACATTCTAACCTATGTCGAAACTTCGTCATACTAAAGATGATCGGTCATTCTCCGATTCCTCCACCTTCAACAGGTTGGTATAAAAAACCACTGGTCGAAGCTATCGCCTGGACCACACCATTCGTTGATCAAATCAACCATTGTAAGAAGTTGTTGAAGATTGAGGAGCCAAGAGACTTACCTGTTGGCCACTACGACGTTGAAATCAACTAAGTATGGATATATTTATAGTTTGACATTTTGTATATGGAGGACCACTTTTGTATACAGTAAAATATGAAATATGAAGTTCAATATGTGTTTTTCACTTTTACCTGTGTGCTATCTGTGTTATATGTGTTTACCTGTGTGCAACATGTATGAAAGTATCTGTGTCAAAATGTATCAATTTATTACTCTGTGAAGAGAGTTTCACATACAAACTCTCTTCACAAAGAGTTTGTATCAGGACTGCCAGCCCCTGGCAGTCCAACACTAATGTAGGACTGCCAGGGTGCTGACAGTCCTAGATGAAACTCTCTATAAAGAGAGTTTCACATACAAACTCTCTTCACATAGAGTTTGTATCAGGACTGCCAGCCCCCTTACAGTCCAACACTAATGTTGGACTGCCAGGGTACTGGCAGTCCCACATGAAACTCTTTGTGAAGAGAGTTTGATATACAAACTCTTTCATAGAGAGTTTGTATCAGGACTGCCAGCTCTCTGACAGTCCAACACTAATGTAGGATTGCCAGGGTGCTTGCAGTCCTAGATGAAACTCTCTGCGAAGAGAGTTTCACATACAAACTCTCTTCACAGAGAGTTTGTATCAGGACTGCCAGCCCCCTAGCAGTCTAACACTAATGTAGGATCCAAATAACAACAACATATTCAATATCCAAATTACATCCAAAATAAGATCAAAATTACGACAATCAAGTTTCCAAATAACAACAACCATGTCCACATCAAAATGATTTAAACATCCAAATACAAAATGATTTAAACATCCAACTAGTTATCATGCCGGGCCTTCGTACGCGCCTCCATATTATGCATAAAGGAAAATTCGAACTCGTCGTCGATGCGCTCCATCTCGCTGGCGATTGCGACACATTGCTCGCTCTAGCAACCTCCCCGGAGTGATTTGGCCAATTCCTTCACCCTTTTAGACTGTAAATGTAAGAATCAGTGAATTAAGTCTACAAACATAGAAATCTTAGGATGACTACAAATTCGGAACTCACCATCTTCACCAATGAAGCATACAAGATATTTTTTGAAGGAAGAGGTCCCAGAGCTCTTACAGCCACGGGACCTGGCTTTGTAGGGTTCGACAACTTAGGATGTATGTAGTCCTCGCTGCAGTCGGTCATCTTCTTGACCGGTTATCTTTCATCTTCCCCAAGCACATGTCGTTGCCACTCGGAGTAGCATTCGGTAACCCAGTCGAATTTTGTCGATTTGTAATTCAAAGGTCGTGTCCCGTACGGAGGCTCCAACAGCCTTAGTGTGCACTTCGTGTCACGACCCGCACCCACCGTAAGGGTACGAGTACATAACAGCGCCCAGCCTACGCCGCAGTGTCGGCGGTAGAACGCTGTTCTAGGTCATGAACTATAACTAGCATAATATGAATACTCTCCAAAAGGAGGCCAACACAGAGGTACAACTCAATCACAATCTAAGGTAGAATGTAGCACGATGGAATAGATAAAGAAATCCTCAACTGAGGTACATCAGAATGAAATAACAAAGTTAACCACTACCAGTCTCAACATCTCTAAAATATACAACTCTGAAATCAAAGACAATAACCAAACATGAAAAGAAGAACAGTCTAAGCTATCTACACTATGCAAGGTATCGTCCTCAGCAGCTGCCTGAACCTCCCCAGGGGTCCAGGTCGCGAGTGTCATCTAGGCAAGCTCCAAGGTAAGGGGTGCAGGGTTCCTCATCATCCTCTGTAAAATTTTCAACAGGTCCAGTCAGGACGGGAGCGAGCACAATACATCTCACGCAGTTCATATAATTACAGGAATAAAATACAGGCAATAGAGTAAAATACATGAAACGCTGAAGAGTATACATGAGTAAAAAGAAGACTGTAATGAAATATCTACTATAAATAAAGAGCTATAGTGAACTAGTGATTTAGAGTACAAGCTAGACATGTGAACAGCTTGATAATAAACATGAGACGTCGTACATGGCTACACTACTTTGGAAATTATCTACATGACTATTTATACTCCCCCCGTACCCCAATCAATACACAAGGATCCGTTCAAGTTATGTTATTGTACATGATATTCACATGGGGGCCCATAAATGGGTGCACATGAATATACACATGGGGGCTCCGTGATCATGAGAGTACATGTATCACGAGAGTGCACATGTAAGGTGAAAGCACAAGAGTACATGATGAAAGTGAAACGCACATGACATGATGTATCTGATGCTCCCGAGGGGGATAACAACGCATGAAAAGATCCATATAGTATTAATCCGCGTTTCCATCGTTTCAGCATCAAGTAAAATAATCTAGAGCAAGAAAATACTCCTAGCAAGTATGAAACGGTCAGAGAATGTACTCGCCTGATACTGAATGTCCAAAGAGGGTGTACTGTCTGAGGAGAGGTGTCTGTCTCCTAATCAGAGCAACACAAGTTACAACATGTCTAAAATAGAGAAATAGACTGCTACAATGCATCTACATGATGTCTAGGTCAATTCTAGACTAAAGTCAGTCACCTAAACAGTGTCCACACAAAATTTCTTGTTAAGACGTGCTGTGTCGTGTCCGCTACAGTGCGTGATCCGTGCACGTGCGATTGCTCCCAAACCACAAAACAAAATCCCATAAAAATTTGTGAGCCTTGTGTCAGTCACCTAAACAGTGTCCACACAAAATTTCGTGTCAAGACGTGCTGTATCGTGTCCGCTACAGTGCTCGAGAGACAGGGCAACCGTGCGCGGTATCGTGCAGCGTGTCCATGACCATTTCCGACACGAAAACGATACAAAAATAATCCCAGTCTTCACGAAATATATTATACACACATAGATCTAAAATTCCATGTAATTAGTTTTTCAAAAATCGAAAATAAAATCCTTTGTGACATTTCATCAAACACATGCACATACACCATGATACGTGTCCGATACGGACACCAAACGGACACGAAATTCACCCAAACTCTTGGGACAGCTAGGGGACACTTAGGGCTAGCCTAGTATGCAAAGAAAACGGAATATTAAATCAATTTAAGGGATTTTACCTATAGGTGCAATTTGCAAGGAAAAGCCTCAAATGGGGGGTGTTCTCCTTGATAGCCAAATGCTCCAATTTGGTTCAAACCTGATATTTCTCTCCATGGACATGAAATAGAACTAGATTAGGAACTAATGCAAAAGACTAGAGTGGAAAAGGAATAAAAATGAAGAAACTAGGGCTTGAGGAAGATTTCTATACCTCTCCTTCTTCTAAACTTGGAAACTTTCTTAAGGAGGCTACAACTAATGGAAGAGGCATTATATAGGGGTGGGATTCCCTATGTTGGCTGACCAAAACTCTAGGGTTAGGGTTTTTCGGGATTTGATTTAGGGCTATCATTCCTCCTAGTCAAATCAAGGGCCTACAATCTAGGTTTCACACATGACTTAAATGCAACCTAGTTAACTCTAACTAACATGACTAAATCAAAACAAATCAATACTAACCATCACTAACCATGGCTAGCTAAGTCTAGGTATGACTAATCTAGGTTAGGTCAATCTAGGTTAGGCTTAAACACAACACAAGGCAATTGATTAATTAATGATTAAATCACACCATCCCATTAATCATATTAAATTCCAATAAAATATATATATTAAATTCAAATAATTCAAAATGACCAAAATACCCTCAAGCTAAAAATGATAAATGAAATACCCTAATCACATGGCTAGGCCCTAGGTCAAACTGTCTCTAGGGTTACACTAGCAAAACACCAAAATCACAAGTCATGATTTTAATAGTTTTAAAATGATTAAAAATTACCAAAAATCATATTATTATTTAAATGTCATAATTAAATAATTAAAAACACAAAATTTCAAAATTACCCTCATTTAGAAAACTGGGTGTTACACTTCGGCACAGTTTGTACGAAGCCAAACTGACGAAGTACTCGATCAGGCATGTACGGCTTCGTGATTTCATAGCATGTGATCATGCCATAAAATAAAGCAACTGGTTCCACATGGCGATTCTCCTCGCGTAATCCCGGTATGAATGCCAAAATATTTGTAGGAAAAAAGTTAACAACAAAACAAATTAACATGAAAAAATTAATAACAAAAATAGACAACAGGAAAACATAATGTTAAGAAGTCCTAATGTCATCCCCCATTTGAGCATACAGTTATATTGAATCAGGACTGCTAGGGTTGAATTAGGACAACATACAGTTATATTGAATCAGGACTGCCAGGGTTGTGGCAGTCCTACTGTATAGTAGAACTGCCAGACTCCCTACAGTCCACTTGTGAAAGAGGACTGCAGGGAGTCTGGTAGTCATACTTTACATTAGGACTGCCACAACCCTGGCAGTCCTAATGTTGTCAGCCACCACTACTAAAATATCATCTAATAGCGACGTAATTTAGCGACGGCAAGAAATAATGTCGCTAGTTATGAAATATAGCGACAGCTTTATATACACGTCGCAAAACGTCGCTGCCTAGCGATGTTCCGCGACAGAAGTTTACTACGTCGCTGAATAGCGACGTTCAGCGACATATTATTAGCATATGTTGCCAATTTTGCGACGTTTAGCGACTGCAACACTTGACGTCGCTAATTTTATTTAATTAGGGCACACCGTTTCGTTCTTTCCCCCTCACTCTCGCTCGAAAATTCTAAATTTCCCCCCTCCTCCCCGGCGACTCCCTCCCCCTCTGTCAATGCCCTCCCACCCCCGGCGACCCCCTCCCCCCCGACGACTCCCTCCCCCTCCGGCGAGCTCCTCCTCCTCGAGATCCTCCTCCTCGAGCTCCTCCTCCCCCAATCCTGAGCTCCTCCTCCTCTTCCTCAGATAAACCCTAACCTAACTCCTCTCTCTCCTCCTCCTCCTCTCCCACGGACACACACACACACGGACACACGGACACACGGACACACGTCGTGTCCCCAAAGACTCGTGCCCATTGGATTCGTGTCCCCAAAGACTCGTGCCCTTGGATTCGTGTCCAGTTTTGGATGTGTTGAGTTTGGTTTATTTTTGGACACATTGTGTCGAGTATTTGGACACGAGTTTGGTTTGGGTGCATAACTTGTTGAATGTATATATTGTGTCCCCTTGGTTATAGCCTAGTATATGTAAATATCTTAACCTATATATGTATGCCTATATATATATATATATAGTAAATATATAGGTAGTTGTGTGAATATCTTAACCTATATATGTGTCCCCTTGGTTATAGCCTAGGATATTAGGATATATAAATATCTTAACCTATATATGTGTCCTCTTGGTTATAGCCTAGGATATTAGGATATGGGCTAGAAGTTAGTACCCTAAGTTAGTATCTTGGTTATAGCCTAGGATATAGTATATGTAAATATCTTAACCTATATATGTGTCCCCTTGGTTATAGCCTAGGATATTAGAATATGGGCTAGAAGTTAGTACCCTAAGTTAGTACCCTAAGTTAGTATCTTGGTTATAGCCTAGGATATAGTATATGTAAATATCTTAACCTATATATGTGTCCCCTTGGTTATAGCCTAGGATATTAGGATATGGGCTAGAAGTTAGTACCCTAAGTTAGTACCCTAAGTTAGTATCTTGGCTAGAATTTGGTATCCTAGGATAGTTAGATATCCTAGTATCTTAAGAGTGTCCTAGATTAGTCTATGGTAATAGGATACCCTATAGGGGGGAGGGGGCAGGGGTAGGGGGGAGGGGGCAGGGGACAGGACCCTAACCCTATTTTGGACACGACTCTGTGACACAGGACACACACACACACAATACATACATATATACCTATATATATAAATACACATATCTACATATATATATGTATATATATACTCACACACTTACATACACACACATATATACATAATTTTAAGTATTTCAGCGTTATTTCTTAGTAGTTTTGAAATTATATGAAATAGTAGTCACCCTTACCGATTGGTTTTGCCGAATTGACCGGAACAAAGACCCCCAATGTCGGTATCGGTCAATATTTGGTATCGGTCGGTATCGGATCGGAACATGCCAAACCGTATCGGTATCGGCCGTATCGGATCGGTATCGGCCGATACTTTAAACCATGTATATACCATGGTTTTGCCTTTTAGTTGCAGGAATATGAGAGTTATTCGATGTTAAAGTAGGATATTAATTTATTAGTTATGATAGAGAGTTTGAGATAGATAGTTCATGTGAATGTTAGGTAGTAGTGTACAGTTCATGATTAGCATTATTTAGATATTAGTTTCAGTTAAAGGGTTAGTTTAGATTAGGATATTAGTTTATGTTAGAAGGAACTGCCTGCAACTGCATCGTAGCTGCAGAAATATGAGAGTTATTAGATGTTAAAGTAGGATATTAATTTATTAGTTAGGATAGAGATTTATTAGTTATTTTTATAAACCGTGATATGTTAAATGCCTGCAGCTGCATCGTAGCTCAGGGATATGACTGAGAGGGTGACATGGTTGTCACATTAAGGGTCTTTGAGGAGGTGACATATTATGAAAAGATATATCTTTATAGTTCTCCTACGTAATGTTAAAGAAAATCCGTAGGAGAACTATATATAAGGATATATTTTTTTGCAACATGTCATCTTGTCAAAGACCCTTAATGTACCAACCATGTTACCGCGGTATTGGTATTGGGATACCAATAGCGATAAGGTAAAGGGTACCAATAGCGATAAGGTAAAGGGTACCAACTTAAGGTATTGGTATTGGGATACCAATAGCGATAAGGTAAAGGGTACCTTGGTAGGTAATGACTAGAAATATGATATTTGACTTAGATTTGACCTTGTTTGACCAATGTTGACTATTTTGACTGAAAGTCAAAGTAGAGTCAACATCTGACCTAGATTGGACTAAGAGTTGACAAAGTTAACTATAGGTCAACCCTTGACCTTGTTTGACCTTGTTTGACTTTGTTTGACTTAGCTTGACCTTGTTTGACTTTGTTTGACTTAGTACAACCTAGTTTAACCTAGATTGCATATCATTGTTATTAGTAACTGTCCGCTACTAATGTGTGTCCCATAATAAGACATAATATACGAATTTGTGCCTGTTGGATAATGTGTGTCCATCTTTGCAGAATTATTTCCAAATGGATATGAATTACTACTTGCAGAATCGTTCATGGATGCACAATCGTCGTCCTGATGATATGTGTGGTGTGCGGGATGAATACATAGCGGGAGTAGAGCAGTTCCTGCAGTTTGCTAAGGCGTTCCCTCAGTACATGGACGGCACCAAAATTAAGTGTCCGTGTGTGAAATGTCATAATGTGAAATATTATCCAGAAGTGGAAGTGACATATCATTTGTACTCGAGGGGTTTTACGCCTAATTACTATCAGTGGACCGCACACGGAGAACTTGTGTCTTTAGCATCAGAGCCGGAGCCTTATGTTGAGCCGTATATGCATGCGGGACCTAATTTTGTTTCAGATAATCATGCATACGATGACGGGTGCGTGAACATTGTTTTCGACGCTGCGGGGCCTAGTTTCGTTCATGATGCACCTGAGGAGGCACCGAACGCCGATGCTGCACAGTTTATGGAGTTGCTGGAGAATGCAAGGACTCCATTGTATCCTGGTTGTGAGGATCATTCACTGTTGGAGGTGGTTACAAGACTGTTGAGCATTAAGTCAGATTTTAACATGTCGCAAGAATGTTACAACCGAGTGTTGGAGTTGATTATAGAGATCTTGCCGACGGGTGCTAAGTTGCCTAAAGACTTCTACCGGTCAAAGAGGATGGTGAGATCGCTCTGGATGGGATACGAGAAAATCGATTCTTGTCGCAATGGGTGCATGCTGTACTACAAAGACGACAAGGACGCAGATGTGTGCAGATTTTGTGGTGCTGATCGCTATAAGACAACTAGTACAGGAAGGTCTACCGGTGCAAGAAGACCGACCGATTCAATGCACTACTTGCCTTTAACGCCGCGGTTGCAAAGATTATTTATGGTAAAAGAGACGGCCGAAAATATGAGTTGGCACATGCGAGAACAGATTGAAGGAGTGTTGGATCACCCATCCGATGGAGAAGCGTGGAAGCACTTTGATCGAGTGTATCCGGATTTTGCTTCAGATCCGCGTAATGTCAGGTTGGGACTATCTTCTGACGATTTTACTCCTTTTGGTCTTTCGGGATCCCAGTATTCGTGCTGGCCTATGATTGTCACTCCGTATAACCTACCGCCTTGGATGTGCATGAAGACTCAGTACATATTTCTAACCGTTATAATTCCTCGTCCGAACAATTCTAAGAGGAACATTGATGTGTACTTACAGCCTTTGATAGATGAGTTGAATCAGTTATGGGAAGTAGGCGCTAACACATACAATGTTTCCAGGAAGCAGAATTTTCAGATGAAGGCAACCCTTATGTGGACCATCAACGACTTTTCGGCCTATGGAATGTTATCTGGATGGAGCACTCATGGCCGTCTCTCATGTCCGTATTGCATGGACCGTAGTAAGGCTTTCCGCTTGAAACACGGAGGAAAACCGTGCTTCTTTGATTGTCATCGGCAATTTCTGCCAAAAGATCATCCGTTCAGAAGGAACATGAATGCATTCCGTACCGACGTTGTAGAGAAGGGTGATCCACCGCCAAGGTGGTGCGGAGCCACGATATGGGAGAAGGTTAAAGATTTTCCAAGTGCTATCGAAGATCCTACAACCGGGTACAAGTGCGATGGATTTGGTAGAGATCATAACTGGACAAAGAGGAGCATATTCTGGGATCTGCCATACTGGAGTACCAATCTGATCAGACATAATCTTGATGTCATGCATATTGAGAAGAATGTGTTTGATAACATAATTAATATTGTGATGGACATAAAGGGAAAAACGAAAGACAATCCCAAGGCCAGGTTGGACTTAGAAGAAATATGCAAACGCCCTGCGTTGCATTTGATAGAGCAGAATGGAAAACAGTTCCTGCCGAAGTCAATTTTCTCGCTGGACAAGGAGGATAAAGTGAGACTTTGTCGGTGGATCCAGGGCCTAAAATTTCCAGACGGATATGTGTCAAATCTGAGAAGATGTGTCGATCCGAAGGAAAACAAATTGACGGGTATGAAGAGTCACGACTGTCACGTATTCATGGAGAGGTTAATTCCGATTGCATTTCGGGAATTCTTACCGCAGGCAGTTTGGGATCCATTGACGGAGCTTAGCATATTCTTCAGGGATCTTTGTTCTAAGAAATTGCTCGTTGATCGTCTAGAAAAGCAAGAGAAGGACATTGCGGTAACACTGTGCAAGCTAGAGAGGGTGTTTCCTCCTGGATTCTTCGACTCTATGGAGCATTTGTCGATTCATCTATCCTATGAGGCACGTGTTGGTCGACCCGTCGAATATCGATGGATGTACCCGTTCGAGCGACATTTGAATCACCTAAAAAGAAAGGTGAAAAATAAGGCACGGATCGAGGGTTCTATTTGTGAAGCCTATGTTTTCGAGGAGATTATAAACTTTTGTTCGATGTATTTCAAGCCTCATGTTGCAACTAATAGAACGAGAGCTTCCAGAAACGACGACGGAGATCATGAAAGTAATGATACAATACTGAAGGTATTCAATGCTCCAGGAAAGCCATCGGGTAAAATGAAGAAGAGATATCTGAACGATGATGAGTTAAGGGCTGCTCAGGTGTATGTATTACTCAACTGCGACGAGGAGGAAGTAGAGAAACTGGAGGGATAAGTAATTAATACGTCTATATTATTTTAATAGTGTTGATTATTATACTATTACATTAATTGAACGATGTTGTTTTTAGCATATTTAATGATAATGTGAGGTCAGGTAGGCCACACATAACAGAAGAAGAACAAGAACAAGAAATGAGGCATTATTTTCCATCATGGTTGAGTGCATATGTAAGACTTGAGAACTCTGTAATTACCTTTCTGTATATGCACTTGATTGAGAATGAGCTTAATTGTTTCTTTCGTGGTATTTAGGTAGATCGTCCATACGCAAGACTTGAGAATGAGTCTATTAGAACGCTAGCCAAGGGACCAATTTATGCTGCAAAAATATGGCCAAGCTACTGTGTTAATGGGTTTAGGTTCAAGTCAACAACTTGCCCGATCAGAGACAACTTTGTGGATCTCGACTCCACCAAAAACAGCTGTTTGTGTATCAGATCTTCAAACTACAAAGATATTGATGCGGGCAACGATTTCTATGGTGTGCTACGGGAGATCGTGGAGCTGACATATAGTTATGGAATAGAGCCTGCTAAGATTGTGTTATTCAGGTGTGATTGGTTCGATCCGATTGAAGGTCAAGATTGGAAAGTAGACAAGCACGATCTTGTTGATATAAACTATCGGCGTTGATATCAAGCCTATGAACCATTTATCCTATCAAGTCAGGCTCAGCTCGTGTACTTCACAAGTTATCCTAAACGGAAAACAACAAGGTCGGACTGGTGGGCAGTATGCAAGACCAAAGCTAGGAATACCTTTGAGGTTGACGATATAGCTTATCAAGAAGATGAACTACCTATTGTAACAAATATTATAGAAGTGGATACGACGGAAGTTTCTCATTACACATCTAATTGTGTAGAAGAAGTAGAATTATCTGAAGAGAAAGATGCAGATGAAAGTGAAGATGTAGAGGAGGAAGAAGAAGAAAAAGAAGAAGAAGAAGAAGTAGTAGATGAGCTAAACGAACTAGATGAATTTTCAGAAGAGAATTAAATCTGTACGTTTGTTTTATCATCATATTTGACACTTTAGTGACACTTCTATCATATAAATCTGTGACACTTCAGTGACACTTTATTGACACTTTTATCTGTGACTATGATATTTTTCAAAAATCTGTGATGTCTATCATATAAATATATATTTTTGTTTTATTGTCATATGTTATTATCATGTATGACTAGACCATCTGGACGACGCAGAGGATTTTATATTAGGCAGTCCCGTCAGCCTCGGGCTGGGGATAGAGATTTCGTACCATCATCCTCATCTCCGAGTATGCCATTGTACCGTTCTGTTCCCGGTCCATTACCGGGACAGGGCAGTTCTAGCAGGTTGGAGACTCCTCCCTCGTCGTCTAGCCTTCCTGATCCCGCGTCCAGCATCTCTGATCCCCCGTCCAGCATTCCTCCTGCCGACGGCTCCATGGGGGGAGCCGACGTCGAGCATATGGAGGACGACGATCAGACTGATCCTGCCCAGGCAGGAGGTGATAGCGACCCTCCATGCGCTCCCCCGGGCGAGACGCGTATGGAGATTTGGACGGACGAGCCTATGAAGTAAGTTAATTAATTAATATATATTTCTCAAATGATTATATGTATATATATATTCATGAAAAAATATTATTGTATAGATATCGGCCTTCTGCAGTACAGAGACAGCTGGGGGTATTTCTGAGGCAGAACTATGGTGGGCCTTGGATTAACTACTCAGATGCTCTCGCAGATAGGAAGGCCTTTTGGTTCGCCCACTTCAAGGTAAAAAATTTGTTTATTTTTAAATTTTAATAATCATTTGTGTATATTATACAACTTTTGTATTTTACTTCTTATAGAGGACCTATTTCTATCCACCACACCGGGCGACGAGGATCGAGGGCCAATTTTTTGCCGTCGCAGCCAAGCTCATCCGTGATGCGATCCACGACCAGAAGTCTCGTGATCGCTCCGGACAGCCGATCCATGGTTGGATCACGCCAGAGTAGTGGGCTGCGATGAAGGCTAGATTCAGCGAGCCCAAGTACCAGTAGCGGTCTGACAAGGCCAAGGTGGCGCGGTCGAGCGCCGGTAAGTGGTGTGGTGGCTCCATTCCGATGACGGAGCATTTTCGTCGTCTGGTACGTTTTTTATGACGGACATTAATTTATATATAGTTCGATAGAATGTTTAATACTAATAATAGATAATATATTTTAACAGATAAAAAAAGGTGAGGACCCGAACATGGTCACCGTCTTCCTGGTCACCCATCGGAGGGCTGGGGAGTTCATTGACGATAGGGCGACGCAGGCATATGTACGTTCTATTCTTTATATTAATTTACTATAATTTAGAAAACAGGAAAATAGATATCAATATAGACTTTAGCAAACACTTACACGTTAGCAAACATGTTCTAGGTCGAGTTTGTTCGGCTACAGGAGGAGGCGGCTGCTGCTGCTAGTGCGCAAGCAGAGGGAGGGGCTGGTACTTCCTTCCAGCCGCCTACAGCTCTATCGCCGGACGAGCTCTGGATGACCGTCGTTGGCGGTCTTCAGAAGGGTACGTACTACGGTACGGGATCCTACGGTGCGTATTTGGCTTCGGAGTCATCCCGGGCCCCCTCTGTCAGTGCGCAGTCTTCGGCTTCGCAGGCGTCGTCACGAGCTGAGGATATTCGTCGTCAGATCGAGGAGCTGCGTCGCGAGTTGCAGCAGCAGATTTCTGATACGGTCGAGCGACGATCCGACCCTTCGATCGTCACCGGACGATTTGATGCGGTCGAGCGCAGTATACAGGAGCTGATGAGTCTGCATCAGGCTACAGCTGCCAGCTTGCACACGCTCTTCGAGTCTACGCAGCGCACAGAGAGTAGACAGGTCGAGCTGGAGGGATCGCAGAGGAGCATGTCTGCCTCACTCACTCAGGTTTCGGCTTCGCTTGAGGCGAGTACTGAGAGGGTGGTGAGTACCCTTGCCTGTTATGGTGAGCGACTGCGAGAGCTGGAGCAGATACGTCCTCCCGGTCCATCGACGGCGCCGACTCCAGATATTGTACTGCCTCCTACTGCCCCTACGGTGCAGCTCACCCAGGAGCAGTATGACTACATTCTATCCCAGATGCGCGGCAGGGGTCCTCAGTGATCCAGTATATTTTTTTATCATCTTTGTATTTATTGGCCCTATGGGCCCATTGACCGTTCTGTACACTAATTTTCATTATTATTTGACTCTGTTGGACATGTACGTTTGTTGGACATGTATGTTTGTGATATTTAATTTGTTGGTATTTTCTTTGAGTACATGTATGATATTTAGTTGTAGACTGTTATGATGCATGGGAGACTGTTATTCATCTATTAGTTATAGACTGTTATGATGGGAGACTGTTAATTGTGATGATATCTGCGACGGGGATGACAAATATACCTACACTGGGTTATAAGCGATGATCTGATATACAAAGGAGGTGCTGCCCAAATTTTAAAAAAATATAATGTGTATTTTTGTGATGCTGTGTGTCTGTGAACACAGACACACTGTAAACACAGACACACAGCATAACAAAAATACCAAATATTTTTTTAAAATTTTTTTTAACATCTTCGACGTATAGCGACGTTCTGTGACGTCATGTACACGTCGCTATACGTCGCACAATAGTGACGTGACGTCGCTATCCGTCGCTATAATGCTGACGTGTATATGACCACCTGAGAGCCAACGTCGCTAACGTTGTCGCTAGGCGTAGCTAATATGATGACGTGGCTGCCATGCCATGTCATCATATGTAAAGTTTATGGCATCGCTAAGGGGTCGCCCTACGTCGCTATACTGGCGACGTAGGCTGACGTCGCTAGCTGTCGCTAATATTAGCGACGTCTAGCGACACTAGAAGGGACGTCGCAACTAGCGACGAATTAAGACCAAATTATAATCTGCGACAAGCCTATAAGCGACATCCTTGTTTCGTCGCTAGTTGCGTCGCTAATAGAAATTAGCGACGAATTTGCCCTTTTTAGCGACGTACTCTGACGTCGCTAAAAGGGGTTATTTTAGTAGTGCACGACAGCAGCAGCCGAACGGCCACAATGACCCGATCCTTTGTGGTGTTCTAGGGCTAGGGTTTCAGGAAATATGTGAGAATTATCGTGTTTGAAAAATTCATTCATAAAACCTAAAGTGATTCTAAACCTAATTTATCAAAACTTTTTAGATAATTAACAAAGATTCTTTGAATTTGAAAAGAATGTAAAAAAATTAGAAAAAAATTAGGAAAAAACATACCTAGACTCCGATGATGCTTTCGACTTGCGTGTCATCTCTTGGAATGGAGTGGTGGAGGAGAGAATGGTGGAAGAATTTGGAATGGAGTGGTGGAGGAGTGGTGGAGAAGAGAGTGGGGTTTTAGGGCTTGTGGAAGATTTTGGTAGAGAAAGAAAGGAAAAGAAGAAATGAAATAAAAATGAGGGTTTGGGCTAGCCCCAAGCAATTTGTGGGCAGCCCTCAACAAAAGTTTTACCTTCTTGGACTGCTTCCAAGTAAGGGCTAACCCCAAGTAAAAGTGATAGTGCCATTAGAAAAGGGAAATGTTTGGTTTACAACCAAACTTTTACAACCTTCTTACAACTTACACCCATTTGCTGACATGTGGGCCAGGCCACCCCCTGGCCCACATGTCAGAAAATGGGTAAGTGGTTGTAAGAAGGTTGTAAATGTTTGGTTGTAACTGTAGCATTGCTCCTTAGAAAAAGCCTTTATTTTTTGTTTACATTTTTTTGTTATATTAAAATATGTGTACAACAATCAACGCATACATGAGGGTGTAATAAAAAAAAGACAAGAGGGTATAATAAAAAAAATAAAGAAAACAAAAATTAAAACTAACTAAGGAATCACAAACTTTCTAAGTGGTCACTTTGAACATATAAAATCATGATCCAACGCTAATTAGCCGGTTTTAAATTCTTTGGATAAGTCTATTTCCTTCCCCTTAAATTATATATTATCCAGAGAGGAAAAAGGGAAAAAAAAAAGAATATCGCCACGTGTCATCTCACCTGATCCTCCCGCCCTCCACAAGTTTGTCCCGACTCCCACCCTTTATAGTCCCCCACTCCCATCAAGCAGGCTCGCTTGGATTTGCTGCCCCAAATTTCTACCAATGGCTCTTCGCCTAACGTCTCCAGTCTTCACCACTTTCCCAATCTACCCTTCCCGCTCCTCCTCCGAATCCCCTCCCTTCTTCCACCGCGATCCACGCCGATCGCCAACAACCCTAACCCTAACCCTAGAATTCTCCCGCCGGCAAAGAGCCGCGGCCACTCGCGCTTCATCGCAGCAGCAGGAGCAAGCGGTGGAGGAAAGATCGGAGGAGGAGGAGGAGGAGGAGGAGGAGGAGGAGGAGGAGGAGGAGTGGGGGAAGGTGTCGGCCGTCCTCTTCGACATGGACGGGGTCCTCTGCGACAGCGAGGAGCCTTCCAGGATGGCCGCCGTCGACGTCTTCGCCGAGATGGGCGTGCCGGTCACCACCGAAGACTTCGTCCCCTTCATGGGCACCGGTAAGCTGGAGGGACTTCGTGGTGTAGGTTCTTGATTTATATTGATTTTTTTTTTACTGATTGGTACGTGATTAGTAAGAATTTGTGATGTCAAAGTAATTGAACTCATGAAAGTACTGCAATGGTTTGTGATCCCTATGTTGCACAGATTCAATTACGATATGGTATGATATACAAAGACACATAGACGACACTGATTTTGGCGTGCATTATAGGGGTGAAGCACAAAACCCCCCTCCTTGGATAGTCACCTTTTGCAAAATAACACCTAGTTGATGTTTGTAGCAATTGAACTCTCCCCAATATATATTTTGATCAAAATGCCCCTCCCATTTACTAACCGCTTGGAGTGAACGTTACTGGCTGTATTTAAAAAAAAAAAAACCAAAATACCCCTCCGTCCCCTCCCCCTCCTCTCCCCACCGGCGTCGGCCGCCACCACTCCTCCCCGTGCCCCCCTCCTCCCTGCGCCCCCACCCATGCTGTGCCGCCACCGCTGCACCACCGCCGTCGCCGGAGAAGGAGGGGGGCTGTCGGAGAGGGAGGGAGGGGAGAGAAAATGGGGGAGGTTTTTTTTTGCATAGGTATAATCGTCATTTAATGCATATTTAATGTCTGTTAACGGCAGAAATCAAATTGGGTGTAAACTGAGCCAAAATAAAAATGCGAGGATATTTTTAAGCTAAGGGTCTTTTTTTGCTAAAAGTGTCTATCTAAGGAGGGTTTTTTGCACTTTACCCCACATTATAGAATGTCCGCATCATGTGTAATATGTATCGAACGTGAACACGATGATACATCAACGTTTTTGGAGAACGCGTTTTTCCTACGGTGTGACTCGGTTTGCTTAATTTTTGTTGCTTGATATCGGAATGTCGGGAATATGTTGCGATACCAAATATGAGACCTCTAACCTTTCACTTTGCAAAGCATTGGCGTTAATGGTTGGCTATGCCTGATATGTAACAACTCCAAAGTTAGGGAAGGAACATGTGGGGCCAAAACAGACATTTTTTTCCGCAAAAGTTCAGCAGGCCGGACCAATACACAAGTATCATAGTGTAAATAGTGAAAAGTTTGAGAAGTTGTGTGTGTGGGGTGGGGGGGGGGGTGGGGGGTGGGGGTGTCAAAGTCAAGTGCGAGAAACACAGTGGAATCACGCAACGCACGCTGCTGGCGTGCTTGCTGCCCTCAAGGAAAGAAGAGCGAAGGAAAGAAGAGCGATAGATAAGGTTCAGATTTGATTGGTTGTGGAATGGGAGCTGATCACCCAAAAAAATCCCTGGAAAAGAAGAAGATATCTCAGTAACGAAAACCATAGGAGGATGTATTGGCGAGATCCAACGGTGAACAGCTGCCCAGAAGAAAGGATTTCTTACTTGTTCTAGTAAGATTATAACAACGGTAGCTTTCAAAAAAAGCATTAAGTTCATCGACAGATGTAGCACAAACTTCTTAGCTATTTGAGAACTGTCTTAGGAATATCAATATGTAGCTAAATACCTACAGTTTCTCAGAAAATCTTATATTCTAACCTATGAATATCTTCAAAAGTTAGGGGAGGCCGTGGTCCCAAGGTCATGCTTATCATCGGCCCTGTTCATAGTGACATAATGCAAATCGGGTCCACTCGTCACGTAACCGGAGATTTCTTCAGCCCAACTGGATTGTGATAAATGGTGGCGGAAGTTTCTTCCTATCTGACGTTCTCCTTAGCTTACTCTCAGGTAGTTTTCACTTTGGAGACATGTATGCAGCTCTTTTTTAATTTGAATGGCTCATTCTTTCCTTAAGACAGGCATTTCCTTTGTAGGTGTTCACCTGCTAGCTCAATACACAAATCTAACATGAGACAAGGCCCAAGGGATAAGCTTTGCATCTCTAATATCCACACTTTAAAAGTATGGCTGTAGGCCCATAAGCTAGATAAAAAGGTCTCCATGTTCCACCGGCCATAAGCTAGATATGTAAGTATTTTCATGTGACACTACCCTGTCCGATACCGGGCTAGCACAAATGTATCTAATGCAGACCCTTGTTTATTATCTTTCTGCCAGTGGATGATAAATGGGCTAAATCGGTTTTTAAGTTGTTGTGGATTATGTCATAGTGGTTACGGGTTGCTATTTTGACATTTGATTTCATTCCTTAAGAAGAAAATTTCAGTTTTACTGATCATCTTACATACCCCGACCAGTCATAGAACTACTTGTGTATATATCTAACTACTTGGGTCTCATACCTCAAGCTGGCTTCATCCATCACGTTCTGGGCTAGCAACTGGATTGTTAAATAGTCTTTTAATTACTATTCCTTCTAATGGCTGATGATGAATTCGTATAACTGATAGTTCAAGTGGTTATGGACTGCGATTCTGACATTTGATTTATGTCCCATGTATAACTATAACATAAGTTGATTTTGGTGAATCATTTGCATATTTCTTTGAAAATAGGCGAGGCAAATTTTTTGGGAGGCGTGGCTAGGGTTAAGGGAGTTGCAGGTTTCGATACTGAGAAGGCAAAGAAGAGGTTTTTTGAGATATATCTTGAGAAGGTGAGATGAGTTTCTACGTGATGCCTGATTTTTAATATGATCACATTGCCTTAATCCTGTTTTATTGGTGAATTGTAGTATGCGAAACCCAACTCTGGGATTGGATTCCCGGGAGCACTTGAGCTAATCATGCAGGTAGAGTTGCTTGTTGGTCTACATGTTTGTTGTGCATTTTTGATTTAATGGTTGGTTTGCTGTTGTGAATTGTTTTGGACCAGTGCAAGAGTAGAGGGCTTAAGGTGGCTGTCGCATCTAGTGCTGACCGCATCAAGGTCGACGCTAATTTGGCGGCTGCTGGTTTGCCGATATCTTTGTGAGTTTCTGCAACTTATGTTCTTTGACTATCTGGTTTGAGACGAGTTGTGTTAAGCTGGGGACTACCAAGTGTTAATTCTGAAACTTCTTAATCTGAAAAACCAAAAATAACAAAAACGAAGAAGAAGGCAAGCAGGTACCCCTGTATTTAAATTCCAATCAGACTCATGTTTCCTATTAAAAGATCTCACTTTATCTTAAGGGCCTTAAGGCGTATCGTAATCAAAGAAGATGTTACGAGGAACTGAGACGGGTGATATTCTGGAGGCTGTCCAAGTGCTGTCGAATTCTGCCATGAGAATTTACAATTTCTTTCTTTAATTTGCTTAGTAGTTCCCACCAGGTTTTATGGAGTCAATCATTTTTAAGTCTTTAACATTATACGGGCATCCAGAAGGCCTAATGTTCTGATTCCTAGTTGGATAAATACTTGCATCGCAATACCAAAAGCTAAGCTATTAGATTACAGGCAGTGTTTATCAGCCAACTTTACAGCTGCAATTTAGGGATATAATTATATCCTGATGTTACTTCTTGTTTTCCATATTTGTATACTAATAACATAAACTAAGGGTCTGTTTGGTTACGCGCGCAATTTTTTTGAGTGGAAACAGTAAAATGGCAAAAAATGTGTTTGGCAGCAGCTTCTTCGGTTTTGCTTTCTCAAACAAGTTTTGGAAAACCAACTTTATACTGCTACTCTCAGAGAGCAACGAAAACATCTTTCCTGAAATCTTTTTTTTTTGCTTTTGGTACTGTTTGGCGGGTCTCACCACCCACCAAACACCCCCCCAACCCAACTCTCCTCTCTCACTCACTCTCTTTCCTCCAGTAATGGTCTCCTCTCTCACTCTCTTTCCTCTAGTAATGGAGACAATGGAGAGTCCATGCTCCTTCTTCCTCTCCCTCTCTGTGATGGGGAGCCTTCTCCCGACTCGAAGACACGGCGACGATGACGGTGGGACGACACCACGAGGGAAGTCGAGGACACGACCACCTCCACGGAGCTCGACGACCTTCCCGGAGCTTACGCACGGCCGCGGCCCGCTCCCATGTTGTTAGCTCCTGCTCACGTGCAGGAGGCGACGAGCTCCCCGGAGCTCGCGCACGGTCGCAGCCCGCTCTCCGCGACGACCTCCCCGGCGAGCGAGGGGTCATGGGTTGCGGGCGGTGGCGAGGGGTCCTGGGAGGAGAGGGTGCGGACACGACTCCGATCGAGTCCCTCGCTGGCGGACACAGTATTTTTGTTGGCGGACACATGATTGTTACATCTCGTGGCGGACACATAATTTTCACATCTAATGACGGACACAGGATTTTTGTTGGACACATAGATTTTTGTTGGACACATGAATTTTTGTTGTGGACACAGAATGGTCACTGCTTAAAATCTATTTTTCTGAAAATATTGTACCAAACAACATTTTAACTTTGTTTCCAGAAAACTATTTTTCAGATGAAAGTAACTAAACGCAAAGTAAAATTTTTTATACTCAGAAAACTAATTTATAACTTACTTTCAGAAAACTGTTTTCAGAAACTAATTTATAACTTACTTAATGGCAAGCTTTGGCACTTTCTTTTGGAGGCAGAGTCTTGCTAGTTAACGCTGTCATCAATGCAATGAATTGCTAGTTAACGCTGTCATCAATGCAATGAATTCATCAATGCAATGAATGCTTGAGAAACCCAATAGTTGCTATTCTGTATTAATTCCCACCACACTCTTTTCTTGGACGCTTGATTCTGTTGCTGCTATTAAGTATTAAGATGGCACAATTCTCAAAAAAATTATCAAAATAAAAAAAGAAGAACCTGAGAGTTGGTTTCCATCCCACCTGCTGCTTGCATGTTGCAATTGTTTCAATTGAATTTATCAACCTGCTGCTTGCGTGGCTGATAATATTGACTTGTTTTAATGTGAACCTTCTTTAATTCCTCTGGCTTCACAAGTTTTATTTCTCTGGTGGAAATATAGATTGGTGGACATTTGGGTTGTATGACAATTATATCTGCAATGCACCACCAACCGTGGTACTTGTTTTATTCCTCTGGCTTCCCGGAAGTTTATGAAGGAGTAGGGGTGGGTCCTATATATATGCCGAATTTTTAGTGCCAAATTTGTTCATACGATAACGTACTAAACATGAATTAAATCTAATCCGAATGTTTTCTGTTAGACGAACGTTTGATCGAATTTTTGAACGTATTTGACTTATACTGTGCCGATTTATACTCGTACTTTTGCCGTTCCGAATTTTTTCCGTTTGCCGAATTGCTAACAAGGGTTCTGAGTGCCATAATTTGTCATATATGGAAGGACACAATTGGAGAATAAGGAGATGCATAAAACAATGCTAATAAAGTGGATGCAGGAAGATGTATGCATTATGGTCCAGAAACACAAGGGAGAAACCCAAATTCATAGGAACAAGGAGATACAAAATAAATGGGTAGACAGTTAGAGATATTAGCATGCTCGATAATGTATATTGTACTTTATACTGATCAATAATGATTACCTTTCTGCAAAAGAACAAAAAATAAAAAAAAGAACAATACGTAAGCTTAAACTGCAAAGCCACAAGGTAGGTTACCTACTCGTTAACTAGCTGTCTAGGTTCTAAGGCATGGCCCGCTCATGCTCATAGCTACATGGCACCAATATAGAGGGTTGCTATCAAACCGACATCCGGTTATAAGAATTGTGTTAATTTCTATTTGAGCATTCTTATGCCCTAGGTTTTATGGCACGCCAAGTCTACCTACTTGCCAACTAACCACCTAGGTTTTATGGCATGGTCCTCTCATGCTCATAGATACATTTACTAGGAATTTGGTACCAACATAGATGGTTAACATCAAGTCGATAGCCGGTCATAAAATTTGTAAGATCTTGAATTGGCTTTTCTTTTGCTCCATAGCTGTCACGTCCCGCTCCCGTAGAAGCGATCGTCCTCGCTAAGGCGTGATGTCGCACGAGCCTAGATTGCGCTTGTGCAAGACAGTTTCATAATGGCCGATTACAGCGGCTGTGACGGGGTCGTCGCACAGAAGTCCCAAGCAGAAACATTGAACATGCAGCAAAAATTTAGAGGCAAAACACAAGTTATTCAAAAGTGCTCTTTATTGATATTGAATAATAAGATTACAATGGGGCGCAAGGCCATGATTACAAGTCTCTCAAGCTCATTTTTCTCTCATTTTACAAGTCACTCTGCTCTCTCTCATCTCTCGATACAATGTTTGAGCCAGCGGATGCTTCAGAAGGCAATGTCCATACATTATGTCCCGTATAAGTCTTGACTCCACGCGACCGCACGCTTCGAATTGCCAAGGAACTCCGTGCCTCGACGCATCCAAGCGAGCTCCGCGCCACGAGCTTCTACCTGTGCCTGCACATGAAAACTGTGTGGGTGTCAGTACTCAACTGTATTGGTGGAGTGAGCTCCTCGTCCACTCATACAAAATCGACACGTTCATTTACTTTGTGCAGCTTAATCCTTTTTGATTGTCTTTCTAGTCTTGCCTTAGGATCAATTTTAGGACAAAGACGTCTTGGCCTATACTTGCAACGCAACGACAAGGTTGCTATACTCTATTCGTGACTTCAATATATTCGACGCAGTGCCTCGCCGAGTAGAACTTATGCGACTCGGCCGTGCCAAGACTTTCACTTGCCTTATGTGCCTTTAGACCATCCTCGTGCCAATGACGTCAAGGGGACGACTCGTGCTGGTCGTGCCAATGGACTTGATCGTGCCTTAAGACCGAGGCCGTGCCTCCCAAGTATCAACCAGACTTAATCAACTTGCCGTACAGCCTTTCCTGACTTAACTCGAGACGACGCCACATTCATGCCGAAGCACGTATCCTTGCTATAGCCAACTCTTAGGCTCTAGATTGGTGATGCAACCGTGCACATCCTAACCCGTGCCGATTCAAGGTTAGCGCTTGCTATAAGCGTAACTTGATAACCCAACTCGTAACCTGCTAGTACTCGACGCAATCCAAAGACATACACGCGGATAGTCGCTCTTATGTCGACACATCTATATGAGTGGTCACTAGCAATGTCAAGCTATCCTGGATCTTTTGCATACGGTGACCATTCGCGTGGCGAGGTACGAGCTCCCACCGAATGACCCACAGCCTATATTGTAACGGTTCACTTCAATTGAGTCGTACCGTCGATGAAGGTCGTACAATATCTGCAATTCCTCCTAGGCCGACACGAACCCGGTGCCCCGGGATCGCTCGAAGAATTTACCCTTGCGCGCAAGTTGTCCAATGACCATGCAAGACTCAACTCGATCTACCAAGTCCTTCCTTAACCATGACCATGTTTTACAACTTTCTATCGAGACTCCCAAGTAGCGGGACCGATCTCGGCGACAACCAGTCGCGTGGACTTCCTTATCGAGACTCCCAAGTAGCGGGACCGATCTCGTGCACATCCTTATCGAGACTCCCAAGTAGCGGGACCGATCTCGTGCACTTCCTTATCGAGACTTATCGAGACTCCCAAGTAGCGGGACCGATCTCGTGTGATTTCTTATCGAGACTTATCGAGATTCCCAAGTAGCGGGACCGATCTCGGCGACAACCAGTCGCGTGGACTTTCTTGTCCGTGGCATGCTTTTCACTAAACCAACCGTGGCTCGTGCCTTAGACAGACCTTGTTCTCTAGGCGACGCTATCGCTCAAGTCACATACTTTATATGGTGAGCCTTGTTCTCGTGGGACTATGTGACTTGACAACCGCAGATAACAGGGGACAGTGCTTGCTATGACTTCGATAGCCCAACAAAACTCCTTTCTAACTTATTCGGCAATGACTTGACTAGCAAAGGCTATGCCAAGCCTCGCATCGAGAGAACGTGCCGTGCACACGTTCGACTTGAACAACCAAGTTCTTGGGTGCATAGACTTAAGCCACAAGTCGTACAATACAACTTAAACCACGGGACATGCGAAGGCTATGCCATGCCTTGGACGACGGGACCGTGCATGCTTTATCAAGCATTCACGCGGGCGACGCCTATGACTTAGGCTAATTCGAGCATTGTGGCAACTTAGCAACTTAGGCCAACTTCCTTCTCCCAAGCCACGGGACGAAGGATCGAGTGTCATTTTAAAAGCACGCTGAGCAGACTTCTAAGCAGACCGTGGAACCTTTTTCCATGTTCTAACATATTTCGACCCGTCGGGATTATTTCCTTAGCCATGTAGATGCGTCTCTTTTATTATCAAGCCTAATTTGTGCAAGTTGAAAACATGCGATTTATATGTGAAGGCTAAGATGAGGCAAGTTCACTGAAACTATCCCACCTGAGCGAGAAGTCGTCCCGATCGAGCGAATCTTCGAGCAGTCGTTGCAAGGCTAAGTTTGAATGCCGTCGGTGTTTCGATTTCTTCGATTGACTGAGCGGGACGGGGCACTACAATAGCGGACCTCATTATGATGGGAGACGGATTGAACGACAACGACAATGACGACTATGAGCATTCTTATGCTCCATAGCCGACCCATTCTGATGGAAAAAGGCTTGGATGATGATGATGATATGTACTAATAACGTAAGTATTACAATGCATCGATTGTAGTATATATATGGATACAGTTAGCTTTAAAACGTGTTTGTGTGTGTACATCTGTGCTGCTGCATGTGATCACTTTAGAGGATCTACCTCTAATCATCTGAATGCAAATTACAAATTTAGAACCCATAGAAAGGTCCAACCATCAGCCTGATATTCACATCTTAAACTGTTTAGATCTAAAAAATAAATATATTTGTTCTCCCTATATATCAGGTAGCAGATTGTTTCTTGAAGCAAGTTTCTTAGGAGGGTGAATTTGGGGAACACTTCCAACATTTATTATTCCTGCTAAATGAAAATTTTCCCGCATGTAGGAGGAGTGTTCCATATGTTGAGCCAATAATGTTTTTTTTTTTTCTCTTTAAAATGAAGTGTTGAGTCAAGAATTCATGACAGTGCCACCAAAAAACTAGTTTTGAGGAAAATAAGAGAGGTAGACAGGAGGGAGGAAGTGAAACTTGTCTTTGGGATGGGAATAAAGTTGTTGGAAGAAAGAAGAACATCAAGTGTTTGTGTCAAGTCAGGACTTGGGATTTCGACAAATAAGATTAGAAATCTGACCATGTTGTAGGAACCCTAGAGGGGAGGTGAATAGGGTCAAGCTAACTAATCAAGCACTTAGCACAAGCTAATTGGCAATTTAAAAATATAAGTGCAAGAGAAGAAGCAATAACAATACCGACACCCGATGTATCCTGGTATCCTCCCTAGAGGCAATCCAGTCCCGGAACTCTCTTCGAATTTAATCCACTATTTGAGCAAATAGTTACACACGAGTTTGGATCCGAAGAACTCGCCAACTTCTTACACGAGAGCTTTAATCCGAAGGCCTCTCCGACTTCAACCGAGAGTTTGGATACGAAGACTTCCCAACTTCAACCGAGAGTTTGGATACGAAGACTCTCCAACTTCAACCGAGAGTTTGGATACGAAGACTCCCCAACTTCAACCTTTCACAATAGGTTTTGATCTCCTTATACAATAAGATGAAGATCTCACTTTTCAACTCAATAACTCTAACACAATTTATGGATGGCAAATGAAAGCTTTGTAGAGTTGTATGTGGATAAGCTTTGGTGGTTTAGGAATTTTTAGGCTCAAAGCATCAACCTTGAATGAAGGGGTTCAAGGCTATTTATAACCAAAGCAAAGGAAAGTACAATAATGCAACTTTCTCAGGCTGACGGATCATCCGTCGGATTTTCGCGGAAATCCGCCGGATCATCCGCCTGTATAGTCCAACGGCTATAAATAGAGCCGTTGGGATCAATCATTCGTAAGATCCGATCGTTGGAATGCAAACGGTCATATGGCGGAAAATCCGTCGGAATTCCGCGGTTTTCTGCCGGATAATCCGAACGCTCACAGAAGGTATTCTGTGAGACCATTCGGATCTTCCGTCGGATTTCCGCGGAGATCCGCCGGATTATCCGCCAGGATTCCGAAGATTGTCCTGGGTTATTTTCTACCCTAGCTTTCGATTTGCCATCTATTTCTTGTGTTTACAATGATTCCTAAGACTCATTACAGACTCCAAATATACTGTAGTAGGAGCAGGCTTCTGCAAAGTCTAGAAATGATGATGGCTTGGCTTGGCTTCTTTCCTTGATAGATGTTGGCTTTTTTCCTTGGCGGCAGCTGTCCAAAGATATCCAGTTTGTGAACCCCCGAGTGCGTGGCTCCGGAGATGCCGTCGGGTGGTTCAGAGAAATCTTGTGGGATCCGTCATCTTTGGCCCACCATGATTTCTTCATTGCATATGTCCACATTGATCTTGCTTATAGCTTTTCTGCATGTACATGTTAGACGAACAAAGTAATATACATAGTAGCAAGTATGATAAGTTTAATGCACATTAGGACAATGCTGAGTTTAAGTATAAGTGCTAAGGTGATAGCATAAATGTTAGTGATATCATAATGATTAAACTTAATTGAATAACCATAATAAAAAACATAGTTTTGATTTTGGCAACTCGATTAAATTTAAGATAGAAAGCTCATATCACTAATATGTAAACCAATAGGCATATATCACCAAAGGTATAAGTATAAGTAGAAATGCTATAATGATAGTATAAAGATTAGTGATAATTAAATGCTAAACTTAACAGATTAACCATATTCAAAACACATGATACAATCATTGGGCCAACACATGTGTTGTCTCCATTATTTTTTAGATGAAAAATGGATCACAGTGATAGTAACTCGGTCCGAGAATATATTTGGATGATTTTGGGAGTTGTTTCTATGGTTTTTGCTGGTTTTCTTGTCTCTGTACTTTTTCCCTCCATCCTTATAAAAAATGAATTCCTATAGGGGTTCTAGTTGGTTTTTCCCTATGTTCCACGAATACATACACAAATACGGGTTAGGACATTGCTACATATAGGAATTACAAATATTTTCAGATAGGTACAAGCTAGTCACCTATATTGCATAAATATGGACAAATATACATGTACAATCACGATATGGATACAAACACCATTTATCTTGTCTGTGCAACATAGGATACGATACAAGCACCATTTCCCTTGTCCGTGCCAAAATTTTCATGAAGAATTAATTTCCTTCCCCAAATTTATGGTTAACCACCATCTCTTCTCGTACGTCTCTTATGCCTTTTGTCACATGAAAAATACCAGGGTATTAGAGAAGGAATGATTATTAGTGATGTAGAAGCAAAGGTGCAACATCTTGGGCATACAATCTCCCTGTGATGAGAACATGGAAGTTTTCGTCAATGCATGGACATGAGAAGGATGAAGAATGCAAAATATAAGAAGTTTAATTTCAATGCCGATATATATTTAAAAAAGGTAGATTTGGAGAGGAAAAAGGAAGTGATCAAAGAAAACAAAGGGAGAGAAAAAGAAGTCCCTTGCTGGTTTAGGATCCACAAAGAGAAAAAAAGAATATGCTTTAAAAGAACATCTTTATCAGTAAGTCATACTATCCGACGAGTGAAAATAACATCCTTTTGTTGTCGAGTCAAATGTGCTATCATAAGGGGGAGAAGACCTCCTACTGGAGAGTTGTATGCAACTCTTTAAGGGGAAGAAGAAAAAAGAAGACGAGTTAACTAAAGGTAGCGAGACAATCACGACAGGAGGTTTGTAATGATTGAGTAACGCGATTGACACCTCCTGGCAGGTTGAGAGAGGACCGACACCTTCTGGCTTGAGAGAGGATCAACACCTTCTGGCAGGTTGAGAGAGGCTTGAACGGCGTCTTTCCACAAATCGAAAGAAAGATTGGTCATAGTTGTTTGTCGGTAGTAGAAAAATAAACGAAAGATCGACATGTATTATTCGTTCCACTCATGGTTGTTAGTGTAGCAGAGATCGAACTTTTCAGGTCAGCCAATCGAATATTTCAGGCATGCAGAGCTCGATGTAAAACTTGAGCCCGACCAGATCAATCCGGTTTGTATGTTTGTTTGATTGCTCTGGACTGATTCAGTGTAGAACCGGAGTACGACTGCACCGATCCGGTATGTTTAACCGGTCGACTGGTTAGGACTGATCATTTGGAGCATAGTTGCATGGAAGGCTTGGAATGTGAAACGAAAACGAGAACGCGGTACAAGAGGGATCCTGGTATGTGATAAGTTGGGTTGGTTTCTTCCGAACTCTGAAGCCTGGAATGATTTTAAGGAGCAAATGTATAATATAATACATAATGTTCATTTAAGATTCAAATTTATTTATCATAATATGACATCATAACAAATTCAAAGCTAAAACAAGTTCCATAAGTTCATAACATCTGAGCAAAAAATGTCTTGAAAAATGAACAAGTTTTACACTCTGAAATTTCTAACAAAAAGTTAAATGTTTTTTCTTCTTTCCATTAAATACTCAATTGGAAACCCAAGTAAGAGTATGATATGTTCCCTTGTCGTAACGTATATTTCCACATTCCAATTCACCAACGTTACACATTTTGGAATGTGCCATCCTGGTTCGCGGAACATGCATTCCTGGATTGCACGTTCATGGATCATGGAATGCTACCTATACGGCGTTCAGGTAACTATGGTTTGGGAATTTGGTGATTTTGGGCAAATCTTTGACCAACATGTACCAAATCTTTATGATCTTTACTTTGAACAAATTACTCTAGTTTATGGCAGACCTTTGACAAGATATTTCCAAATCCTCTAACGTATTTACTTTGAATAAGTTATGTTAGATCCTTTCTTCTTTACCCAGAAACTTGTAGTCCTATTTAAAGGCGCCAATTTACTAGGTGCTGTTATTTGGAGATGGAAACTGGACAGAAATTGTGATTCACAACTGATCGTAAATCCAACCAGGTGCTATATTATTTTCAGATGAAAATGGATCGGAATTCTGATGAGTTGGTCTGGATTATATTTGGATGATTTTAGGAGTCAGTTTCTAAGAACTCCCATGAGAGAGATGGTTGGTTTTCCCAAGAATCAAATTTCCTCTCCAAATTTAATGTTAGATGCTATTTCTTCAATTCTTCTACTCCGTCTCCTTTGCCTATAACCCCATAAAAATATTTTCTTTTTCATTCCATTTCTTACTTTGGCAGGATCTGCTGCAAAAAGTAGATGTCCAATTCAGTATGTAGGACAAGGAGACAGAAAGCAAGAAGGGCATTTGACAGGAAACAACTTAGGAAAGCATATTTTGTACTTGTAAATTCCTTAGAATGCTTGTACAGGTGTAGCCAACTAGGAAGCACGTCATGTCTGAGGACATCTGTTTTTCATGTATGTATTCTGCATTGTATTTGTCCAACATTTGTGAACGTCTTTCCTTTTCAAGCTTTAAAATTTACCAGCCTAAGGTCAGATATGCATCCTAAATTGCATGAGCAGGCAAAACGTGGGGAACCATCTATTTTGTGGGTCTGTTTGAGCTGGGTTTAGATTTCAGAAACGTCCTACCACAGAGATTTACATACATAATCCACACTGTTCCCAGTGATTTACATGCGTCAAAGTATGTATAAATTATAATTTTTGTTGATAGAACCTTTTCAATTATGCATCAAGTGATCTCATCTTTTTACGAAAAGTTTCATTTTGTGATTATTTGATGCATAGTTTGAACGTCATGGATCATGCATCAAATTGAAAGATCTTTTGTTCATAGATTTTTTTAGAACACATGGATTGCTTTGAACCGTGTGGGTCATGCATCAAGATGATCACAAACATTTTTGTAGTATGTCATAACCAAGTTATTCCCTAGGAGCATTAAAACCTTTACCATATTTTTTGTGTATTTGTAAAGAGAGTTGGAACTTGGAAGATGCTCCTTTATTGCATGAGCTTAAACTGCTTGGCCAAACAAGTATGTATCTGCTAAATCGTCTTCAAGGTTTTATGGCTGGGTCCTCCCTTTCTACTGCGGCTAGAAACTTGACACCATCATAGAGGGTTGTTGTTAGGTTCATAACTGGTTAAAAGTTGTCAATTCCCATATGGAGCTTTCCTCCATGGACAACTTTATTATGATGGCATACGGCTTTGATGATGATGATGATGATGATGAGAAAAGACAGGTTGAGACCAAAATTTTGTGTGTGTGTGCTCGCCTGCTTGTCCGTATGTATTTGTGCGAGCGTGTATGTATGATGGTCTCTTTGTAGTGCTTTGTGCATGTATGTATGATGATGTGTATGTTTGCTGTGACCTACATCCTTATCCTATGTTTTAGGATTTAGGATGCCTGATATCAGATCGGTACTTAATAGATCCCAATAATAGCAAACGCTGTTCACGTTATTTAATGTAATTTCCATCTTTTCATGTATGGAGAGACTAATATTTTTTGACAAGATTGAAATGTGCAACTGCTCATTCACTTAGCGAATTTACAGTAGATAATGGAGGCTTAAAGCTAGCAGTATTACGCAGTGCTCATATACTTGTTTTTACATGATTATTTTACATTCCCAGAATCAGTTTGTTAACTTTCTTCACTCCAATTTTCAACATTCGATAATGGTGTTATGTTTGTTTTCAGATTCGATGAGATTGTTTCTGCTGATGCATTTAAGAATTTAAAACCTGCTCCAGATATCTTCTTAGCAGCATCAAGGATCTTGAACGTAGATTCTAGTGAGGTATTGCATTAGGCAATCTGATAGCTCAATACATGCTTTTCTTCATCATTTAAATGCCAAGGAGTTTCTAAATATTCACAAGTTTACTCTCAAATGTATAAGCCCTAAAAAGTTCACTTTTATGTTTTTGTGCATTTCTTCAAAGAAGATACATGTTACCTATGTTGTCTATTGTTAATTGTTACCTATGTTCGTCACATAAATCTTTGTGTCATCATTGTTAAAATATATGACGTTGAAACAAAGTCTTTGTTCCATTTTAAAAATTGGCTATGTATTCCATTTTAAAAATTGGCTATGTAAAAGTCCCTGTAACATTATAATTGTTATCTTCCATATAATGTATAATGTACATATCTAGAATTTCAGAAAATCAATATTGCTTTATGTCGAGGAGATCTACTGTGGAAGCTATTTACTTATCAAGAAGATTGATGAAAAAGAAAGAAAGCGAGGGAGTTGGCATTTTTTTTGAGATATCGCTAGTCATTGATACCCGTCCTTGTACTAGGCTACTAGCACCAAAACCCCCTCCTATTTAATTGAATTTTTGACTCGCCCGAGATTTAAGCCCATGCCCATTCGTCCCCTCCTTTACTATTGCTACAATTGAACATCCCATCGGTGATCATATGGTTTTTATTAAATTAAAGATAGATTATAATAAGAGTTTCTAGAAAAATAATATGGTAGACTTTGGAGAAGAAACAAGTTCGTAGTAGCTACAATGATACTATTAAGTATATATATATACAATGAAGTTACCTTCGCAGCGGAGGTGATAATAAATCATTCTCTATTACCGTTGGCTTACATTAAGGATCAACTTCAAGTCCCTGACCTTTTTTGCATTACTTACGAATGAAATTACTAGACATATTCAAGATGAAATTTCAATGGTGTATCGTGTTTAATGATGATATTATGTTTGTTTATGAGAGTAGAGAATGATTAGATGCTAATTGCTAAAATAAAAATGTCGATAGAAACTTTGGAATCTAAGAGTTTTAAAATTAGTAGGACAAAAATAAAGTATATGAAATGTAACTTCAACAATCAGTTAAAAAGAAATGAGAGGTAGTACATATAGATGTACAAGAAATACCTAAAAGTGATAGTTGTCAGTATTTATGATCAATCATTCACCGGTAATAAATAGATTGAGAAGAATGTTCTCAAAATTGGATCAGATTGTAAAATTGTAATGGGTTCGCATTGAATCGGGACCAGATCGTGAAAAGTTGAAATCTTGATTAAATCTATAAAAAACGAATAAATATGAAAAAAATATGGACAATTCAAATATAGAGATATTATGCATGATTGATAAATAAATCCACAAAACGAGTAGGTGTTTTTAGCATATATCTGTATGTCATGCACAAAACAACTCAACCGACTCGAAACTACAATTAGTAGGATCCCAAAATGTTAAAATTCCAAAAGCCTCTATTTACATTGTAGATCTTTTTGATCCTTGTTCACAATCGTGCAATGCTCCCATGTCACATTTTTTTTTCATCTTCTAAAACCAAAGGAAAAAAAGGAATATAAAATCGAGAAAAATTAAAAAGTCAATCTCAAATGAAATTCCATAAGTCTCAATAACCACATGCTTCTATCTACCCTAACTCGTAGAAGCCCACAACTACAAACACAAACAAATTCGGACAAATGAGGAGGAAGAATTGGTTTTCCCCCCTAAAACCCCTAGTTTTTGAGAAAATAAAACCCATAGTTTTGGGAGAATAGAAGAGAAAAAAATACAATAAAAAGATTTGATTTAATAGAATACGAAGAGTAGCATAGGAACATATATAACTTAAAATTACAAAAAGAAAAGTCGAAATATGGTCCAACAACAAATTGAGTCCGCCCGGGTCGGGATCATCCGATTCAAGTTGAATCATGATTCCACGACTTGGATCATATATCCATGTAATTTGGGTACGATTCAAGGCCAATCCGTGCATGGGATCCAGATCGCGAAGAGTCAAAATAGGATCAGATCGGTACGATCCACAATCCGGATCGTAATATCTTGACAAGGGATCCATGTATGGATCCGGATTGTTAAAATTGAATCGGATCGTAAGATCTACAATTCAGATCGTAAGATTATGAGAACAAGGGATGTATTTATAGAATAAAAATATGATGGTTGATATAGGGAAGTGTTTCTGGAGTACTTTGTGACTAAAATATACGTACCTTTGAATTTGAAAAGAAAATTCTATAAGACGGCTATAAGGCAAACCATGCTTATGTATCAGAGTGTTGGTCAATTAAGAAACAAAATGTTTAAAAATTTAGTGTAGCCGAAATGAGAATGCTAAGCTGGATTAGCGGTGATACATTAAAAGATAAGATAAGAACTTGACATATTTGTGAGAAGCTGGAGGTGGTGCCAATTGAAGATAAGATGAGAGAAAATCGTCTTAGGTGGTTTGGAGATATGCAACGCATACCAATAGATCCTCTGGTAAGGAGGAGCGATAAAATTTTAGTTAAAAGAGCCTCTAGGTCAACATATGGGCCTAAAAGAACATTAATTGAAGTTTAAAAAAAGGTTTGGTTTTTGTTTGTGTTACATAGGTCCAAACAGCCAACCCCAAGAATTTGGGATAAAGTTTTCTGTTGTTTTTGGTGCATACTATAAACGAGGGGCTGTTGCTGATGCTAATCCCACACTTTATATACATTATAGTTAGGTGTATGGAAGAAGAGAGTAAGATCGTGAATCGGATCCAAAACGGACATCCATTCTGTGAGGAGCATCACTCAGGTTGGGACGGAATTCTGGAATTCAAGGCCGGCAATATCCAGCCAATCTATGTTGTTTGGTGACATGTAGGTGTATGGGAAGTTTTTGTTCATAGAGGACCGAGATTCTGGTCAAGTTGTAAAAGTTATGTGCCTAGGTATATGTATATATTAATGTATTACTGGTTGATTTGATGGGATGAAACCCTAATTTCTCTGGCTCTTTCTTGTCTCTTCCTCTATTTTCATGAATTTGATAAACATTAAGGTGTATAAGGTTCAGCATCTCAGTCTCATTTTACAACTGCATCTATACTTGTACATTGCTGCAATATGTATCTTTTATTTACAGACAATACTTACTAGTGCAGACTTTGACTTTCAGACACCTTTCTTAGTAAAAGATTTTGTGTCTATTCATGATATTTTGTGTGAATCAAAACTGTGATAATAACCAACAACCTTGAGAATATGGCTTTGTCAGCTTTAATAAGCTCTTCATTTGTCATGTGTATCCGAATCAAGGCTACTTCTTTTTGTTTGTGACGAGTATTTTACACGTCATTTGCTCCTCCCTTTCTGTGGTATATGAGAAACCCACCGCTTCCCCAGCAGGTCATCACACATAATTCCACCATAACGTTGCTTCCCCATTACAATATCTTGATTCTTCCATTTCCCAATCTTCTTATGATGAGCACATGAACCCCTTTTTCCATTATGCTCAAAGAACAATCACCTCGTTAACATTAGTACAAGCGATAATACTTTTATCCAAGTTCATGGAGGTCTAGCCCTAGCAGCTCCTTTGACTATACATGTCACTCCTAACAGGGAATCTAAGTGTTCTTTGCACATGTCCAAACCTTCTCCAATGATTTCTTTCATCGTATCCTCAAATGACACCATCTTCAACTTCCTACAAATGCGCTCATTTCTTATAAGCCCTTTTAATATGTTGCCACTCATCCATCTTAGCATTCTTATTTCACCTATGTTCTTTGCGGACATGTTTATCGAGTTACTTTCAAGTCCGAATTTCCTTTAAGTATTTATTTAGCATTTTTAGTGTATGCTGTATTTACTAATTTGTTTTACTATTTGAACATTTATATGCAATTAGACGTATATAACTGGGGCGATCTATAACTGAATAGGGGAATTTTTAGAATTTGGCTGTCTTATGAGTCTTCATGTTAAATATGACTTGAAAAATACTTCAGTGTCCACTAAAGTTTGAAAAGTAAACAACAAAATTAGAGGATTCTGCTCCGCTGAAGATTATCTAACTCCTTAGTTTTCAAACAGTGTCTAGTGATAGAAGATGCTCTTGCTGGAGTCCAAGCTGCTAAAGCTGCAGGGATGAGGTATGCATGATTTAAGCATTCCCTTGGTATGCATAGTTTGATTTCTCTTCCTGCCAAACTAATTGAAAGGCGGTGAGTCATTCTAGTCATGTTAAGTAGCTGAAACCTCTTATTATATCAATACATTGATTGAATATAACCTAGAATTTTGTGCAAGGAGACTCTTAAAACCGCATAATTGGAGAGTTCACTTTACGACGATGAATGACAAGCACAAATACCTAATAAAATACAGCACAAAGAATAAAACACATAATATAACGTGGTTCGACCAAAATCGGCCTACGTCCACGGGGCAAGCGGAGAAAACTTTATTAAAAAAAAGAAACAAGAGTTTATGCAAAGAAATACCATATCACGAAAACCCTCCCTTACGAGATCTGCAACGAGCTCTCTCCTTCTCTCAAAATTCCTTTAAGCTTCCAAGCACAATCACAAGCAAAGCCGTCTTCTTTAATCCCTGTAGCCTCAAGCCCTCTTGATTTTTCAAGCTGTAAAACATCTATACTTATAGGGTTAGAAAACCCCAATAGACTCTCCTAATAATACCTTAATCAGGTGCAAATCCTAGCCATTCCGAAAGCGCATCCAAAACTAAACTGAATAGTGGTTTCCTTATTTGAACCATAGTTTAAAGTATCGGCCGATACCGATCCGATACGGCCGATACCGATACAGTTTGGCATGTCCCGATCCGATACCGAACGATACCTGATACTGACCTATACCGACATTGGGGGTCTCTTTTCAGAACAATTTGACAATGAAAATTGAAGGAAAAAAGACGAATCAACACGGGTTTGAAGCATAATAAGGTTGTAAAATCATATAAAAGAAGAAAATTGATCTATTGCATGTAAACCAATCGGTAAAGGTGACTACTATTTCGTTTAATTTCAAAACTACTAAGAAATAACACTGAAAATACTTAAAAATAAAATTATGCCTAAATGTATAAAATATATTTTTAAATGTTAATTTATTAATAATTATTTGTTTTCCGATACCAAAACATCCGATACTCCGATCCGAAACTGCCGATACTACCGATATCGTCGATACCGATACTCATAGGAATGGTCCGATACAGATTCCGATACCGATACTGCGAACCTTGATTTGAACACAAGCCATAATACAACAGAGATTTCTGTCTGAACGTGGTTAATTCTATAGCTAAGCCCATATGTTTCCATTGTACATTTTTCTATTGGTAGCTTAACAAATCGATTATTCTTGGTTACCTACTTCCAAACAATATAGCACATCACATGTCTGACTATATATAAAGGTAACAGTTATGGCTTTGCCAGGAAAATGGTTGTATTCTTCACTGAAGTTATGATATAGGTATACTGAAGTAAATGAAATAATGAAGTTTCCTGCTTATTGAAGACTCTAAAGCAAATTCTGCATGTTTCTGTTCTCCAACATTTAGGCTGGGTTTGGGATTTGCTTATTTTTGGCTACTTCTGTTTTTTTGGAAAGCAGTCCGCGCTTGTTTGCTAACAACTAGTTATAAAAAAGTTCTGAAAAGTTGGTTCAAATTTGGGGCAAGTTTTGTCAACAGCCTCCCACCTGCTGCCAAAAGCAGCTTCTGCTGTGGGCTTTTGAAAAGCAGCAGCAATCCCAAACCAAGCCTTAGTGTCCTGTCATCCACATTCTCCACATTTTTTCTCCTGTCATATAATATACATAATTCAAAATAAGTATTTATAACTAAATTTGACCAGATTTTACACGAGTTTTTAGAGAAGCAGAAAATAATGTTAAAGTTTTATGAAATGGTTGCGTAATATAAGTTGTCTCTTGATTAAGGTTGTAGATGTCGGATGTAGATTTGATGTTGGTTTAGGTTTCATAATGTCAGAAGTTGTATGACGGGGATATGTCAGAGAAGTACTAAAATGCCGGATATTCATATTACACTCTCTCTCTCTCTCTCTCTCTCTATATATATATATATATATATATATATATATATATATATATATATATATATATATATACTTTGAATGGGGAGTTTAGTTGCCACTCTATGGTAACTATGGGCAGGAACCAACATCGGTTAGGGAAATGTTTGGTTTACAACCAAACTTTTACAACCTTCTTACAACTTACACCCATTTGCTGACATGTGGGCCAGGCCACCACCTGGCCCACATGTCAGAAAATAGGTGAGTGGTTGTAAGAAGGTTGTAAATGTTTGGTTGTAACTGTAGCATTGCTCCATTGGTTAACCTCATTAGGAGTGTATCTCAACTCCAACCTTCTCAGTTATTGATGGAAGGCCTACAGGGTTTATAAAGAAGCACTAGGGGACTGAGACAAGGAGACCCCATATTCGCCTATTTATTTGCACTTACCATGGAATACTTATCAGCACAACTGGAGCTACAGAGTGGCAAGAGGCAAAATCCCCCCTCTTCAGCATAAGATCTATCCTCACATCACCCATCTCCCTTATGCTGATGATGTGTCCTAATATTTTCCAAAGCACAGCAGAAACCATTAGCAATTCAAGAGTACCCTTCAACAACTGAAAAGACAGACTGGGCTGAGTATGAATGAAGAAAAGAGTACCCTTCATACACGGTAATTTCTCAAAGCTTGTAGAGAAATGTACAAGACTGGAGAGCAGGGAAATTGCTCACAGACACAGGGGCGATAGAATTCGTAAGATCTTTTATTACTAATGTCTCCAGTATTGGTTGCATGTGTTTAAATTCCCAGAGGTACAATTTATATAATGCACAAGCTCTGTGCTATATTTATATGACAATCACAATTCAGACCATGAGTTAGAAGGAAATTGCCAAATCCAAGGAGGAAGGAGGAAGGAGGAAGGAGGAATAGGTATTAGAAGCTTCTTTGATATCATGGAGTATATGCAAATCAAAAGGATATGGAAATTCCTGACAGAAGATACAATTTAGACTTAATGGATCAGGAACAAATATCAGAAAGGGAAGAGCTTCTGGAACATGCAGATAGATTATAATGCTTCTCTAAATTGGAAGGAAATGCTGAGAGCAAGGGATAAAATTTTGCCAGTTCTCAGAAAAGCAATTGTTGATGGGGCTACCACTTAATTATAGCTGAACCCGAGGTTGCCTCAGGTCAGACTTATTGATAAATATGAGTGGGATGTAATCCAACTCTATCAGGAGGACTTTCTGGTTAGCAGAATTATCGAAGAGGAGGTATGGACACATCAGAACTGTTGAGTATATCCCCTATAGCAGAAGAGATTCAACAAGTCCAGATACCTAAGGAGAAGGAGAAGGATTTTTGGGTTTGGACTTTTAGCAAAGTATTTTCTACAGAGATGCAGAAAGGTTTATTACTTTATTAGGGCACAATACTCCCCTCCAGAGTGGTTGGATATGGTATGGTGTAAAGGTCATTGTAATAGAATGTCTTATTGTACATACAGGTGAGTGAAAGATGAATTGCCTGCAAAGAGAAAGCTCATACGTTATGGCATACGGATTCAGGGGATTGTGAATTCTGTAAAAGGGACATAGAGACAACTAATCACCTTTTTCCCCCATGTGATTACACAAGAAATATTTGGCACACTATCAAGGAATGCTTGCTACGACAGAGGAACTAGGACTAAAGCAGTATAGAGGGTGAAATGCAGGAATTGGGAGATAAGAAAGAACTCAGTGTTACTCCCTGGTCTGGCACTTGATCAATGCTGCTATTTGTCATACCTGGCAGGAAAGGAATAGGAGATTCCATCAATGAGAGAATCAGAGCACCATGGCTGCGTCAAAGAATAATAAAGGATGTGACAGGCCTTATGAGTTATTGTAATAAGTATAATGACACATACCTAGCTATTTGCTTTTGCTTAGTAACCGTGGCATTGTTAGCCAGGATACAAGGCAATGAGGGGGAATAAAAACCATTTGTATGCAATTTTCTCTTTATTAGTGCAATAAAACAGCACACCCCCCCCCCCCCCCCCCCCCCCCCCACCACCACCACCACACACACACACACATACATATATATATATATATATATATATATATATATATATATATATATATATTTGGAAAAAGGGTAAATTTTATTCCACTATCATCGCAATAACGTTACAGCATAGAGATACAGTCCCAACTCAGGGGGACATTACTAGTACATCCGACTCAATGTTATGAAGGATGCCCACCGGTGGGGTGGACAGTCCCTCATAAATGCGTCGGTTCCTCTCCCTCCAGACATGCCAAACTGATGCAGCAAGCCTCAATCTTGCACGTCTGGCCCAGCTCTGCTCCTGGTCCCTGCAATCTCCAATCCACTTAAGGATTTCTCTGAAGTCACGCTCCCTTCCAACCCCTCCCAAGTATCTCCGACTCTGCTCTGCCCAGATGCTCCACGCCACATGGCACTGAAAGAACAGATGCCCTATGGATTCATTCTCTGTCTCACACAAAACACACTTAGGGTCAGGGACTGGGACCCCGAACCAAAGCAGTCTGTCCCTAGTAAGCATCCGGTCCAGCACCAGTTTATATGCAGACAGTTGCATCTTCCTGGCAAGGCCCTTCCCCCAGATAAAGTCGTACTCCTCGATCTTATCGAAGTAGGGACGAACAAGATCGTAACAGCTGCTAAATCTGAACTCCCCAGCACCCTCCGTGGAGCCGGGAGGGGCCCAAACCCAGACGTCAGACAGTACAGCAGGAGTGATCTGTACCTGCCTGATCTCCCCTCCTAACTGAGCAGTGAAACGATACTCCTCTGGCCTCCAGACCCCACCACTGATGATGTGCCTACAAGTCAGACCTCTGTACGCCACACCGTCCGGCTGGGGACCCAGAATCTCCAGAAGGGACTGACCTGCAATCCACGGATCAAGCCATAGGTCCGTCTCCCCTCCCTCCCTCATCTTCCTCCGAATAGCCTTCCGAAGTACAGGTCGGTTCCTCAGGATATGCTTGAAAGACACAGAGAAGTTGTTGTCAATTTCACATACCCAGAAGTTCCTATCCCGGAGATACCGACTAGACATCCAAGCCGACCAAAGAGAACCGCCCTGAAGGAACCTCCACGCCAGCTTGATCCCCGCCGCCTCCCTGACAGATACTAGAGAACGCAGACCCACACCTCCCTCCTTCCTAGGTCGACAGAGCTGCTCCCAAGAGATGGTATGAATCCCCCCATGCCATATGAACTTGGCACATATGCCCTCAATCTTTCTGATAGTAGCCAAAGGAACCATAATAGATTGGAGCCAAAACAAAGCAATAGCAGATATGACCGATCGTACCAGCTCAATACGTCCTCCAAAAGCCAGCCCTCTACCCTCCTCTGCGCAAAGTCCACCAGACTCTGGCATTCTCGGTCCTTCGCGTAGTTGACAGATAGGGACACCCCCAGATATTTCACCGGGATATATATATATATATATATATATATATATATATATATATATATATATATAGGAATAAGGGTAAATTTAATTCCACGCAAATCGCAGGAAAGGTATTACAATACACTATTCTCACATCTCTCCCACCCCGGTTAAGGGGCCATTACAGATACATCGAATTCTATATTATGTAGAATTCCTACAGGAGGAGTAGTCAGCCCCTCAAAGATACGCCTGTTACGCTCCCTCCAGACGTGCCAAACTGATGTTGCAAGCCGGACTCTAGCTATCTTGGCTCAACCAGGGTCCATGCCTCGGCGGTCTCTGATCCAGCTGAGGATCTCCCGTATATCTATAGCACTGCCAACTCTACTCATCGATCGCATGCACTGCTCTGACCAAATGTGCTAAGTCATCGGACACTCAAAGAATGTGTCCCATATATATATATATATATATATATATATATATATATATAGAGAGAGAGAGAGAGAGAGAGAGAGAGATATGGCTCCTGGAGATCGGGCGAATGGGAGGAAACCCTAGGAGGTCACTCACTTGGGACCCGACGCTCGCGGCGGTGGTGGGTCGGCTAGTGGCGGCCCGGTCTGGGGTAGACCGACCCAAGGCGGCACGGGTGCTGGAGTCATCCGCGCGGGAGCGGGAGAGGGCGTTGGAGCTGTACAAAGGAGTGGGCCGCCTGGGCTCATGCTGGACAGGGGGCGGCCGGCTGTGGTGGCGACGCGGGTGGAGGCGGCTGGCCATGTCCGGCGCTGTCGTGGCCGATGCGGACGGGAGAAGCGAGAAGGTTGGCTCGACGACGACGACCGGGGGAGGAACGATCGTTCTCATTGGACCTGATCGATAGGTTCCTGATCTGTCGGGACCGTCGATTTTCCAACCTGGATACATACCCGAATCTCAGGGAGGATAGATGGAGAGATGGAGAACGGGGGATGGACGACGATTACGAGACGTCGCGGTAGTCGGAGTATGGGGAAGGATGGCGGTGTGTGACAAGAAGGGAGTAGAGGACCGATTCACCCGAAGGCGCGTCCCACCCTCGACAGGAGGTCGGGAGCAGGATCGGGGATGAGGAAGTCATCTACTAGCCTAGGGGGCCCTCCACGGGTAGGGAATAGTACTGGTATTCGGACAACGGGGTGGCGATCCAAGGCGACGGCGACTAAAAAAGGGAAATTGAGTGCGTCTGACATGAGGGGCCAGGGAATAGGGTCCCCTCTCCCTACCCCATGATCTCAGGGGACGTCTACTCGTCCTGTAGGAAAGTCGTAGGCTGACATATGCTAGCCAGTAGGATCCAAAAGTCCATCGTCAATAGAGTATGTGCCGCCAAAGAAGGTGGGAAGCAACTTTCATGCCTCGTTCCCTGCGGAAGAGATAGCGGAGGTGCTAGCCTTCTGGAAAAACACGTTGGTCTTATACGTGCTGGAGAACAAACCCTTCTACGGGCATATCCGGGCGTATGTGACACGTGTTTGGCAGCCAAAAGGTAGCATGGAGATATATGCGAGGGAGAATGGTTTCTATTATGTCAAGTTCGGACTTGCGGAAGACGTCGTCAGGATCACCCAGGGTGGACCTTGTACGTTTGATGGTAGACTGATCATCTAGAAAGAGTGGACCCCGAAGCTACATTGTGAGAATGATGTCCTCAATGCTATTCCTATTTGGATCCGCTTTTCGGAGTTCCCAGTCAAAGATTGGAGCATACCCCTTCTCATGAGACTTGCCAGCCTGGTGGGCAAACCGATTAAGGCGGATGATGCTACAGTCTTTCGGTCAAGGCTGATGTATGTTCGGATGTTCGTGAAGATTAGTGCTGATAGAGAGCTCCCGAGTCTGCTGGAGTATGAGGTTCCGGCTGGGGAGGTTCTTACCCAGAGAGTTGAGTACGAATGGGTTCCGTCTATTTGTTCCCAATGTGCCTGTTTCGGTCACCTTACTAGTGCTTGTCCGAATGGAGTTCAGAAGACTGTGCCTCCCCCGGAGATTTCTGCGGAACCTGGAACTGCCCATGTGGCAGGGACTGCTAGCGGAGACGCGAGAGTAGAGGGGACGTGCAGGAGGGGACCGACTGATGGAGGATGCCAGTGGACTGAGTCTGACTACCTCACCTCAACCGGTGCACACCAGTGGGGCCTTGGTCACTTTCTCCGTACTGAGGAGTATGGTTACCAGAGGCATGACGGCATCGGGGCGAGAGCATCGAGGAGATGGTGGTTCATTCGAGGAGAGAGTTTATAGTAGAAGAGACGTGCTGGCCCTCTGCGCGACGGCCACAGGAGGAATGCCGTACGCCTGGCCACAGCGAGGCGCTATGTGTGGACAACCCGGCTTGGGCCCGGTGCTCTCCCAAACAGCTAACCAACATACTACTACTCCTGGGTTGGAGAAGGACAGCGGCGACGGACGTGGTACCATCCCCGGGTACTAGTCCAGAATTCGAGGGGCCACCCTCTTATTAATTAATGGCGGTAATCGTTTGGAACGTTCGAGGGGAGATGTTACGACCCGATCCCAAGATTCTGGGTCCAGTCGGATCATGTCCAGCCTGCACCGTTGTGAGACGGCAGCTCGGCAGTATGCTGTATCAATCAGTAGTAACTCAAGCATAACATTCTAAAATACGAAAATTTAAAAACTTTTATTTAATAATTCAAACACAATGCCGAAACAAACTTAAGTTGTACTAAGGTTTACAGCTTTAAATACAATGCTGACTAGACTACTAAGTAGTCGACTCAGGTGCCTCCTGGTTGGGTTCAGCTATCTCCTCAGGATTCGGTTCGAGTCCGAAGTAGGTACAAAAAGTAAGCTCCTCATCATCGTAATATCCTAAAATATTGGTCTCCAGTCAGGAGGGGAACAAGAACATACAATTCATTCCAGCATCTTATTTAATAACTAAAAATAAGACAAGAAGCAGTTTATACATAAATATATTTTCTAAATAATAAATTAAAAGCAGTTATGCAATAAAACTCGGGAAGAAAATGATGCAATCTAACTAGCAATATTATTTTGAGCGCATAACATCCTGTGGCCGGCTAGGGATGTAGGCAGTAAGTGTTCTAGTGAACACGGTCCGGCTTCGGCCCAAGTGGGTTGGGCTTTTGCTATCCACAGTGATTCAATAAGGGGACTTTGACCACAGGCGTTAACGCTACTCCCCAACCCCGAGTCAATGATTCAGTCAAGCAGTCAGTATGATCCGAGAGGGATCTCGTGAGTCAAATGTCGATTCAGTAGGTGTACTATGCAATGAAATTAATTATTAACTAAAACACAAGTTTGGATAAGTATGAACTTGCCTCGATTTTCTGATGCTGTAGATGGAGTTAGGAAAAGGATCCCAGACTTAGGTCTTGAATCCTACATTAGTGAAACATGTTTTAGTTCCAATACAACCATTTCTACGGTGTTCTAGTTGCAATATCTAATACTGGTCTTAGTCAAATTTTACTTGTTTAACATATTAGTCTAACGATCAATCAACTCTAATGCTGCTTTATACTATTTGTAAATTTGTATAAAGAAGTCCAATTGCATTTATTTTGGAAGGAATAGACATCTCAATTTATTTGGAAATCTTCGTGTTTTATATATATATATATATATATAACTATATTTTTTCTATTAAATGATAAAACGTGAAATTGTTAATATAAATATAAAACTTGTATTTTTAAAGCGTTCTAAATGTGAGAAAACCTTATTTTTCTTTTTAGAAAATAAATGTTTCAAATTTTATTTGTAGATAAACTAACGTGCGATATTATCGTCATAGAACACACAAAACACAGAAAAAGCTACGCTATTCCTAAGCTACACAATACAAGGCTCAAAGAAAAAAAGGAAAATGGGCTTATGCCCTTACAACATATTTTACATAAAAGAGAATAAAATAAAAAAAATCCTAAACTACGCTGCGGTGATCTTCTAAGCCGGGAACGGTCCAGTCCGAAGGCACGACTGTCCTGCACCTAAAATATAGCATGCTAAGTAACAAGTTCTACAAGTCTAAAATAAACTAAAGTCGTAAGTGTCACGTCCCAATTCGTAGAGTCATTTATTCACATATTCTATCTCTTGGAATCGATCGTCCTCGCTTGGTCGTGATGCCGTACAAGTCTGGTATTGCACTTGTACAAGGCAAAGATGGTACATAATCGATTCTTCAAATAGGAACACATCGCAGCGGCAGAAGCAGACAAATTGAAGTTAATAAGGACAATATTTTCCATTGAGTAGAAGTACATTACTTCTTTATAGCAGCGGAGATAAAAGGAGAACTTGAAGCCACACAGAGACATATAGAACTTTATTCTCTTTATTGATAATTGAAGAAAAGTACAAGACTTGTATTGAAGTACAATCCTTACAACCAATCTCACTTTACATTGGAAGCCAACTGAGCAATGCTACAAAGTTTACATTTGATACTTGGATACATTGGATTACAACTCGACATATTGACTTGGCTTACAATCTCACTGGTACAACTGATTACAATGTTCCATACATTATGCCCTTTATAAACAGAAGACATCATCTTGTACAAGGAGAGCTTCTGTATGCCCAACAAATCTTCGATGCCGCGGGACCAATCAAGCCAATCTTCGTGTGTAGAACATTCCAAGCACGAGCACCTGCCCACAAAACGTGGGTCAGCACATCATCTATGTACTGGCGAGCAGAATCCAACCCACTCGCCTAAACCAATACTAACTGGTCAATTTTAGCAAACATTTAATAGAATGATCTTTCTACTTGGGGCCTAGCATCAGTTTACAGTTCATGGACAATAATCAGAGTGAAGCATGTAAACATATTCTTAGCAATATTTATGTGGACATATCATTATAGCATTCTTGGCGTTATCATGCAAAGGCATCATTGAGGCATACTAGGTGTTATCATGAAAAGGCATAATTGAGGCATCGTTAACATTAACATCTTTAACATGTTTTGACAGTTCTCACTTCAAGCATTACTCAGCATGTATGTCTTGTTTGAGCAACGGTTATCGCAAGGCATCTTTCTAGCATACTGAATTTACCATGTTAAGCAGGTTCTCATATTAAAAGACTACTCATAGCATCATTTACTTGGCACGTTCAAGCACACAAGTTAAACCAAACATATATAATGAGTATATCACATTTAAGTGATTTCTTACCGATAGCCGACTCCCTCGTACCTGCATCAAATACAGGTTAGCAGATATACTTACTCTGCCTGCACGAAACATTCATTAGCATGCATCCTGACTACATGGTCACTGGTGTTTAACCATACGGACGTTGCCATATAGGTCTTCATTGGTAATGCGATGACTCCAGAGAAGGTAGCTAGCCCCAAAGGATGCCTCGCAAAACCCGTGCCCCTACTGGCACGCCAATATTTCCTCCTAGGCCGGATCGGTCGCCCTAACGTCCCGGGGTACCGTCTGAGAAAACATATCCCCATCTCTTATGCATAAGTTGTCCTATGACCATGCGAATGCGTGTCCGACTCAATCGTGAACATAAAATGCATGGTGAAATATTGAAGTAAAGACAACAGTGCATCATCATTCATCTCATTCAAGTCATGTTCAATGACTTATTCATTCCCAACATTACCATCATTTCATTTGGTGATCTCAACGATCCCAAGCCTCATCAATTCTTATTGTTTGTTTCATTGCAACATTTTTCATTACGTTCCTTCCAAGGAGGAACAACATCATTCATTCATTTCGAAGGGACCTGTAACATTTCATTCATTTCATAGGAACAATAGCATATTAAATTCTTTTCTCATGTATCATTCACGCTGCTTCTCATTATTCAAGTGATTCATTCATTTCACCAACATTAAGCATAAGGGACATCATCGATTCATTCTCAGGCATCATGTTACATTAGCAGTTCGAGTGTGATTCGTTCAGCAATTCAATAGTTCATGTGTTATTCATTCAATGATTTCCAGCATATGCATCTCTATCGATTTAGCAACTAAAGCATCGCATCACAATTATTCAACATTCAAGGTAAGAGACATTAGGGACATATTCATAGCATCACGTTATTCCATTTATTAAGCATGCAGGAATAAGGAGAAAGGAGGACAGTTCCACTTGCCTGCATCAAAGGGTCTTCTTATTCTGGTTGCACACATTCCCCCTATGCGTAGCTCCACCAGCGAGCCACATTCAAACACTCAATCCGTCTAGCCAGCTCAGAGAGACTGCATCAGTCTCAACTCTCTTGATTCCCAACATAAGTCATGGTCCAACATTCTGATTCCATCCAACAAGCCAACCAAATGTCTCGTGCGGAGCGGGGCATTACAGTAAGGCAGGGTCAAACAGAGTCTCAGACTTGGTCACGCAGTCACATGTTGCTTAGTAGCTTACGCCTCAACGTACGGAAATATCCAGTAGCGTTTGCGTTTCGCTAACGGCTCATTCGACCATTGGGTCGTCGCCAAAGTGGATACAATAAAGTTTCAATTACACCAAACATAAATAAACCAAATAAAAGTAAAATATGTAAGGTATACCTTTTTTGTAATAACGAGTTTTTCGAATATAGCAATAATATGTACATATATATTTTAAATGAGTCACAATATTGAAAGTATAATTAGAATATAATTCTTCCTTTAAAACCTATATACATTTATGTATTTTAAATGAGTCACAGTACTATTTAAATGAATCACAGTACTAGGAATATAAATAAACGTAATTTTCCTTTTTAAAACATATATATACATTTATATAGGAAAGAGTCACACAATTATATTAACATAACCTTAACCAACACAACTTTCCAATTTAGCCAAAACAAAGATCAGAACATGGATGTTTAACGGATCCGAAATCGGACTAGAGACCAGTTTATATATTGAAACTATTTAACCGATTTATATAACAGCACATAGTATTGATTTTATATATCCAAACTATATAGCCGATTAAAACTATAAAATTTATCCAAACAAACATAAATTGCTAGTCCATTCCAAACTTCACAGATTCTATCCCAAATCCAACTCAGAAATAATCCCCAAAGCCAAACCAAATTTCACAGAACCCAAGTCAGAAATTGGACTAGCGATTTCACAATCGCTCCGAGTATCTACATAAGCAACGTCAAAATTCGAATCCCGTAACGGGATCGAGACCCTCATCATAGAGTACGCTACGAGATTCTACGACTACTTGGATAGGGATTATACCGAAAGTTGATGACGTAATCCGAAGGGTGGCCTCAGACTCGGATCGACTCCGCGGAGCGTCGTCACCGGCTCGGGAGAGTCTCCGAACGCGTCTGGATGGGAACGGTGGCGGTCAGGGGCGGTCGTGGGATTGACCGCCGATCGCGGATGGGTCGGATCCGACACGGGGTATGCGGAACAGAGGTCGCGCGGGCGGCCGGAAAGGGGGTCGCGTGGGCTGGCCGCGGATCGGCGCGACAGTCGAGCGCCGGTGGGGCGCTGGCGAGGCGGAGGGCTGCGGGGTCGGCACCGCAAGGGGTCGACAGACGTCGGGGTTGGCCGCGCGGGGGTGCACGCCGACGGTCGCGGAGGAAATCCCCGGACGGAGGGTCATGGAGTCGGGGTTGGTCGGGGAGGAGGGTTGTGATGTTGTGGATTTGGGGAAAAATGAAGGAGGGGAAAAATGTGGGCTGTGGGGTTTGATTATAGTTGGGAAGGAGAGAAATATAGAGGGTGATGTGATTTTTCTTTGGTGGAGGGGAAAATGGTGATGTTGTAGTTTATGTGAGAGGATGTGGTGTGGTTTAGAGTGTAATGAGGGAGAGTGAGAACGTGTAGAGCAGAGAATAGGAGGAAAGGGAGAACGTGGAGAGGAATAGGGAATGAGTGGCTGGGTTTGGGTCCCTTTTTTAACAGGTTTGGGTTTGAGTTTGAGTTTTACATGCTTCCCTCCTTAGAAAATTTCGTACTCGAAATTTAAGGATAGAGATAGGGTTTAGTCAAGTCTCAACAAGCAAGGGCATTACTTCCTTAACTGCCTCAAATGAACCTACGTTAGCTGTCCCGTGGCTAAACTACAATGGAAAATATCTTGATCAATTTATGCACTCTCTTCAAAATAACATTCTTCCTTTCTTAGAAACACAGTTACTGCCCACAATTGTGGATTTCTGCTTCTATTTCTGAACTATCAATTACCGAAGGAATTGTGCAAAATTAGTCATTTTATCATTGCTTACCAAGCATACATAACATTCCCGCAATATTTTTTTTTGCCTCATTCATCTTGCTATTCGATTAGATATTTCCATATCTCGTCTCTGTATAATTCTTTTCCTGGGTAGTAATCCTTAATTATCACGATGAACAGTCATTGTCGAAATTATTCCATACTCATACATGTTCTGATACATGTTCTTGCTTGTCGTAGTTTTCCTCTCTCTACCAATATCCTCTCTTAAAAACTTAACATTGCTTCAATATCCAAGAATTGAAAAAGACAAACTAAATAATAGTTACACTGATTTACCAAAATTACAGCCATATGTTTGTCACTACTCCATACAAGAATGATGTTACTGAAAATATGATATCTCTTGGAGAATATTGTTTTAGATTATCCGCCCAATCTTCATCTATATTTAATCGGTCCCGAATGACACTCTTTTGTAATCGACATATCTTTTATCCTTTTTGAAATTTAGACTTCAATTTCCACCAACATTTATATATATTTTATTCAAACCCTAATTTACATACTTGATCTAGCATCCTCCATCAAAATTTTGTTCCAAGTTTTAAACGTAAATCTTCATCTCAATCCCACAATATTCTTCCTAACCTTAACATCAATATATATTTGACAAGTCATATCTCAATAATTCCTACCTACCTTCTCCTTAAAATTGAAATCCTCAAAGTTTTCAAAAATTATATTGTAAGAAAAACATGACATTATAAAAGACATTTGCCAAAATAAGAGTGTAGCTAAGGATTCATTTCACATCATCAAAGAATTATATGAAGGTTCTCCTAGCCTTCTTCTAAAGTTATCCGGTTACAACTTCACAAAAAATTACCTGGTGCCACTAACAACTCTAGATTCTCTTAACACTAGTTCTCAAAGTCTTGGTCCTTGGTGTAGGGCAGTCTCCAACTGCTTCATCTTCTACAACCCTTGAAATAGGGTCTAACTATAATACATGAATGTTTGAAATGATAAATGTGCTAAGAAAGTTCTAACTCAGTAATGTTATGAATGATTTGCAATCTGAAATGCTAATGACACTATTGAGATAATGAATTTGATAAAATAGGTGAAAGGACCAAGTGTAAAATAAGAGTTTGATCCGAGAAGTCAATGATTGTCTGAGAGTGGTACAAAACTGATAGTAATCATATTTTAATCTAATACTATAATGCTTAAGAACATATGCTTCGCCAGTGCGTATACATCTAGTTGCAATAAGCCTTTGGCTTTATGACTCAGATTAAAACATAAAGGTCTAGGACGTAGTCTCAACAATACTCAAAAACCAATGTGTACCCGTAATCACCTTAACTAAAGTTTATTCCCCGTCAGTGCGCATCTGGCTGCAGTAAACTTATTGTTTCGTGAATAGGATAAATGGCTACAGTGCATATATGTAATACCATGGTGGTTTGTTGAATACTCTTTCAACTAAATCCATAAGATTTTCAAAGGGTAAACACGTCAACAAAATGGTATCATGCTGAATGTAACTTTTGTCCTTGGGGTCAAATAGAAATGTCACATTCGAAGCAAAGATGTTTGTAGAAATTATAAAGTTGAAATGGTCTGAAATGGATAAAGATCGTTCTAATGTGAATATACCAGTAGTTGCAAGGATTCTGGGTTGATTAAGTCAAATAGGGTAGAGGCTATGTTTCACAAGTCAAAATGAAAACATCACAATTTGATCAATGTATTCAGATAATGAAAATCTGATTTAGGAAAGTAAAAGGAATGGGTTAAAACTTAGTGATTGGTATCAATGACAGGCATGAATTCAAAGACAATTGTGATGGTAACTACAGCCTCAACTTCCAACTAATCCTATGATTTTATACAAATTATTATTAAGAATATAATGACAAACACAACTTATAAGTATTGGCCTAATTTGGGTAAGGTTTCTAGTTAATCAAGATCCATTAAGTCCTTCGTCAACAATTCTCTGAATGGAGGGAAGATAAATAACAAAATAATAAGTTACAAGGTCTAAGCATACAAGTAAAGCATCGGTCCTATGTTTTGATGAGTTATCATACTCTAAATGTTGTAATGTTCAAAAGTTTTAATGTTCTAAGTGTTCTAATTGTTTAGGCTGTTTTCCTAAAGACATACTTCAACCTAAAGTCAAATGCAGGTCGGTATGTTTGGCTAGACTAAATTGACTAGGCCAAATTTTTAGAATGACCTACATGGGCCACCAATAAAAACATGTCACGACCCGATCCCAAGATTTTGGGTCCAGTCGGATCATGTCCAGCTTGCACCGTTGTGAGACGGCGGCAGTAAGCTGTATCAATCAGTAGTAACTTAAGCACAACATTCTAAAATACGAAAATTTAAAAACTTTTATTTAATAATTCAAACACAATGCGGGAACAAACTTAAGTTGTACTAAGGTTTACCGCTTTAAATACAATGCTAACTAGACTACTAAGTAGTTAACTCAGGTGCCTCCTGGTTGGGTTCAGCTATCTCCCCAGAATTCGGTTCGGGTCCGAAGTAGGTACAAAAAGTAAGCTCCTCATCATCGCAATAGCCTAAAATATTGATCTCCAGTCAGGAGGGGAACAAGAACATACAATCCATTGCAACATCTTATTTAATAATTAAAAATGAGACAAGAAGCAGTTTATACATAAATATATTTTCTAAATAATAAATAAAGAAGCAGTTATGCAATAAAACTCGAAAAAAAATGATGCAATCTAACTAGCAGTAGTGTTTTGAGCGCGTAACATCCTGTGGCCGGCTAGGGATGGAAGCAATAAGTGTTCTAGTGAACATGGTCTGGCTTCGGCCCAAGTGGGTTGGGCTTCCGCTATCCACAGTGATTCAGTAAGAGGACTTTGACCACAGGTGTTAACGCTACTCCCTAATCCCGAGTCAATGATTTAGTCCAGCAGTCAGTATGATCCGAGAGGGATCCCGTGAGTCAAGTGTCGATTCAGTAGTTCTACTATGCAATAAAATTAATTATTAACTAAAACACAAGTTTGGATTAGTATGAACTTGACTCGATTTTCTGATGCTGTAGATGGAGACAGGAAAAGGATCCCAGACTTAGGTCCTGAACCCTACATTAGTGAAACATGTCTTAGTTCCAATACAACCATTTCTACGGTGTTCTAGTTGCACTCTCTAATACTGGTCCTAGTCAAATTTTACTTGTTTAACATATTAGTCTAACGATCAATCAACTCTAACGCTCTTTTATACTATTTGTAAATTTGTATAAAGAAGTCCAATTGTATTTATTTTGGAAGGAATATACATCTCAATTTATTTGGAAATCCTCGTGTTTTAGACTGTATATATATATAAAAAACTATATTTTTTCTATTAAATGATAAAACGTGAAATTGTTAATATAAATATAAAACTTGTATTTTTAAAGCGTTCTAAATGTGAGAAAACCTTATTTTTCTTTTTAGAAAATAAATGTTTCAAATTTCATTCGTAGATAAATTAATGTGCGTCGTCATAGAACACACAAAACACAAAAATAGCTACGCTACCCCTAAGCTACACAATACAAGGCTCAGAGAAACAAAGGAAAAATGGGCTTATACCCTTACAACATATTTTACATAAAAGAAAATAAAATAAAAAAAATTCTAAACTACGCTGCGGCGATCTTCTGTCGGAAACGGTCCAGTCCGAAGGCATAAGTGCCCTGCACCTAAAATATAGCATGCTAAGTAACAAGTTCTACAAGTCTAAAATAAACTAAAGTCGTAAGACAGGGTCAACGTACGGGAATATCCAGTAGCGTTTGCGTTTCGCTAACGGCTCATTCGACCATTGTATCGTAGCCAAGGTGGATACGATAAAGTCTCAATTACGCCAAACACAAATAAACCAAATAAAAGTAAAATATGCAAGGTATACCTTTTTTGTAATAACCAGTTTTTCGAATATAGCAATAATATGTACATATATATTTTAAATGAGTCACAATATTGAAAGTATAATTAGAATATAATTCTTCCTTTAAAACCTATATACATTTATGTATTTTAAATGAATCACAGTACTAGGGGTACAAAGAAACGTAATTTTCCTTTTTAAAACATATATATACATTTATATAGGAAAGAGTCACACAACTTATATTAACGGAACCTTAACCAACACAACTTTCCAATTTAGCCAAAACAAAGATAAGAACATGGATGTTTAACGGATCCGAAATCGGACTAGAGACCAGTTTATATATCGGAAATATTTAACCGATTTATATAACAAAACGTAGTATTGATTTTATATATCCAAACTATGTAGCCGACTAAAACTATAGTATTATTCCAATAAACATAAATTGCTAGTCCATTCCAAACTTCACAGATTCTATCTCAAATCCAACTCAGAACTAATTCTCAAAGCCAAAACAAATTTCACAGAACAACCCAAGTCCGAAATCGGACTAGCGATTTCACAATCGCTCCGAGTATCTACATAAGCAGCGCTAAAATTCGAATCCCGTAACGGGATCGAGACCCGTCATCATAGACTACGCTACGAGATGCTACGATTACTCGAATATGGATTATACCGAAAGTTGATGACGGAATCCGAAGGGTAGCCTCGAACTCAGATCGACTCCGCGGAGCGTCGTCACCGGCCCGGGAGAGTCTCCGAACGCGTCTGGACGGGAACGGTGGCGGTCAGGGGCGGTCGTGGGATTGACCGCAGATAGAGGACGGGTCAGATCCGGCATGGGTGTGCGGAACAGAGGTCGCGCGGGCAGCCGGAAAGGGGGTCGCGCGGGCTGGCCGCGGATTGGCGCGGCGGTCGAGCGCCGGTGGGGCGCTGACGAGGCGGTGGGCTGCGGGGTCGGCACCGCAAGGGGTCGACGGACGTCGGGGCTGGTTGCGCGGGGGTGTACGTCGGCGGTCGCGGAGGAAATCCGCGGACGGAGGGGTCATGGAGTCGGGGTCGATCGGAGAGGAGGGTTGTGATGATGTGGATTTGGGGAACAAATGGAGGGGAAAAATGTGTGTTGTGGGGTTTGATTATAGTTGGGAAGGAGAGAAATATAGAGGGTGATGTGGTTTTTCTTTAGTGGAGGGGAAAATGGTGATGTGGTATATCTTATGAGAGAGGATGTGGTGTGGTTTAGAGTGAAATGAGTGAGAGTGAGAACGTGTAGAGCAGAGAATAGGAGGAAAGGGAGAACATGGAGAGGATTAGGGAATGAGTGGGTGGGTTTGGGTTTAGGTCCCTATTTTTTAACAGGTTTGGGTTTGGGTTTTACAGGAGAGGACGCTCTCTCGTCGGACTCCCCCCACTTAGGTTCAGTTGCACAACTTGGCGATATGCGACTTGGCTAGGATCTGGGTTAGATGGAATAACAACTGGGACGGAGATCTGGTCCTGATGTCGGAGCAGCTGATTGCTATTTCCTTCTCTAACAAGGGTGGTTTCAGGTTCTTGCTGGGACGGTTTATGGCCACAGCGACAGACGGCGTCGGGAGGGCTTTTGGAGGGATATTGCCAGAGTGGCTACTACTGCTGACTCCTTGCACCTCTCTCTGCTCTTGATGGGAGATTTCAACGCCCTCCTTTACAGAAGGGAGAAGGTGGGAGGCAGACCTGTTCCAGATCAGATCTTGTATGATTTTCAGATGTGTCTTCTTCAGTCGGGCCTGAAGGGCTTGGAGCATACTGGGCACTTCTGGACTTGGCATAACAAAGCTGTCAACAACAGAGTTGCTTGTCAGCTAGACAGAGCTCTGGATAATGGGGAGTGGTTCCGCCGCTTCCCAAACTCTGTGGCACAGAGCCTGGCTGCAGGGACGAGCGATCATTCCCCTATCAGGATCAGCTTCACAGAGCGGCCTACTTGGAAGTCGTGCCCTTTCCGTTACAACAACTGGTTTCTTTCTGGAGGTTACTTGGAGGCTGTTGGAGAGGGTCTTCTGAGCCACCAGGAGGGCACGACACACTACCGCATGGTCCACCTCCTCAAGAGCACGAAGAAGGCTATTCAGAGTTGGGTGAGGATGCTCCCCAGGCCTTCCGTGGAAGACAATGAGGCGGAAACTCAGGGCCATCCAGAACTCCATGCAAACTGATAAACTGGATGGATCCTTAGCGGCACGGGAGAAGGAAGTGATCGGGGAAGTTTACATCCTCCGGCTGCAGAAAGAGATTAGTGCGGCCCAGCGTACTAAATGCTCCTGGCTCAAGGAGGGGTAACTTCTGGACCTGCTCCCTCAATAATAACCACTTTGTCACTTTTAAGCACATCCTTCGTCACAGAGCTGTTCTCAAATCCTCCATTCGGAGGATTATGAGAGATGGAGCTGGGACAGACCTCTGGTGGATCCATGGCTAGAGTGCCAATCTCTGATTGAGTTATTGGATGACCAGGCACACAGGGAGACTGGTAGGGGGTTGACTTGCCAGCATATTATCAGGGATGGAGTCTGGAGACCTGAGGTCTATCGGCATACCTTGGAGCTTGGGAAGGCTATCCGCACGGTTGGTATCGATCCTAGTCCGCCAGCAGATCGTTGGATCTGGGATCCGCAGGCAGCTACTGGAGGCACTGGGGAGTTCAGTTTCATTAGCTGCTACAACCTTGTGCGACGTTCCTATCCTATTAGCGCGGATTACGACTTCATCTGGTGCAAGGGACTGGCCCGCAAGATGCAACTGTGTGTCTACCGGTTGTTACTTGGACGTCTGCTGACGAGGGACAGACTTATCTCCTTTGGGATCCAAGTCCCCAACCAGAAGTGTATACTTTGCGAAGTGGACAAAGAATCCATGAGCTACTTGTTCTTTGAGTGCGAAGTGTCCTGGTATATCTGGGCTGAGCAGTACCGCATAGCGTTGGGAGGATATGACACAGACAGAGGGATTGGTGTCATCATCACCGGGATCCGAGACCGTAGAGGAGGGGGCAGATATGGTTCAAGACTGCCAGATTATGACTTGCAGCCTCCGTCTAGCATGTCTGGAGGGAACGGAATCGCCGCATCTTCGAGGGGCTAACCACCCCTCCTATAGGAATTCTTCATAATATAAATTTTGATGTAACCGCTATGGCACCCTAAATGGGTTGTAGACTATGAACGCTTGTAAGATTTTTTGAGTTGATCTTGGAATAAAATTTACCCTTTTTCCTATATATATATATATATATATATATATATATTTTTTTTTTTTTTTGGAAAAAGGGTAAATTTTATTCCACAATCATCTCAATAAGGTTACAACATAGAGATACAATCCCAACTCAGGGGGACATTACTAGTACATCCGACTCAATGTTATGAAGGATGCCCACCAGTGGGGTGGACAGTCCCTCATAAATGTGCCGGTTCCTCTCCCTCCAGACATGCCAAACTGAAGCAGCAAGTCTCAATCTAGCACGCCTGGCCCAGCTCTGCTCCTTGTCCCTGCAATCACCAATCCACTTAAGAATTTCTCTGAAGTCACGCTCCCTTCCAACCCCTCCTAAGTGTCTCCGGCTCTGCTCTGTCCAGATGCTCCACGCCACATGGCACTGAAAGAACAGATGCCCAATGGATTCATTATCTATCTCACACAAAACACACTTAGGGTCAGGGACAGAAACCCCGAACCGAAGCAGTCTGTCCCTAGTAAGCAACCGGCCCAGCACCAGTTTGTATGCAGACAGTTGCATCTTCCTGGCAAGTCCCTTCCCCCAGACAAAGTCGTACTCCTCCATATCATCGGAGTGGGGGCGAACAAGGTCGTAGCAGCTGCTAAATCTGAACTCCCCTGCACCCTCCGAGCGGCCAGGAGGGGCCCAAATCCAGACATCAGACAGTGCCGTAGGAGTGATCCGCACTCGTCTGATCTCCTCCCCTAACGGAGCTGTGAAACGATACTCCTCTGGCCTCCAGACTCCACCACGGATGATGTGCCTACAAGTCAGACCTCTGTATGCCACGCCGTCCCTCTGGGGACCCAGAATCTCCAGGAGAGACTGACCTGAGATCCACGGATCGAGCCATAGGTCCGTCTCCCCTCCCTCCCTCATCCTCCTCCGCATAGCCGTCCGAAGAACAGGACGGTTCCTCAGGATATGCTTGAAAGACACAGAGTAGTTGTTGTCAATTTCACATACCCAGAAGTTCCTGCCCCGGAGATACCGACTAGTCATCCAGGCCGACCATAGAGAATCACCCTGAAGGAACCTCCATGCCAGCTTGATCCCCGCCGTCTCCCTGACAGAAACAAGGGATCGCAGACCCACACCTCCCTCCTTCCTGGGCCGACAGAGCTGCTCCCAAGAGATGGCATGAATCCCCCCATGCCAAATGAACTTGGCACATATGCCCTCAATCTTTCTGATAGTAGCCAAAGGGACCATAATCGATTGGAGCCAGAACAGAGCAATAGCAGAAATAACCGATCGAACCAGCTCAATACGTCCTCCAAACGATAGGCCAGCTGCCTGCCAGCCCTCAACCCTCCTCTGTGCAAAATCCACCAGACTCTGACAATCACGGTCCTTCGCGTAGTTGACGGAAAGGGGCACCCCCAGATATTTCACCGGAAAGTTCCCCTTTTCCACCCCAAGCTCCAGGGCCCACTCCTCCTTCAAAGTGCAAGAGTTGCTGAAGTAAACTTTGCTCTTGTCCCTGTTTAACCGAAGGCCCGATAGCTGTCCGAACTCTTCCATCACTGCCGCTAGCTCCCTCATCCCTCGCATGGAAGGCCTCAACAAGACCAATAGGTCATCTGCATATATGAGATGGGAGACCACCGGAGAGGCCCTGCTGTATATCGGTACAATCCTCTCCCGATGCACCGCGATGTCCATCAAACAGGTGAAATACTCCATCACAAGGGTGAATAGGTAGGGGGAAAGCGGGTCCCCCTGGCGAAGCCCCCTGCTGCTGCCGAAGAACCCGTAAGGGATACCCTGAATGAGGACCGAGAAAGTAGGAGAGGTGATGCACTCTCTGACTCTATCCACCCAAGTCTCGGAGAAGCCCATCGCACCCATCAAATGACATAGGAAGTCCCTGTTGACGGTGTCGTAGGCTTTCCTCAGGTCGAGCTTCACACAGGCCTTCATCCCTCCAGGCTTGTGGAACTCCCGAATCAGCTCATGAGCCAGAAGGCTATGCTCCGCAATAGACCGCCCCTTGATGAAGGCCGCCTGATTCCGAGAAACCAGGCCCTGCATAGCATCCTCCATCCTCCTGCACATAAGATGAGTAATTATTTTATACAAATAATTACAGCAAGCAATCGGTCGAAAGTCAGCAAGAGAAGTCGCCCCCTCCTTCTTGGGCACTAGCGTCAGGAAGGTGTGGTTCAGCTCCTTCAGGAGCTTGCCCGTATCAAAGAACTCCTGAACAGCCTCAAGGACCTGGACCTTGAGGATACCCCAATGGCGCTTGTAGAAGCCACTGGAGAACCCATCCGGCCCAGGAGCCTTGGAAGCATCAGCCTGCATCACAATCGCCTCCACCTCCGCCATCCGGATAGGGGCCATAAGAAGACTATTGCCGTACTCCGTAATCAACGTCTTCGTAATCAGCTGCGGAAAAACCGAGGGATAGTCCGTCTGATGATAGAGCTCAGAGTAGAACCGGACAGCCTCCTCCTGGATGGCAACCTGGTCGGTCACAAGACGCCCGTCCCTGCCAATCAGTCTCTGAATACGGTTCCGGTGCTGTCGAGCCCGGATGACATCATAGAAGAATTTGGTGCAGCGATCCCCATCCTTGAGCCAGGAGCATTTGGCCCGTTGGGCCGCACTAATCTCCTGCTGAAGCCGCAAGGTGTTGACCTCTGCAGCCAACTTCTTCTCTCTAGCCGCCATCTCCCCACTCATCATGTCGCCCTGCAGCTCTGACTGCAGGTCTCTCAACTCCGCCTCCTTCTCCTGTAAGGAAGTCCGGGGAAGAGCCCTCACCCAGTCTCTGATGGCGCGTTTGGTCTTCTTCAGCCTGTGAACCATACAAAACTGGGCAGTGCCGACCGCCACCTGGCCAAGACCTCCCGCCACAGTCTCCTCATAACCAGCCGATAGGAACCAACTGTTGTCATACCGGAACGGACGGGCTCTCCAGCTGGGACTCTCCACGAAGCGCACCAGGATCGGCGAGTGGTCACTGGTCCCCGCAGGGAGCCCCTCAGCCACAGAGGAGGGGAATAGGCGGAACCAATCACTGCTCCCCAAAGCACAATCCAGCTGGCATGCCACCCTGCTCACCACCGCCTTGTTGTGCCAAGTCCATATGTGCCCTATCCTCTCCAGATCCCTGAGCCCGGACTGGAGCAAGCAGGACTGAAAATCTGAAAGGATCTGGTCCGGGACCGGCCGCCCCCCAGCTTCTCTCCCCTGTATAGCGTAGCATTGAAGTCTCCCATAATAAGTAGGGGAAGATGACGATGCATCGCTAAAGAACTCAGCCTGATGATGTCCTGCCACAAGGTCTCCCGCCGCCTCCTGTCGTTGTGCCCGTAGACGGCACCAAGTAAGATACGGAACCCACCCTTGTTGGTGAAGGAGATAGCCACAAGCTGGTCAGACATGAAAATCTCCTCACCTTCCCAACTAGCTCCATTCCATCTAACCCAGATCCTCGCCATATCACAGAGACCAAGGTTGTGAAGCTGGACCCAGTCCGTAGGAGTTCTACGGGTCAGAGTTTTCGCCCCCCTGATCTTAGTCTCTAGTAAGATCGAGATTTCACACTTTTCCTTCCTCAGCACCTCACTAATCTCCCTCCATATATATATATATATATATATATATATATATATATATATATATATATATATATATATATATATATATATATGGAAAATTGTAATTGTGTGGAACGTTCCCACTGGAAATCGATATTCTGACCACTCAGGTCGCGTGTCTCAGAGCAGTGCATGCGATCGATGGGTGGAGTTGGCAGTGCTAGAGATATACGGGGGACCCTCAGCTGGATCAGAGATCGCCGAGGCATGGACCCTGGTTGGGCCAAGATTGCTAGAGTTCGACTTGCAGCATCTGTTTGGTACGTCTGGAGGGAGCGTAATAGGCGTATATTTGAGGGGTTGGCTACTCCTCCTGTAGGAATTCTACATAATATAGAATTCGATCTATCTGTAATGGCCCCTTAACTGGGGAGGGAGAGATGTGAGAATAGTGTATTGTAATACCTTTACTGCGATTTGCGTGGAATAAAATTTACCCTTATTCCAATATATATATATATATATATATATATATATATATATATATATTGGAAAAATGGTAAATTTTATTTCAAAAGCAACGCAATAATCTTACAACATACAATCAGAGTGGGACTCCCACTCTTCAGATCCCCATAGCATTCGCATCAAATTCTATGTTATGGAGGATACCTATCGGAGAGGTGACTAGACCCTCAAAGATGCGACGGTTACGTTTCCTCCATACATGCTATACTGCAGCTGCCAGTCGAACTCGGGCGGTCCGGAATCGGTCCTGTCCTCTTCCTCTGCTATCCCGGAGCACAGATATGATGTCCCCAATCCCCTTTCGAGAGTCACAACTACCCAGTACCCTACTTTGTTCAGTCCAGATCTGCCAAGACAGGCACACTCAAAGAAAATGTGCCCTATAGATTCATTCTTTATACTGCATAGCACATACTTAGGGTCTGGAACCAGCACCCTAAAAGCACTAAGTCGATCCCTCGTCAATAGGCGGCCCAGAAGAAGCTTGTAAACACAAAGTTGCATCTTCCGGGCAAGTCCCTTGCACCATATGAATTCATAGTCTGTACTCTGAGGATAAGTACGCCGAATGAGGTTGTAGCAGCTCCGAAACTGGAAGATTCCAGACCCCAAAGAATCACTTGGCAGCTCCCAAATCCACTGATCAGCAAGCAGACCGGGATCAATGACTACAGAACTGATACTCTCATCCATCTCCGCAGTATAACGATAGGACTCAGTTCTCCACTCTCCATCATGGATAATGCGTCGACAAGTCAGCCCCCGACTGTCCTCCTGATTCGGCGGGGCTCCCCTGATATCTAATAGAGATTGCCGATCTATCCAAGGATCCCGCCAGAGGTCCGTGCCAGACCCATCCTTCATGACCCTCCGGATAGCAGATTGGAGAATTCCCCTGTGTCTCAAGACAATCTTGAAAGAGACTGAATGGTTGTTGTCAGTAGTACAGGTCCAGAAATTGCCCTGTTTCACATATCTGCTATGCATCCAGTCAGCCCAGAGGGACCCCCTATTGATGAATTTTCATGCCAGCTTCAGTGCAGAGGCATCTCTGATCTCCAGCAACGGCCTTAACCCCACTCCTCCCTCCTTCCTGGGTCTACAGAGATGCTTCCAGGAGATCACCTGCACACCACCCCTCCATATGAAGTCTGCACACATCCGCTCTACCTTCTTGATAGAGTATTATACAGAGTATCAATAGAGTATTATACAGAGACGGGGGTGGCAGACCTTCGCGTTGACAGGGAGATTGTACCTCTCCTCGCTGACCGCAAGAGCCAGTTGAGTTCGGTATATATACACACACACACTAATTGTTCTAAAAATAACAACAAACATAACAACTATAAGTACAAGTACATATATAAAACCTACCAATATTAATCTCATATAAGAGTGTAAGTAATACAGTAAGTACAAACATAAAAAGCACGATTTTGGAGTCTGAATAATTTAATAGTCTTAAGTAATTTAAGTATTTAACATTAAATAATGTAGGTATCTTACTAACTTGACACTTATATCACTTTATCTAAAAAAAGCCCATTTAAATAAATGCTGGCCGACATTTAAAAGATTCATGCTGGTCAATATATTGACATTTAAAAGAGTCGTTTTGGTCAATATATCGGGTTTGGCCCAATATGTTGGCCGACTTTGTAAAGTGACATAGCTATATTTATTTTGCAAAATCGTGTCCTTTTATCTTTGAAATAACATATCGGCCAACATCTACAACTATGGTCTGAAGACGACTTTTTGTTAACTTAAACCCGTCTTCAGTGGCCATTCCTGAACTAGGTAAAATTGTCTATTTAAGAGGTTGTCATGCATCTATCGTATGGAACACTCTGGAATCACGAGCAATGAAAATTTGCATTTGATTCTAGTCATTAGTCTCCGACACTTCCCCTCCCTTCATATTATACATAGGTATTTTTCGCGATCCAAACATATGTTCTATCCATCTTGCATAAAATACTCAACTTGATTCTCATTATCTGCAAAGGAGGTTCACACAAGTTTCTCTCTCTCTCAAAAAAGAAAAAAAGGGCGAAGCATATTGATTTCTATAGCAAATTGATGAAATAATGGGATTGTCGTTCCTTCATTCTTTGGCGTAACGTGTCATAGAGATTAATACAATCCCCTATAGCAATTTGTATCATCTTACCTCTTCGTCTAGACTGTTTATAGTCTAAGGGAACTTCAAAAAGGTAGGTCTACCTACCTGCCAACTAGTTAGCTAGGTTTTATAGCATGACCCTCTCATGTTCATAGCATTTTGGCTAAGAATTTGGCCCTGGTATAGAGGGTTGATGCCAGGTCGACAACCGGTCATAAGACTGTCAAATTTTGTTTGGAGCTTTCTTATGCCCATAGCCGACCGCATTATGATGGGAGATGATGACGATGATGACAGCAAATTGGCGAAATAGGTGCAATTTTCTACTTTCATATTTGAATTGGTCCATCTTGGTTCTTTTCTACCTGGAAAACACGAAGAAAAGTTTCTGCTGTTTTTTATTTTAATATAGTGTGAATGTGTTGTTTATGGGTTAAGTTTTCATCTTCTCAGCTTAAGACCTACTTGGTAATAAATTATTTATTGATTCTCACTCTTCTATTTACAGATGTATAGCTGTGACAACTACACTATCTAAAGAGAAAATGCAGCAAGCTTGTCCTTCGCTTATCAAAGAGAACATTGGGAATATTACAATTCATGACATCCTAGATGGTGGACAGGCTGGTGCTCATAGTATGTAGCTCAAGTGATTCTTCATTGTATTTCTGCGTCCTTATTAAATATAGCAACCTGGATCTATTCAGATTGCGGTTTTGGAAATAATCATTATGTTCATTTGTAATGGATTGACATAATGTACTCAGTTATATGGATTCATAATATTTGATTGTACTACTATGTTTAACAGATTGCAGTTTTTGAAATAATGATTTATATTCTTTTATAACGAATTGGCAATTTAGCATAAACGTCCTCAGTTTATATGGACCATGCCATCAATATTTGATTAGCTACTGTTTAAGAGTGCTTTAGGAGAGTAGGCTATTCTATTTCTTCTTTATTCTCGTTTCAAGTTTTAAAGACAATGGATGTGGACTTCCTTAACTTTCATGGAGCTATAATGTATAGAGTTTGTTGCAGATAAGGAGATGCAGTATCCTCAGGATATCAGCTCTCTGGAGCGTACTTCTTCAGACGTGTTAAAGGATAAAGTGAGCACTGGGTTTGTTCAAGACACAAATTCTAGCCTTGAGCAAGTTAATATTCTTGGGGGGTAAGTGCAACACTTACAGGAAGTACTTGAAAGAAATATTGAAATTGTTATTGTGGTTCTTTTTAGCTTAGCGGTTAACTTCTTTTTTGTTTATTTATTGTAAGTGTTACTGTATTAGCTTAGTGATTGACTTCATTTTCTTTCTTCAAAATTTGAGTATGTTTTCTATTTGTTGTGTTGTTTCAGTTGTTGTTGAATTATTACTCTGGACTTGTGAACACAGATCAGGTTTATACAGAAATGACCTTTAGGGATGTAACGAAATATGGTATTTCTCACTAGGGTGTGATCCATCTTACAGTAGACCCTGTAACTGTCAGGTGTTGTAGATATGAAGTAAGTGTGGTAGATTTCTATACTTCTTCTGGGTAGATGAAGTCAATGACCTACCTATTCAACAACAAGAACAAAGCCTTCATTCCATTTTTTTGGCTCATTCTATCATTGAACTTTATTAAAGACCATTCTCTTTAAATTTAGCAACTATGATATCCTTATTTTGTTTCAGTTCAAGTCCTGTCTAGTCTAACAATAGTTGTAAGCAGTTAAGACCCTATGACTTCTGTATGGTTCTCTGTTGCACGTCCTAACTATCTCTAACACTTCACCCTCATCTTTCCCTCAGTTAAGCCACATATAACTTCCAACAAATGAACTACTTTCTTACTATTATCTTTTATTGTCCACTTGACAATAAAGGATAGTTGGTTTATATCCATTTTCCATTGATTTTCAAATGTATTCTACAGTGAACTCATATATGAAGTTGGAGGGTGGAGCTTAACCTTATAATTTATAAGGTACAAAATCATCTACTATTTTTTGTGTTGAATAAAGTCTTTGTTGTGGGTATTACCTGCAACAGACAAAAGTGTGAAGATGAACAATAAGGCAAATCGGCTCTAGTCGAGCATTAATGCTACATACAACGAAAATGGGCAACAAGTGTTTTTATGGTCATGATGGGAGACTGTACAGTGTAACATCTTGTCATTGTTAAGAAGACAATAAAGGAGTCTAGAGAGAAAACCTTCTTTTTCTAATATTAATGCATAAAACAACCTGTGAAATATGTATGAGTTCTAGACTGCTCAAATTTTGACTTGCTTCATTCTTCGGTTTTTAGGTTCAGTATTTTTCAACTTCTATAGCATGTTCTTGCATAATTTTTTTTAAAAATATGCTATCCTTTTAACCCTCTGGAAGTAATGGGGGATGGAGGTGGTTGGATGACGGTGACAAGGCGGTGAGTGCCAAGGGGGATTACGTTGATCGTCGTCCATAAGAGGCTGCGGTGGGCATGCGAGGTGGAGGAGCATGGCAGGTACCCAAACACTGCATTGGTCTGCCGTAGACAAAGGAAAACATGTCATTGGGGAGCAGAGAAGTGTGAACCCTAAATCCTACGTGGACATGCTTCATATAGGATTTGACAGTCTGCCAAGCCAGATGAGATATGTGCAACCGAAGAAGGTGGGTACGGGATATCGAGCGTCGTTCACTGTGGAGGATCTGGAAGAGATTGCGGACTACTGGCACAACTCGATCATCCTTTACGTGCTCGAAAATCGTCTGATCTATGGGCAAATTTGTGCATATGCCACACGAGTCTGAAAACCTAAAGGCAGTATGGAGTTTTTCTCGCGCGAGAACCGGTTCTATCTTGTGTGTTTTGGTATGCTGGAGGTCATGGAGAGAATCTTGCAAGGGGGCCTGTGGACTTTTGATGGCCGCCTCATCATAACGAAAGCTTGGACGCCCGATTCCTGTTGTGAACGCGAAGTCCTTCACATAGTCCCCATCTGGATTAGACTACCCGAACTTCCAGCTAACCACTAGAGTGTTTCAACGATGATGAAGCTAGCAAGTGTAGTTGGTAAGCTGATAACGGCAGATGACCCTACCACATATCGAACTTGAATGGGTTATGCACGAATATTCGTGGAAATTGAAGCGGGCAACGACCTCCCTCCATTCATTGAATATGATATCTCTTCTGGCGGGATATTTGACAAAGTGGTGGAATATGAATAGGTACTACCTGTCTGTCATTATTGCTGTTGTTTTGGACACCCCTCGAAGGATTGCCCAATAGGAGTAGCTACAGGTCAGTCCACTAATGGACAGGGAGAGGGAGCGGATAATGCAAATGTTGGTCGGGGGGTGTCTGGAGGTGAGTTTCAGTGTACTGGAGGGGATACTACAATGAAGGATAGATTACGGACAAATGTGGAGGCGGTAGGTAACCTGCCTATCTCTTCTGACAAGTTATTAAAGCTAGCGGCACAACAGCAAGAGGGAGACGATGCTATTCATGCCATGGGGTTGGCGACTGCGCAGGATGGAGAACAAGTAGGGAGCTTTGAAATAGATATTAGACTGGACAAAGTGATGGAGGTAGATAGGGACAGACTTACTGCAGGGGAAGCGTAGGCGAACTTTACGAAGGAATTTCAACCAGGACAACCTATAGTCTTCCAGACAAGGAGACACAAGTCTTCAAAAGGTGGGAGTCAAGATAATTGGAAAGGAGGGAGCAACGAAAAGCAGAAAATGGAGGGAGGAAGTTCTAAAATAGACGACAATACGAGTAGAAAGCGTCGTGCGATGCCTATCAGAGAAGACGCGCAACGACCTACGCTGGGGACAACTAATCTAGGTGTGTCTGAACTGTGCAGGGACAAGATGGCAAGATTATTGTGATGAAGACGTAGCGGTAGGTGGGGCTATAGGGCCAATGGAATCGAAAGAAGGAGTCGGACAGCTGGAGCATGCTAATCCTCCTATTGGCGGCTCTGGAGACGTAAAGGGGCAAACTCAAGGTAATTAAATGCCTATACTTACATGGAATGTACGTGGTGCTTGCTCGATGGGGGTGATGGCGGGAAATTAGAGATATGATGAGAAGGGAAGCTTGCTCTATCATAGCGCTATTGGAGATTAAGATTAAGTCCCCACGAATGCTAAATCGTAGGACACAAATACATTGGGGCCAGGCTCATACTCTGGATCTATGCAGGATGGCGCGTATTTGGGTGAGTTGGGATTGTCGGGTCTGGAATGGACATGTTATTCACCTATCGGAACAACTGATAGCCATAGCATTCTCGAACAAAGGTGGGTTGTCTTTCATCTTTGGGGCAGTGTGCGACAATAATGACAGGCGGGTTAGAGTGGCACTGTGGGAGGAGATAACACAGGTGAGCTTTCGGTCTGCGCGTCAGTATCGGTTACCTTTGATATCGATGGGTGACTTCAATGCTATATTGTTCAGACACGAAAAGGTAGGGGGTCGATTGGTTCCAGATTGTATTTTGCAGGACTTTCAACAGTGTCTCCTACGTGCTGGTCTTCAGACGTTGGAGAGGACGGGTCATATTTGGCCTGGCACAATTAATCTACTCATAAACTTGTGTCTTGCCAGTTAGATCGGGCTTTGGGTAATAGGGACTGGTTCGCCAAGCTTCCTGACTCGATTGCCGATTGCCTCCCGGCAGGCACGAGCGATCACTCCCCAGGTAGAGTACAGTTGGCTATGATTGATCGCCATAAGATGCGCCCTTTTCGATACAACAACAAATGGTGTAACATGGAAGGGTATGCGGGTGTGGTCCTAGCGGGTTTGTGCATGACTGTATGCGGCAAAACGCAATATCGTGTGGTGCAGCGTCTCAAAAAGGTAAAGGCGGGTTTAAAGCAATGTGCTTAGGAGGGCGCTGCGGTCAGAACTCGTGGATAAGGAGTCTTGGTCGCGTGAGGTGCAGGTGTCTCTCCAAGATGAGATCCTTAGTATTGAACTCGTCGTTGAGGAGCAGAAACTGTGTGAAGTAGTCAGGGTGCTCCTATTGCAAGAGGAGATTGACCTGGCCCGACGCGCCAAGTGTAGGTGGCTCAGAGAGGGAGACATGCTCCAAATTTTTTATGACATTATACGCGCCAGACAACATCGAAATCATATCTCGAAGCTGATTGGACCAGATGGCAAGGAGGTAGCGGATGCGAGAGCTTTGCAAACGGAGGCGGTTAGGTACCATACTGAACTTTACAATCAGACTACCTATTTATCAATTTATCAGTTTTCCCTTGACATTATTTGCAAGAGGCTGGTTACTACTATGGGAAACAATATTTTACTTGTGCCTATGACGATGAAAGAAGTAGAAGCTATTGTCCGGAATGCTGACCATAATAAGTCGTCTGGTCCGGACGGATTTGGAAGCCAATTCTACAAAGTTCACTGGGAGGCCATGAAGTAGGAGGTCCTGGAGAATGTTAGTGACAGGGAAATTACTTCGGGAATTAAATCCTACCTTTTTGACTTTAGTCCCGAAGAAAGGAGCAACTCAGCTCAGCGATTTTCGGCCTATTGCCTGCTGCAACTTCTTGTACAAACTCATCACTCACTTGATGTCCAGAAGGATGGAGCAGATTATGCAGGGGCTGATTTCTTTGAACCAAGCGATGTTCGTTAAGGGACGGTCCATTGCAGCTAGTAGCTTGCTAGCGCATGAGTTAATTCGGGACTTTAACAAACCAGGTGGAGATAAGGCTTGCGTCAAATTGGGCTTGCGTAAGGCATGCGACTGTCAATAGGGAGTTTGTGTGCCATATCATGCTTGCGATGGGTTTTGATCGAGTTTGGGTGGACAAAGTTCGTGTCTGTATATCTACCCCTACATTCTCCGTCCTTGTGAAGGGACAACCATATGATTTTTTTGGCAGTAATAGAGGACTTCGACATCGACAAGGTGATCTGCTGTCCTCATACCTCTTCACACTAGTTGTGGAGTTCTTCACTTGTCTTATGGATGTGGCAGTGCATAGAAAACAGATTGTTCCACTATACAAGCGGATGTAACCCAGGTCTCACATCTCATTTATGCGGATGATTTACTGGTGTTTATGGTTCCATCCAGAAATGGGATCGTGGAGCTGATAAAGGTGATGGAGTGGTTTGGCAATCTCACATGATTACAGCTCAACAAAGACAAAAGCTTGGCTTATTTAATAGTGTGTGTTAGCAGAAGGAAGAACGAGCAATGCTCCTTGACGTAGAGAAAGAAGAATTACCAGTAAAATACTTGGTATTCCATTATCCATCAACTATGTTCGGGAGGCTGAATGTCAGAGTCTGGTCGACTATGTACAACGTCGTTTGGAGGGTTGGTATGCTCATAGTCTGTCTTTTGGGGTCGCATTGAGTTAGTACGCTCTGTCATATATGCTATTGTTATGTTTTGGCTACAGACTATTATGATCCCCGCGGCGACCATTCGTCGTATAGAGAAAATATGTGCTAATTTTATTTGGAGGGATGTCATTCATTCCATCGGATGGGAGAATCTCTGTTGATCTCGTGAGTAGGGGGGAGTAGGGGTGCGCTCATTGCGTGATCTTCGAGATATTGCGGGCACTAAACAAGCCTCATATTTGCTTGCTCAAGACTCCTTATGGGTAATCTGGATGAAGAGGAGATACATGAAGGAGCAGTCCTTTTGGAGGCTTTGTGCAAACAACAACGACTCCGTCACCAAGAAAAACGAGTCACCTGGAAAAACTTGCTATCGCACCGTAGCAGGCCGAAATGTCTCATTTCTAAAGTAATGAAGGATGGTGAGACTACTGATCTATGGTTGGATCCTTGGATTGATCACCAAAATTTAGTGGAGAGGGTAGGCTGGCACGTGTATGAGATGGAGGGGAGGCGGACACAGCTCAGTGCCATACTTCGTGAGGGGATGTAGAGGCCGGACCAGCACCCAATGACGAGGCAACTACATCAGGAGATTTGTGCAGTTGTGATTGATGAGCATTGTGCTGACGGGGATCGGTGGGTATGGACGCACACGGGGTAACAACAATTGCCTCACTCAGTGGTATATACAGCGGTTCGATAAGTTCATCTGCCAATGGAGTTTGTTGAATTTGTATGGATGAAAGGGGTTGCAGTAAAAATACAATTGTGCATGTATAAACTGTCTTGGTCGGCTGCGTACTCGTGATCGACTGCAGCGGTCTGGGGTGTCGATTGTGTCATAGCGGTGCGAGCTATGTCAGCAGGAAGATGAATCAATGGGCCACCTGTTCTTTCGTTATCCATTTACGACATATGTATGGCAACACCAATGTATGATGCTCAATTTTCAGTTCCATGGGTCTCGAGATTGGAGAGAAGTGGTGGAGGATATCAGAGCAGCAAAGAGGCGAGGTACTCCGTGGTATAAAATAGCTAGGGTGCGTCTGACAGCTTTTGTCTGGCATATTTGGAAAGAAAGAAATAATAGGGTGTTTGAGTTTTTGCTGACGCCCATTGTGGGGGTTCTTCACAATATAGAGTTTGATGTAAAAGTGATAGAGAATTCACATCTACTACTGCGGTCGAGTTGTAAGCAAGTTTTTCAATTAATACAATTACCCTTCTTCCAAATATTACTGAAAGTTTGATATTTAATAGGACCAAATGGCCTTGAAAAAATTCTGTTACGTTTATCTTGAGGTACTTAATTACAAACATGCTTACTTCAAGATCATCTTCTTACAGACTTGGGATACTGACACATGCTTGAAGTTGGTCGCATGGATTGGTGAGTCTTGGCAAAATACTATTTCTTTTAGTTGTAACTTGCAGACATACAAGTTCTTCCATCAAGTTTTACATGTGGATGCCCGTAGTAAGTAGAAGCATCAGGATGGAATTGATTTAGGGAAATGCTTTCTTGCCCGCAGGCGGGCTGGGCCGCCCGCTTGCGTGGCATTCCCCTATTGGCCCCCCCCCCCCCCCCCCCCCCCCCCCCCCCCCCCCCCTATTGGCATGGGTCCCATGCCGGTTGACCTGCCAATGGGGGTGTGCCACGTGGCTGCGGGCCAAGTAGCAGAATTAATTGATTTAAGGGTTGTTCTGTAGGCAAAATGATGAAACTACTTTCCAGCGTGATTTCAGTTGTGCATTAGATTTAGAACAATCTATCATGGCATCCCATTTTATTCTTATATGAGTTTATCTGTTAAAATATTATGAAGATTGTTATGTATTATTACTGTTACCAGAGAAATATCCATCCAGCTGTTTATATGTACCTTTCTCTGTATGATGTTATCCCCTTTTCAATTGTTCTGGCTTTTCAATGCTCATTAAGTTATTTTGATCTCAGTATATGGCCATATATTATGCTCTACTTGCCACAGTTTATTATGCTGGTTTTGAGTAAGGGTTCAGGAATAATCTATTGACAGGGTGCAGGGTTCTCGGCGAGATATTTTGAGATATGGAAGCTTGGGAATTGCTGTTTCTTGCCTCTTTTTTACTGTCACCAATTGGAAGGTATCGTAGATATATAAAAACTAAGACACCATTTGAAATTTAATGTGGTTTTTGGATTCACTATCTTCTTTGACTTGTCCTTTATGATTTAGTTTATTGGATGTTAAGATTAACATTATAACACAATGGTGCTTAGTACATATGTTAGATTTAGTGACTCTATGTAGTGTACTTTAGTCACACACGGGGTAGTGTAGTGTAAAGAAGCTTCTCCTTCTATACATATATATATGTATGTGTACAACCTCTCTCTCAACATGGCATGGGAGCGAGGTTAAACCTAAATCTAGCTCACTTCTACCACCCAAATTTTCTCCCAAAAAACTCCATTATGTTCCTCTCGCTTTCCTATCCCAAACCCTAACCCTCTCCAGAAACCCTAGCCACCATCCTCTACAAAACCCTCATGTTGTACCCTCTACTCCACACTCTAGCCTCTATCCCAAAGTTCAAATCCTAGCCACAACTAATCCCTGACCCAATAGCCACCCATAACCTCATATCCGCACCACTCTTCGAAACACTAGCTAAAGAAGATAAAACCCTACATGTCACCCTTAATCTTCAAAATCCTAGATTCAAAAGGAACGTAGTCCACATCGTTAGCTCTCACTGTCCTAGCCATCCATTATCATGAGTTGTCTATTCACTATTGATGTTGTTTTAACTGCTCTTCATGGATTGGGTGTCTATGGCTCATCTCAAGAGTTGATCTGCTGTCTCCATGAGTTGACTGCTATTGTGGTCTACTACTGCTGCCTCTGCCTTGTTCCTCCACTATATGTCATGATATATTACTGTTGTCTTCTATCATTTCTACGGCATGATATATTGCTTGAGGGTTGAGGTCAACTTTTCATCCATTGTTAAAATATCAAAAGAAGTTAAAGAAGTAAAACAAAATACTAGCTTGAATGTGCATAAATGCATTCGTGAAAAGAATTAACTTCTCTTGAAGCTTGAGTTATATATACTTAAAGCACATAAAATCAGTCTATTGAACTTGACTCCGACGGCCATTTATGACAACATATATAGAAAAAATATATTGTTTGAAACTCTACATAAATCAGTAGGATGTCATGGTGTTCCTTGGGATTGCGGATGTTTTCATTACTTTTGTTCTAACACAAGAAGAGAGATAAATCTTGTGGTACTTACAAAAGTAAAAAAGGAGAAGAAATTTGGAAATGTAGTTATTTGGACCAAGGGCTCTCCATCCACAACTACCTACCTTTTAACTTCCACAACTACCTTTTCTTCCTAAGCACGTTGACTACCTCTATTTTCTTTTCCAACATGGGCGGGTCTTTGTTGGGGTTTGGGGGTGGAGGTAGGTGAAGAGGATGGGGCGATGTGTGTGTTGGGGGATGGATGGCATGAAGGCGCCTTCTTTTTGATCTATTGCTTTGGATGAAAGGATGGCTACAAGGACTGACCAAAGTTACTAGGAGGGAGCGACACCCCAAAGGTACCCTGACCGGTATCCAAAAAAGGAGGGTCAGGTTATCCTTTGGGCTAGCAAAGAACGATAGACTCCCACAAGACTTTAAAGAGAATCGCTTGCTTTTATCTCTTTGAGTTTTGGAGCAATTCTCTCTTAAGGCATCACAGGGAAGGAGGGGGTGGGGTGGGGTTGTTGTAATCAATCTTCAAAAGCATGAAACCTGGAATTTTAGTTCGAGATTGGCTAATTGACTCAACTGACTACACCTGTTTTTGAGAACTCCTATCTCACGATCTCGGTCAATAGGACAGAAGGATAGACTCCCTGCTGTGCTTGCCTCACTTCACAGTAGTATGCATCTCTTTTCCCCTGTTGCACAGTGCAAGTTTCTTATTAGTAATGTATGTACTAGTGGGCAAATGATAAAAATAATGTTTTTTTAGTCTGTTCTACTAAGAGGAAATGCACATTTAAGTCTTACTAATTTAGAATATATGGTTCTTTACTATTACAAAGGTGGAACTGATCTTTTAGAACCAATAGTTGTCTAAATTAGAAATATATTTTGATACTTAGATAAGGTTTTAGTCATGGAGACGATCTATATGTTGATGTGTGTCTTTACTAATTATATCGGGATGTCAAAGATGATCTGAGCATAGGTCTGCTTACATGATAGTCTGTAATTTATATGACCAGTTGGGTAAATGCTAATCACCAAATGGTTTACCTTACTGTATATGTTACTGGTTATTTGTGTTCTCTTATTCTCCTAAATGTAAAGAAGTTGTGAATCCACTTGATATATGTATTATATATATAGTCAGGACTTGATAGCTCAATTGGCTAGAGTGGAGACATAAGACCCGAGTGGGCGGTGTTCGAATTCCGGTAGGGGACTAAATGCTATGGTACGGATAATAGATGAGTTTGGTCATCTGTTGGGTCTTCAACTTAATCGAAAGAGTATAGTCAACTCCCACTATCGAAATCAGAAAGTGCTCATGGAAATTCTTTAAATAGAAAGAGGTTGTCTGCGAGTGGAATCATTGTTCTAATAATCGGCCTAGGCGCTAGGCGGCCGTTGGCCTAACCGAAAACCCCTTGTTTGGGCATGTTCGACGTCTAGGTGAACCTATTCCGGCCTATTCGATCCTGTGCGGCTGATCGGATTTTTAGTTTTTTTTTGATTTTTTTTATGCTTAGTTGTATTGTGGATATGTTGTTTGTATTTTAAGATTGAATTTGGATTTAGAACATTGAAATTTCAAATTTGTAAAATGAATTTCAAATTTCAAAAAAATTATGAATTGTGTTATGGATTTAAAACATATTTGAATTTCAAATTTATATTATTGATTTTCAATTTTTTCTAAAATAAATTAGTTCGGCGCCAGGCGACTATCGAATCCTCATAGAGAAATTCAGAACACTGAGTGGAATATCTGGGGTTATCACTATTGATTAATTACGCGCGCGCACATGAATGTCAAAGTATGGTCGAATATGTTCAGAGAAGAATAAAAGGGTGGCAAGCACAAAATGTGTCATTTGGTGGAAGAATTGAACTGGTTTGGTCGGTCATCTCTACCATTTAACTATTCTGGCTCCAAACTATTATGCTTCCGTCGGACAAACTATGTGCTGACTGCTGATTTTGTATTTCGCGGGAGTATTCATATGATTGCTTGGGTAGAGCTATGTCGACCAAAACATGAAGGTGGGGTAGGGTTACAATATTATTCATTCTACGAGACATAGTGGGATTGAAACTTACTTGGAACTTCATTGAAGGTCGATCGTTATAGGCTGTCTGGATGTACAACATGTACTTAAAAGAGGCGAAACTTTTGGGTCCAACAACCGAATAATAATTATTCGGTCACCTATAAAACTGTCCTGCGATATAGGCACAAAATTCAATCAGTGATCTCTCGGTTAATTGGCAGAGGACTTAACATGCATATGTGGTTTGATCCATAGATTGATCATCAAAGCATAGTGTTGATAGAGTGGCAGATGTATGCTTTGGTGGGGAGAAATGAACACGCCAGTTGTCTTATTCGCAATGGGGTTTGGCACCTAACTGATCATCCGATCAGGAGACGGCTAGCAGCATATATAGCAAGCGTCAACGTCGACCATAGTAGGGAGGCAAATATATGGGTTTGGGATGATACTCACCTGTTACGTCCCAGGACCAGAATACTGGATAGCGGGGGACAGACACAGCCATCTACGTACATTAGAGTGCAACACACTTTACAATACGGTCACGACTGTCTAAATACATGAGGGTTAATCTACAATCTATCAGTCTCTTATGGTCAAGAACAAGCCTAATGTCTCAATCTCAAGCAAGCAAATAAATGTTACAAGATGTTTGATTATCAGACATACAAAAGTAAGGCGTCCCAAACATTACATATTCAGATGATCATGAAGCTATTAATACAAAATGTGAAGACTAGCAAGAGTTAAGTTATACATGATCAACCCTAGGATTTGTCAATCATGTTACAGCCCTTAGGCAGACAAAATTAAAGTTGCAATACGAGCTAACACATGCTCGACGGCTAAACGCCTCAAAAGAATAAATTACAGTAGAGTGGGAGATCAAAATAAGAAACCCACTCGTTGCCTCGGTTACTCTTGGTGTTCACCATCTGGCTGGAAGACAGGTAGATCCTCGGGTATCACTCTGAAATCTGGTCATACAAAATCAGCTGGGTCACACTCCAGAAAGAGCAAGTACCACAAAGGAGGCTCAACTTATGAACTAAAATCAGCATATAATGAATAGAAGTACTGATACGAGTAACATATTGATAATAACATAAATTACAAGAGTTAAAATGAACATATTTGCTTGCATCAGGAAGAACAAGAGTGGAATATAATTCCCATGTTAATCAGGAGACAATCATTCAGGCACGGCCAATCAAGTCCTACGGCTTGCTATCATTAGCTAACTAGGGTTATCACATGCCGAGTTACTAACAAGATGTAGTTGAGATATTTTCGCAGTCATAAGTCCTGCAAACTATCCAGGCTATCCAGACAAAAGTTACGAGAGTTATCAGGATTACTGGTGTACTTGAGTACATGGATACAAGAAGTGTAACACATGACAATGTGTCCTATTCGACGGCAGGCTACAAGTCCTCGGGTATGGCCGGAATAACGGGATCGTCTGTAACTGGGAAATATCTCTATATGAACTACTTGATCAATCTAGTTGTTCAACTTAGTCAAATTCATTATGAATTCCTGACCGTGGTAACCGGAAATCCATGTCCTAGACATGATGCAAGACAAGACAGGTAACTTGTACAATCATAATCGAAAAATCAACCACGGAGTCAAGATAAAAGTTACACTAGCAAGACAGGAGTAACCGTCACAACAACAATCAAGGTTATACATGTCAGGTCAGGTTTACTTGCTATATCAGAACACTTGTCAGGAGTGCACCCCGACGGACCACTATCAGAATTATCAGGACGGTATCATATTATCCGGTGTGGGCCATGCCAAGTCAGGTTCTGGTTACAGTTATCATGTTCAAGTTCAAGTTACTAGTTCAAGATTATTAAGTTGTCAAGTCGGATCGTCGCAATTTAGGCCAAGTACAGAAAACATGCAAAGAAGATCTACAACTTTTATGTTTTGAGTTTTACAAGATTCTAGCTACAAAATAACTTAAACTGGCAAAAACAGTCATTCAGATATTCGCGCGACAGAGATTCGCGCGGTAGAGAACTGCGCGACAGAGAACTGCGACACAAAGCGCGCGACAGAGGACTGCGCGACAGAGAACTGCGTGGCGCAAAGCGCGCGACAGGGAACTATGCGGTGCAAGGCGCGCGACAGAGAAATGCGCGGCGGAGAACTGCGCGATGCTGTTCATCTTCCCGACAACACCAATGGCATAGGGAACCCATGAAAACTAGATTGGCCACAACTCTCTAAAAACAAGTCGAAATCAAGCGGCTCAAAGCCAAAATTGAATAGAATTGAATTCCCCACAACATAGAACCATTAGTTTTTGGAAATACCAAGTTTTTAGAGATCAAAGCCAAGAAAAACAAAAAAACTTAAAACTTAGATCTACAAAAATCTATCCATCTAAACCGCGAATATTTTCTAATGCCTGACATTGGTGACGATCTCGTCGACATTGCGAAGATTCAATTTTCTGCCGATATGACACTTGAGTCCTTCAAGACCGCGTTGTGTGATCCGAATCCGGTTCTCCGGAAACGGTTGTACACACGTCACCTAAACCAACATTTTTATGAGTTACATCGTATTATCATCTCTTCTACCCAAGATGGGATCCGCTGACGAGATCACGTTCTTAGAGCTATCTGCGTATGTGCAGAAAATACACTGTCTTCTACCTCAGAGACGCATGAGTTTGGATAGGCGCATAAGCCTTGGGGATTAGTGGGGAGACGTGCTGCACGGAACACTGCATGTCAGCACACGATCTGTTTGATAGAGACTAGATGTGCGTCAAAATATTATTAGACACATAACAATTGGCTGCTTACTGCAGAAAAATAACTTTTCTTTGAGTCACTATGAATCATTCAACACTGGAATGCATAGCTTGTCTTATTACTTACTGCAAATAATAACTTTCTTTGAGTCACTATGGATCATTCAACACTGGAACGCATAGCTTCTCTTATTGCTTACTGCAAATTTTAACTTTCTTCTGAATAACTATGTGTCGGTTAATACTCGAAACACAGCTTCTTCAATCTCAAGTTCTAAAGATGCCTAAAATCAATTAAGGAAGAAGATAGAACAATAAAAATGATGATCTATCACGTTCTCCATTGAGCAAGTTGTACTTGCCTTAAGTTGATTGGGTTTGGTGGGAGGAGAAATGGAGAAGAGAATAGGAGTAAATGAGAATGAATGAGAGGAGAGAAGAAATTGGTATAAATACCAAGCCAAGCCATATCAACCCAACCCAAACCGAACCGAACCGAACCAAGCCAAGCCAACATGTCAGGTAGAACCAAGGTGAACCAAACCAAGACTAGCCAAAAACAAACCAAAACTAAACCAAGCTAAGACTAAGCAAGACAAGTCTAACTACGGGTCACCTGACAAATGTAAGAAATCTGTACACGTATACCAAAAATACGTATATAGAAAAACGGAAGTGACATCACCTCCGTAAAATTCGAGTTTCACAAAGTCTATGACCAGATTCGGCCTACTAATCCACAAATTTCATATGTTGAGTTCATTTGGATGAAGTAACTTGCAAGCAAAATGCAGTTTAACATGTTTAAAGCACTGAGAGGAAGGCTATTAACTCTGGACAGAATAGCCAGATTTGGGATACAGATACAGGGACAAGGATGCATGTTTTGTCAACAAGCCTATGAAACATACCTTTACGATAAACTGAATTTAGCATCAGCTGCATCAAGGGATATGACATGCCAAATTGCATCCCATCTCTAATCAACAAGGAAGGGGAGCCCGGTGGTTTAAGTTGGCATGTATCAAGCTGTCAACAACCGTATGGCACATCTGGAGAGAGCGGAACAGACGCATATATGAAGGGCTTAGCACATCTCAAGTGGAAATCCTGCATAATATAGAGTTCGATGTAAATTGCATGATATAAATGATGTGGTGGAGCTGTAACATTTAATTATCAATAAAATTACCTTATATATATATATATATATATATATATATATATATATTTGGAATAAGGGTGAATTTATTCCTCGCATATAGCGGAAAATGTATTAAAGTACAACATCACAACTATCCTAGCCCCAAAAACTATTATGGGGCCATTACAGATACATCGAATTCTATATTATGGAGAATTCCAATAGGGGGGGTAGTCAGGCCCTCAAAGATACGTCTGTTCCGCTCCTTCCAGATGTGCCAAACCGACGCAGCAAGACGCACTCTGGCTCTTCTAGCCCACCTCGGATCCCGGCCACTGTGATCACGGATCCAGCTGAGAATGCTCCGGATGTCTCGATCTATCCCAACTCCTCCTCTCATCTGTGCACACTGCTCAGTCCAAATGTGCCAAGTCACCGGGCAGCCAAAAAAGAGATGCCCCATAGATTCATCTTCCCCATTGCATAGCACACATTTGGCATCCGGGATCTGCATCCCAAACCGGAGTAGTCTGTCTCTCGTCATCAGTCTATCCCGGAGAAGGCGATATGCACAAAGTTGCATCTTCCGAGCTACGCCCTTGCCCCAGATGAAGTCCACCTCCTCAGCCTGGTCGTGGTGGGTCCGAACTAAATCGTAGCAGCTACGAAAGCAGAAATGACCTGACCCACCCCCCCACCTGGTACTGCCCAGCTCCATGTATCCTCAGCCAGGCTAGCGTCGATAGTAATAAGGCGGGTCTCCTCGGCTAGCTGTGCTGTATAAGTATATCCATCTGGCCTCCAGAGTCCATCTCTGATAATCCGACTGCAGGTGAGCCCCCTGCCAGCTTCTCTGTCCAGCTGCCCCCCCAGACGCTCGAGCAAGGATCTGGAACCCAACCAAGGATCCAGCCAGAGGTCAGTAGTCGTCCCATCCTTCATGTGCCGGCAAATAGCGGTCTGGAGCACCGGCCTACACCTCAGGATGGCCTTGAACGTGACCGAAAAATTGTTGTCTATCCTGCAAGCCTAGAAGTTGGTCCGCCTCAGGTATCTGCTCGCCATCCAATCTGCCCAGAGCGATCCCCCCTTGATGAATCTCCAGGCCATCTTCACACAAGCTGCCTTCCTGACTGTATGAAGAGGCCTCAACCCCACCCCTCCTTCCTCCCGTGGCCGACATAGCTGGTCCCAGGATATCGCATGCATCCCTCCCCTCCAGATGAAGTCAGCACAAATGGCCTCCACTTTACGAATAGTAGCCGAGGGGATCTGGATAGACTGGAACCAGAACATCGTGATGCCAGCAATAACCGAACGCACCAGCTCTATCCGGCCTCCGAACGATAGACCCGCGGCTTGCCATCCTTCCACTCTCCTCTGAGCAAAGTCCACCAAGCTGTGGCAATCCTGCTCTCTGGCATAGTTGACTGTCAGCGGGACCCCCAGATATTTCACTGGGAGCTCGCCTCTGTCCACGCCCAAGGCGAAGGCCCTCTCCTCCTGCTGTGTACACCGGGAGCTGAAATAGACACGGCTTTTCTCCCTGTTCAACTGGAGCCCAGATAACCGTCCGAACTCCATAATGTCAGAGAGCGCTCTCATTCCCCGCATGGTAGGCTGGAGCAGCACCAATAAGTCGTCAGCATAAATCAAGTGGGATACAACCGGACTCACCAAGCGGAAAAGTGGGACGATCCTCTTGCTATGCACTGCCATATCCATCAAACACGTAAAGTACTCCATCACCAGGGTAAAGAGGTACGGTGAGAGTGGGTCACCCTGCCTTAACCCCTTGTTGCTCCTGAAATAGCCATGCGGCATGCCCTGGATGAGGACAGAGAATGTAGGGGAGCAGATGCACTCCCTCACCCTCTCAACCCACCTCTCGTCGAACCCCATAGCAAGCATCAAGTGACACAGGAAGTCCCGGTTGACAGTATCATAGGCCTTCCGAAGATCAAGTTTCACACAAGCCTTCATTCCCCCAGGCTTGCTGAACTCCCTCACCATCTCATGGGCAAGCAGGCTGTGCTCCGCTATCGACCGTCCCTTGATGAATGCTGCTTGGTTCCGGGACACCAATCCCTGCATAATCACCTCCATACGCCTGCACATAAGGTGAGTGATAATCTTGTAAAGAAAATTGCAGCAAGCAATGGGCCGAAAATCGGCAAGTGAGGTCGCTCCCTCCTTCTTAGGAACCAGCGTCAAGAATGTGTGGTTCATCTCCTTCAGGAGCTTGTCCGTCTCAAAGAACTCTTGAACCGCCGCCAGAACCGGGGCCTTAAGCACCCCCCAGTGCCTCTTAAAGAACCCAGAAGAGAAGCCATCAGGCCCCGGGGCTCTATGAGGATTAGCCTTCATCACTATGTCTTCAACCTCCTCCATCCTCACAGGGGCCAAGAGCAGACTATTCCCATGACGGGTCACCAGTCTCTTCGTGACAAGGCCTGGGAACGTGCTGGTATAGTCCGTCTGCTGATATAAGTCAGTGTAGAATCTGACGGCCTCCTCCTGCATCTCCACCGGATCCCCAACAAGGCGTTCCTCAGCATTCAGAAGTCTGGGGATGCTGTTCCGGTGCTGACGGGTGCGGATCACATCGTAGAAGAACTTGGTGCAGCGATCCCCATCTTTGAGCCAGGTACATTTGGCCCTCTGAGCCGCACTGATCTCCTCCTGCAGTCTCATGGTGCTGACCTCCTCGATCAAGATCTTCTCCTTAGCCGCCAGCTCCCCGTTCATAATGTCAGCTTGGAGAGCCACCTGGATATCCCGAAGCTCGGCCTCCTTATCCGCCAGGGAGGTCCGCGGTCTCGTCTTCACCCATCCCCTGATGGTCCGCTTGAGTTGCTTAAGCTTGTGTACCATGCGGAACTGAGCCGTGCCTTCCGGAAAGTGATCCATCTCTCCCATAACCGCCTCCGCATATCCAGCCGACAAGTACCAGCTGTTGTTATACCGAAGTGGCCTCGCCCTCTGAATGGGTCTCTCACAGAGGCCAACCCGGATAGGGGAATGATCGCTAGTACCCGCCGCAAGTCCTTCCGCCACCGAGTTCGGGAAGCACCTGAACCACTCACTATTGCCCAAGGCCCGATCCAGCTGACAAGCAATCCGGTTATGAGTAGCCTTGTTGTGCCAGGTCCATATATGTCCAGCTCGCTCCAGCCCTCGCATCCCTGATCTAAGTAGGCACCTCTGGAAGTCATATAAGTTCGGGTCCGGAACAGGACGACCCCCCACCTTCTCTTGACGGAGCAGCATAGCATTGAAGTCCCCCATGATGAGCAGGAGAAGATGCATGTTGTTCGCCAGGCGACCCAGATGCACAATATCCTCCCATAGAGCCTCCCGGAGTCTCCGATCATTATGTCCATACACAACACCCAGGATAAACCGGAACCCTCCTTTGTTCTCGAAGGTTACGCCGATGAGTTATTCTGATTTGTGGATCTGCACCCCCTCCCAGCTACCTTTGTTCCACCTAACCCAGATCCTTGCCATATCACAAAGATCTAAGTTATGAATATGATCCCAATCTGCCGGAGTCCTACGCGAGAGCATAGCGGCCCCTCTAATCTTCGTCTCCAGCATGATAGCAATGTCACACGACTCCCTTCTCAAAACCCCTCCAATCTCCCTCCATCGCCCAATGGAACACCCCTCCTAATGTTCCATGCTAGGACCGACATCTAACTAAAAGAGGGGGGGGGGGGGGGTCCCTCTGGAACTCGTCTGGATCGACACTCGAGGGAAGTGTCTCATCCGCCTTATCAATGACAGCAACTAACATGGAGGAAGGGGCAAGATGGACCTGGATCCTACTGAGAGTAAGAGTCCAGTCAGGGTTGTCTTCGGACTGGTCGTCCATATCCCTCGCCTGAGGGATATCCTCCCGTGTAGCCGGAGCGTGTCTCTTCCTGCTGCTGTACACCTGGATCACCTGGGATGTCTCCATCACCCTCTGACCACTACCAGCCTCGCTCATACCCCTGGTCACAATGGCTCCCTGTGGCCTGAACGGGACCAACGCCCCCTGCGTGCTCTCCTGTCTCATCGGTGATCCTGACTCCAGCCTCCTATCAACCTCCATCCCTGTGTCCTCCTCCATATGTCTAACTGTCTCCGTCTCTCCAGGCAAGTGACTGGGTGTCGACGATGTCCCAGGTGCTTCCGTCCGAGCCACTTGTGGCCTGGCTGTCTCCTTCCCCTTGCACTTGCACGCACTGGTAGTGTGCCCAAAGCACTCACAACGAGAACACATGGGAGGGACCCAATCATATTCCACCGCCTGTGTCAGTACCTCCCCTGACGGTACCTGATACTCAAGCATACTCGACAGCTCCGAGCCCGCCTTTATCTCCACGAAGACCCAAGCATACATCAGTCTGGTGCGAAAAGTGGTGGCCTCGTCAGCTTTGATCGGCTTTCCCACAAGACTGGCGAGTCTCATAAGGAGCGGGATACTCCAATATTGTACAGGAAACTCAGGGAATCTGACCCATATAGGAATGGCGTTCAGCACCTCCTTCTCACATCGTAGCTCCGGCGTCCACTCCTTCAAGATAATAAGCCTCCCATCAAACGACCAAGGCCCTCCCTGTAAGATCCTGGACACATCCTCCGTTAACCCAAATTTGACATAATAGAACCCGTTCTCCCGCGAGAAGAATTCCATGCTACCTTTGGGTCTCCAGACCCGCTCCGCATAGCCCCGAATTTGTCCATAGAACGGCTTGTTCCCTAGCACATAGAGGACCAGGGTGTTCTTCCAGAATTCAGACACGACCGCTATTTCTTCAGCGGGAAAGTACGCCCGGAGCCCTCCTCCAACTGACATCGGTGGGACGTACTCCATCGACATTGGGCTTTTCGCAACCACCGGCGTGCAGACCTCTTTCCATGATCGAGGCCTCTGCTCCTCAACGTGCGTCCTGATCGGGGGATTAACCGGATTCTGGCCTGGCCTTCCCGTATCAGTCGCAAGACCCTTAGCCTTCTCGGCCGCCGTTGCCTTTGGCTTCCAACCCGAGACAGATTGCACCGTGCCTCCCCCACGGCGCCGGGAATCCATCGCGCCTATCAAGGGTCGGTTCCCATAATTCCCTGGCCCCGTCCTTCCCGACCCTTGGGGCAGTGCCCCTCTCCGTCCTCCAGTCCGTCGTCTCGTCACGGTCTGCCAGCCGGTATCCCCATTGTTGTCCCCTCCGGAACCGAACTCGAATATTGGAGCTTTTCCGGAAGTGTCGCCGCCGCCTCCACCCGTCCCCCCCCGCGACGGGGGGTCCCGCCGCCACCGCTGCCGCCGGGCCGAGGACCATTGCCCCCGTTGCCACCCGACCCCCCCTCGCCTAGGGGGATCCCGCCGACGCCTCCCGATCCCCCCCCCCCCCCCCCCCCGCCTAAGAGGAACCCGCCGCCGATGCCTCCCGACCCCCCCCGCCTGGGGGGGGTCCCGCCGCCGATGCCTTCCGAACCCCCCCCCCCCCCCCCCCCCCCCCCCCGCCTGGGGGGGACCCGCCACCGACGCCTCCCGACCCCCCTCTGCATGGGGGGGCCCCGCCGTCGCCTCCCGACCCCCCCCCCCCCCCCCCCCCCCGCGTGGGGGGGTCACACTGCTGCTGCCGCCTGGGGGTTTAACCCCCCCTCCCGCACCTCCCAGACGCCGAGGCCCCTTCCCCGCAAGCGGATCGGGGGGTCGGGGGGGGAGGGGTCGGCATCGAAACGGAAGCCCTAGGGGAGATCGCACGATCGCCCAATGATTAAATATATATATAAAAGGTGCTTCGGACTTGGGTGAAGGGCTTGTCCAAATCCTCTCTTGCAGATAAGGAGGCGGAGCTTCGGGCCATCCAGCAAGCTATGCAATCTGACATGTTAAATGGGGATCTTGCGGCTAGAGAGAAGGAGCTGATTAGGGAAGTCAATACCCTGCGGCTCCAGAAGGAGATTAGTGCGGCTCAGCGCGCTAAATGCTCCTGGCTTAAGAATGGCGACCGATGTACCAAGTTCTTCTATTATGTCATTCGCACCAGACAGCATCAGAATGCCATCTCCCAGCTTCTTGATACTGAGGGTAATCTGATTAGGGAGCCGTCCAAGATCTCAGGAGAGGCGGTCAGGTACTACTCTGAGTTATACTTTCAGACTGACTATCTATCGGTGTTTCCAGATGTAGTCATGAAGAGATTGGTGACTCCATATGGGAATAGCCTCCTGCTTCCCCTGTCACTATGGAGGAGGTAGAGGCCATTATCAAGAAAGCGGACCCTAACGAAGCTCCAGGCCCAGATGGATTTAGCAGTGGATTCTACAAACGCTATTGGGATATTCTGAAGGTCCCGGTTCTCGAGGCGGTCCAGGAGTTCTTCTCTGAGGAAAAACTGCTGAAGGAGCTGAACCACACTTTCTTGACTCTGGTACCTAAGAAGGAGGGGGCGACCTCGTGTAATGACCCGCTCCGTCCTAGCGGAACGTCGATTTAAACGACAAGTGCAACGACTCAAACGAGCCGTCGACTCGAAGAGTTGCGTCGACCCGATGAAGAATCGATGCAAGACTTACATTGGCCCATCGAAGATGAATCCAGACTTAGACTTTCAAAGGCGCGCTCGGAGTATCGCTCGGCCGATGCGAACATCGCTAAGGTGGGTGGCTCCGATGAACCCGTCTTTGCTTAGCCTAGACACATAACAATACGGACACTATTGCTAGAATCGCTAGGCGATAACACCGCGCATGCTAATAAATGACTCAACGCACCTAGCTAAGGGAATAATTCCATCTTGTATGCTTGTTTAGAACATGGAAAAGAACTCGAAAAATATAGGAACTCTCGCACCGCGCTCCACGCTCGTGCTAAGGCACAAGCTTACATTCAAGTTCCTTATGCGTTCAATAATGAAACAATGAACGGTTTACAACAATGAAACGGAAGACTATCGACATAGTCGTTCCGAGTAGAGTATAGCAACATGGGAAGACTTCGGGACCGATGGGTCGCCAAGGCGACTCCCGTACGGGGAGTTGCATAATGTATGAATGAACGAATAAGTGAATGAATGAATCAACGAATGAATGAATGAATATGTGAATGAATCAATGAACGAACGAACAAGTGAAAGAAAGAAAAGAAAAGAATGAATGAATAAAAGATAAGAAAGAAAGCAATGGTTAGCGATAGGTATGACGGGGACGTGCATCGGGGCTCGCTACCCGTGCTGCACGGACGCCGCCGCCAACCTGGTCGATAACGCATCATGGCTCACAGACAGCCCACGGCTCAGGGATAAGCCGTTAAGTTAAAATGACAAGACAATAGGAAATGGTCGTGGACAATCCCATCGTATACGGGAGGTAGGAGTAATAAGGGATTCTGCGACACAATCAAAGGGAGGCATCGTGGTCGGCCTAGGCGGAATCAAAATGGCTTACGGTGCTGGCCTGGGTGCGGGCTTGGCCACCCAGGAGACGTAAGGTCGGGTATTTCAAGAGACTATCAATGTGTACCAGCCATCACGCTATGATAGGTAAGAATACCAAAGGAGAATATGTCCAAATTGGCTTGTGATGCCAGCGACCGGTGCATATAGATTAAGTGGGCTTTGCTGGTGGCAATCCACGTGCAAGTCCTTGCATTGAAACAAAGTAGTCTAGGTTAACTGAATGAAGCGCCTTCTGAACATGCTTGAAATGTAACACACCAAATGATAAAGAGTACTTCATGCAAATGAGTTAGAGAACATGCCTACGACGTGCTAGAATCTGAGGCAGGGATACGCCCTCGACACTGAATGTTCACATGAATTACGTTAAGTTATGTATGAATTGTTGACTAACTTGGTTTACTTTGGACAGGGAAGATCGGACGGTAAGTATGGGTAAGTCGTGCATGTATTTCCATGCAAACACTTGGAATCGGTAACACGAGATATGTTATGAAATATGCCATGAAACTGACCCTAAGGCAAGATTAGAAAGACAATGAATGATAGACGGTGCACAAAAGTAAATAGAACATGTTTGGTAATGATAGCATTGTGGGCGAGCTAGCCTCCCCACCAGTGCATAACAATGTACTGATAACCCTACCGATTGCTTGCAGGAAGCAGGAGACGTCATTGGGTGCGGAGCTTCCCTCTAACGTGCTAAGGCGCGGAGCCAACTCTGGAGCCTTGGAGCGTTGCAAGGAGCTGAAGCACCATATACAAGACATAATGTATCGGAACATTGCCATGAATCATTCCATGTTGTAAGCCACTTGGCACGCCTTTTATGTTTCAGAGAGAGAGAGCTTGAGAGACTTGTAAACTCGGCCCAGCGCCGCTTGTAAACTTCTTGAAAATCAATAAAGAGTTTTGAATTCGCTTCAACTTGTGTTCATTTACTTTCCGCTGCAAATGGGGACACTCTGTGCGACTCTGTGGCCTAGCTTAAATCGGTCGTTTCTGGAGATTAGCCTTGCACGAGCGCAACCTAGGCCCGTGTGGCATCACGCTTTAGCGAGGACGATCGCTCCTACGGGAGCGGGGCGTGACAGATTGGTATCAGAGCACGGCTTTACGTCTTTGGACTTCATTTCGATTCTCTCAGTTTTGAAAGCTCGCTTGGAAACAAAGAAGTATACGCTCTCTCTCGTTGTGCCTTGGGATGTTCCATACAATAAGTCTAATATTTTCAAAAGCTCGTATGAGTACTTGGTTGAACGGGATCGATAGGCGAAGGCCTTTGTGCCAAACCGCGACGGACTTGAGTTGGAAGGAACAAATGCTAAAAGTTAGCAAACACAGTGCGTACTTGAATAACCTTACGCTGACAATAGCAAACGAGTAAACGAGACCGAAGTATAGTTCGAATGGGATGATTATACACGTAGCCTTTCGGCTAAGTTGTGCCGAGTATCGCGCACCTAGACCTTCTGGTGCGAACGAGTTTGCGAGCGAGATCGACTATCGCTCGAACGAGAATAAGTGAGACTTAGAATGTATGTCGATAGAGACGCTACTTGACCAACGCCAAAACGAACACGAGAATGGTTCTTAGACCTTGAGGAACGGGCGAACGCACAATTGGACATGTCGATTGGGAATCAAATGACCTTTTGAGGAATTGTAGAATGACTTGATCCCGAGTGGTGTATGTGATAGTTTCGAAGAAGAATAAGAGTGAGTGTCGACGACTACTCGAGTGGCTCAAACCCTGAGTGGTGTATGGACGTTATAGAAATTGCTCGGGCGAGACTAAAGGATTTATGGATAGAACGAGTATGTCGGCAAGCGATGATATCGCGCAAAGCCTTAGAGTGAGTAACGCTTAGTTGACCATGATTCAAGAGTCTCAAACGAGATATCGTTCGGACGAATCAAGAATGCGTAGTGCGAATTACGAAACGATTGAATGGAGATTCGAAACGATAAAATAAATGGATGTTTTGGTCGAGGAAATGTAGTGGATCGTGCGTGCGATTTTGAATTTAGTCGAATGGATTGAAACTTGAGTTAAGACGAAATACTCAGATGAAACCGAAGTTAAACGATTGGAAGATAGCGTGCATGGAAAACGTTGGTTTGGAGATACGAGAATGACTAAGGATTTGGAATAGATGTTGCTCGATAACGAGATAGCATGAGACAATGCGAATTGAGGAAATTAAGTTGCACGACTCAGAATTCGTTGCAAAAGTAAGATCGTCAGGTTATGTACACCATCGATGGTATTGAGGCGTATCAAAGATCGATGTACGATAACTCGGGGGTACTCCGATTCGATGAATGATGATCGTGTTAGAAGTTATTGTTTTGAAGGATACTATGTTGGGGAATTTTGATAGAAATGAATGTTTGGAATGAGGAAGGGAAGTGACTTGATTGTTCGGTGATAACCACAATGACAACGATCTTGTCTTGCGCGAGCGCAACTTCAGTCTCGCACATGCGTCACGTCGGATTTGGGACGATCGTTCTGCGTGAGCGTTGGCATGATGATTCATGTCCAGCGGAAATAATCGAACTCAGAATATCATGACATGGCAATTTTGATTGCTTCGACTTAGTGGTTTGAAGTGAAGGTAAATTCGAGGATTGTTAGGACTTGCGATTGAAGAAAAGAAAACTTGAGGATCGAGTAGACCCAATCCGCGTATCGAAAATGAGTAAGTCTAGATTCAACGCAAGAGTTACGTCCCAATGAGGATGATTATTCCGCGGGAACGTTGACATGGTGATTCATGTCCGCCGTGGATAATCAGACTTGCGTGAGATCGGGGCGCGACATATTGCAAGGCTAGACGACCTTGTGATCGACTACATGAATTGGATAGGATGGATAGGTGAATTGTATCAAACATACTTGAAGAGATAGACTACGATATTGTTAATGTGGACATACGATATTAACATGTCAAGGATTTGGTTGAGGACAACCATCGTAGGATGACTTTCCTAAACGAGCTCAGACTTGGAGCGGAGAATGTCTCGATGTGAATAGGGTGAACGCTGCTCGATGTTTACAAATTTGAGTGAAACGAACTTGGGTAGAAACTCCCATTCAAACGAACAAATGGTTTGACCATAGGACTTGGGGCGAGCGTCGTGCAATGACTTTGCACAATGAACCGAGAACTTGACTTGTACCTATGACCTTGTGAGCTGACCTAGCGGATAGGCGGACGACCCTATGCCGAGTGATTGAACCTGTGCGATTGACATTACAGTATCGTCTGGACGGACGATAGACTTGGGACAACAAGACTTAGAGTAGGACGGGGAACTGGGAGTGTGCGTGAACGACAATGAGATTAGCCTCAAACGAAGTGAATGAATGAAATCGATGTTGCACAAGTAAAGTTGGGATAACGAAGTGAATCATTGATATGAAGACGTACTCGATGATAATGCAATACTTGGTCTTGAATCAGACGAAAATTACTTAGACTTGGTTGACTCCGCTAAGAAGAAATCGTATTGATTTCATAGACAAGAACGCTTGAGAAGCGAATCGGATCATCTCGAGGACCGGGATAAACGATAGTGAGACGCACATGAGTTCGATTTTAATAGAAGTTAGCGAAACGATCGGCAAAATCAAAACTATCACGAGTAGCTTGTCCGACTTCGCTAATCGTCAAGCTTGGTTGAAATGTACGTATTCGGAGGACGCCTTGAATATGTGCACGATCCAAACTCAGCGATATGATGAACTCGAATGCAGCTGCGAGTGGGTGTTGAGATGCGCATAAACGAAAGTGACTTAGCCTCAGCCTACGACTCTCGGGTTTGATGAATTATGACGCACCTCGTGCGACCATCACAGCCCCGCAACAGGGCACAATAGTGACCAAGTCGAAGAAAGACGGCGATTGAATAAGTACCATCAAGTCTAAAATGAATGAACATTCATTTAATAAAATTCACCAAACGCATGCAGTATAAAACTTGGAAGGATAACCGAGCATAGTTCGATGCCATCGAGCGATAAAGCCATTCGATAGGGATTGTCTAAGATACGCACACGACATGAGTTAAGGAATGGTAGGATGACTTGCACTCAGAAAATCTCGAGGACGAGACTTGTTTTGAGTGGTGTATTATGTAATGACCCGCTCCGCCTTAGCGGAACGCCGATTCAAACGACAAGTGCAACGACTCAAACGAGCTGTCGACTCGAAGAGTTGCGTCGACCCGATGAAGAATCGATGTAAGACTTACATTGGTCCATCGAAGATGAATCCAGACTTAAACTTTCAAAGGCGCGCTCAGAGTATCGCTCGGTCGATGCGAACATCGCTAAGGTGGGTGGCTCTGATGAACCCGTCTTTGCTTAGCCTAAACACGTAACAATACGGATACTATTGCTAGAATCGTTAGGCGATAACACCGCGCATGCTAATAAATGACTCAACGCACCTAGCTAAGGGAATAATTCCATCTTGTATGCTTGTTTAGAACATGGAAAAGAACTTGGAAAATATAGGAACTCTCGCACCGCGCTCCACGCTCGTGCTAAGGCACAAGCTTACATTCAAGTTCCTTATGCGTTCAACAATGAAACAATGAACGGTTTACAACAATGAAACGGAAGACTATCGACATAGTCGTTCCGAGTAGAGTATAGCAACATGGGAAGACTTCGGGACCGATGGGTCGCCAAGGCGACTCCCGCACGGGGAGTTGCATAATGTATGAATGAATGAATGAACGAATAAGTGAATGAATGAATCAACGAATGAATGAATGAATATGTGAATGAATCAATGAACGAACGAACAAGTGAAAGAAAGAAAAGAAAGAATGAATAAAAGATAAGAAAGAAAGGAATGGTTAGCGACAGGTATGGCGGGGACGTGCATCGGGGATCGCTACCCGCGCTGCACGGTCGCCGCCGCCAACCTGGTCGATAACGCATCATGGCTCACAGACAACCCACGGCTTAGGGACAAGCCGTTAAGTTAAAATGACAAGACAATACGAAATGGTCGTAGACAATCCCATCGTATACGGGAGGTAGGAGTAATAAGGGATTCTGCGGCACGATCAAAGGGAGGCATCGTGGCCGGCCTAGGCGGGATCAAAATGGCTTACGGTGCTGGCCTGGGTGCGGGCTTGGCCACCCAGGAGACGTAAGGCCGGGTATTTCAAGAGACTATCAATGTGTACCAGCCATCACGCTATGATAGGTGAGAATACCAAAGGAGAATATGTCCAAATTGGCTTGTGATGCCAGCGACCGGTGCATATAGATTAAGTTGGCTTTGCTGGTGGCAATCCACGTGCAAGTCCTTGCATTGAAACAAAGTAGTCTAAGTTAACTGAATGAAGCGCCTTCTGAACAGGCTTGGAATGTAACACACCAAATGATAAAGAGTACTTCATACAAATGAGTTAGAGAACATGCCTACGACGTGCTAGAATCTGAGGCAGGGACACGCCCTCGACACTGAATGTTCACATGAATTACGTTAAGTTGTTATGTATGAATTGTTGACTAACTTGGTTTACTTTGGACATGGAAGATCGAACGGTAAGTATGGGTAAGTCGTGCATGTATTTCCATGCACACACTTGGAATCGGTAATACGAGATATGTTATGAAATATGCCATAAAACTGATCCTAAGGCAAAATTAGAAAGACAATGAATGATAGACGGTGCACAAAAGTAAATAGAACGTGTTTGATAATGATAGCATTGTGGGCGAGCTAGCCTCCCCACTAGTGCATAACCATGTACTGATAACCCCACAGATTGCTTGCAGGAAGCAGGAGACGTCATCGGGTGCGGAGCTTCCCTCGAACGTGCTAAGGCTCGGAGCCAACTCTGGAGCCTTGGAGCGTTGCAAGGAGCTGAAGCACCATATACATGACATAATATATCGGAACATCGTCATGAATCATTCAATGTTGTAAGCCACTTGGCACGCCTTTTATGTTTCAGAGAGAGAGAGAGAGCTTGAGAGACTTGTAAATTCGGCCTAGCGCCGCTTGTAAACTTCTTGAAAATCAATAAAGTGTTTTGAATTCGCTTCAACTTGTGTTCATTTACTTTCCGCTGCAAATGTGGACACTCTGTGCGACTCTGTGGCCTAGCTCAAATCGGCCGTTTCTGGAGATAAGCCTTGCACGGGCGCAACCTAGGCCCGTACGGCATCACGCTTTAGCGAGGACGTTCGCTCCTACAGGAGCGGAGCGTGACATCTCGCTGGCGGACTTTAGGCCTATTGCGTGCTGTAATTATCTTTATAAAATAATTACGCACCTTATGTGCCGGCGTATGGAGGGGATCATGCTGGACCTTGTCTCCCCGAACCAGGCGGCGTTCATCAAGGGGCGATCTATAGCTGAGCATAGTCTTCTAGCTCATGAGATGGTGAGAGACTTCAACAAACCTGATGGGGAGAAGGCTTGTGTGAAGCTGGATCTGAGGAAGGCCTACGACATAGTCAACATGGAGTTCTTATGCCACCTTCTGAGTTCTGACTGCTATGGGGTTTGATGATCGTTGGGTTGCGTTGATTCGGGAGTGCATATCATCCCCCACCTTCTCGGTTCTTATCCAAGGTATTCCACATGGGTTCTTCAAAAACAACCGTGGTCTCCGGCAAGGTGTTCCCCTGTCACCTTACCTGTTCACGCTTGTCATGGAGTACTATACCTGCTTGATGGATAGGGCGGTCCATTTTGGAAGGATTGTTCCGTTGTACAGGAGAGTCGAGCCTCCGGTTCCCACCTCATTTATGCCGACGACCTTCTGGTGTTCATTCAGCCTTCGTTGGAGGGTATGAATACGTTATCTGAGATTATGGGTGAGCTGGAATCACACTCGGGACTTCAGATGAATAGAGAGAAGAGCAGAGTCTACTTCAGTTCACTTTGCCTTCAGAAGGAGGAGCGCGCGGATGCTCTGGGAGTGGAGAGGAGTGAGCTCCCAGTGTAATACCTGGGTGTCCCATTGACAATCAACTATGTCCGAGACCAGGATTGTTATAGCCTGGTGGAGTATGTCCAGCGGAGAGTTGAGGGTTGGCAAGCTGCCGGGTTATCTTTTGGGGGGCGTATCGAGTTAGTCCGTTCGGTTATCTCTGTCCTGGTCCAGTTTTGGCTGCAGTCTATTTTGCTACCCGTGGCTACCATCAGGAAAGTTGAAAGGATCTGTGCTGATTTCATCTGGAGGGAGGGCCTATATGCGATCTCTTGGGATCAGCTCTGTCGACCTAAGAAGGAGGGAGGTGTGGGGCTTCGTCCTTTGTTGGCTATCAGGGATGCCTCGGCCCTGAAACTAGCATGACGGTTCATCAAAGGGAGATCCCTCTGGGCGGAGTGGATGCAGTCTCGATATGTGAGGAATGACAACTTCTGGAGGTGTGGTATTGACAACAACCACTCTGTGACCTTCAAACAAATTCTGAGACACAGAGCTGTTCTCAAATCGTCTATCAGGAGGAGCATGTGTGATGGGGCTGGAACTGACCTATGGCTGGATCCTTGGATTGAACATCAGTCTCTGGTGGACATTAGGGGAGATCGAGATCACAGGGAGGCGGGCCGAGGTCTGTCTTGTAAGCACATCATCAGGAATGGTACTTGGAGTCCGGAATCCTACCGCCATACTAAGGAGCTTGGTCAGATTATTCGTGAGATTGTGATTGATCCATCCCAGCCTGAGGATATTTGGGTCTGGAATCCGTCTGGCATGACTGGAAGTACTTCCTCGGGGAGGTTCACCTTCCAGAGTGGCTACAACCTCATGCGTAGGGCCAATCCCCCTATTAGTGATTATGCTTCATTTGGTGCAAGGATCTGGCTAGGAAAATGCAGCTATGTATGTATCGCCTGCTTTTGGGTCGTCTTCTGACCAGGGACAGACTCATATCTTTTGGGATCAAGGTCCCCAATCCGAAGTGTGCACTCTGTGATTTGGAGGAGGAATCGATGACCCATCTATTTTTTGACTGTGGAGTTGCATGGTCCATATGGTCTGAGCAAAATCGTATGCTGGGCGAAGGTATCTCTAGCAGGTCGATTGGAGCAATCATCACGGGTATTCGGGATTGCAGAGGGCGTGGCATGGTCTAGTTCAAGACTGCGAGGATTCGGCTGGCTGCCGCTGTCTGGCATGTTTGGCGGGAGAGGAATCGGCGCATTTTCGAGGGATTTATCACCCCTCCGGTTGGTATCCTTCACAATCTGGAGTTTGATGTAAAAGAAATGGTTGACTGACGGGTGGGAGACCATCTTGTGTGTATGTTGTATGAGTATTGTCGGATTTTGGAATAAAATTTACCCTTTTTCCATATATATATATATATATATATATATATATATATATAAAGTGGATCCACACACACACGTGTGTGTGTGCGTGCGTGCACATACACAAACACACTTAATTTTTCGGCCATTAACTTATATATAGTCCTTGCACTCTTCACAAAAACACTTAATTTTTCGGCCGTTAACTTATATATAGTCCTTGCACTCTTTATGGTTCTGCAGGCAATGCAATATGCATCTCTGAAAGGAATCCTTAATCTTTTTTCTGGGCCTAATCGTCCGGTATTTGATCAGCGAGAAGGTAATATTCTTATTTTAAAGCTTATTTAGTAATAGCTTGCCATTGGAATACGAACATGTGGTTTGCATGTGTTATGGTATGCTTTGGCAATGTTTGTAATTAAGTTTTCTTAGACATGCATTTCGCACTAACTAAGGGGCTACTTGATTGACATTACTCATGGCAATTTAATCAATTATTCTGAGGCGCTTTCCAATTTAGACTTGTGCTTCATGCTGTCCCAGTTTATGTCCTGTTAATCGACAATCCATGTTTTTTTAAATAATACTTGGTACAACCAGGAATTTTGCGCATTTTTTATTGTTGCATCACTTTGACAACACATCATTACAAGGGTCACACTTTGTGCCTTTTCAATTAACAGTTACTCTCATAGCCAACCCCATATTGATGGAAAAGTCTATGATGGTTATGATAAATTAAAATTGTCGACTCTGTACAAGTTATCGACATATGGCATAGGATCATTGGATGTTCTTGCTCTCGTGTCATTTTGATTTGGCCATGTTAATGGAAGTCTACTACTTAATGCTTTTAACACTTCTAGGGGAATCTCGAACATCAAGAATACAACAATTTAAGAAATATTTATCTGATCTAGAAGCCAGGTACCTATCTTATTGTTTCAAATTCAGCATTTTTACTTGGATACAGTTTAATATTCTTGTATTGAGTTTGTTAACTTTACCATATCATCTCCTTCATTTCTTGAGAGGTTCTGCTTCCGTTGTGCCTGAGTTTCCTTCTAAGCTTGATTGGTTGAATTCAGCTCCCCTTCAGTTCAGCAGGGTAATTCTTGACTCATTGCCTAGAAACCAGAATTTTATGTTATATTATTACCAGCTTATTACACTTTTCACGCCTATTTCATCGTGTATTCTAAACTGTTCCCCCTTTTCCTAATATAACTTTTGTACTGATTGGCAATTTTTTTATGAAGAAATGCTGTCATATGTTCGTTACTGTTTTTCATCGCCTCATCTGATTGTATCATACATTAAATGAAGTTGCATTGATGACATTGTATTGTAAGCTTTCAAGATGCTTGTATGTGTCAATTGTCAATGAATCTGTAAATTGCTTAGCTTGCCTCTTAAGATGTCGTATGTCCATTGCTTAATCCATGACTCTTCAGGTGTAGGTTTGCCTTCCCATCAGCATGTGTTTGCCTAAATGAGAATACTGCTCTATTAGTACGTGGTGATTTTTATGAACTTAATCTGGATCTGAATGTATCTTCGCGTGTAATTAGCAAGAAGCCCCCTTAACATTTTCAACTTTGACAGGGCACCCTTCTAACAGATTTTTGGTATAAAGAACCCCTACCATCCATTTTCGGTTAGACTGTTTGTTTCGGGCTATCAGATGGTCAAGCTACCCTTAGTTTATCTTTATCTTGAATAAAAATATACAATAGGATAAACTTTTAAAATTAAAAAAGTTAAAAAACTCTCCCTGTCTCCCTCGTCTTCTTTCGCACGCCATTGCTGTCGATGGCAACTGTTCGGCGACCAACAACCATCCTATCATCCCTCCCTCCCTCCCTCCTTTTCTTCTTCCCTCTCCTTTGCCACCACTTTCTCCCTGTAGAGGCCCGATGTGCTCGCCTATAGGTCCTCTCACTCATCGCCCTCAACTTCCCCTATTGGTTGATCTTCTAGCTGGAGGGGGGGGGGGGGGGGGTGGGCTTTGCCAGCGACAGGTCTGGCTTTGCTGTTACTGACGATAGGGAAATTAGGAGAGGGAGGGAGGAGAAGAGGGTCAGTAGAAGTTGGGGGTGCTTGAAGAGGAAGGGGCTTACATCAGTAGCTCCAGTCGCTGTCATTGCTCTTGTAGGCGAAATGCTAGAGGAAGGGAGAGGGTGGATGGAGTATAGATGGTTGGAGGAGGTAGGAGGGATTGGGCGAGAGGAAGAGTGATAATGGAGAGGGGATGCTGGCAGCAACTGAATTGTGCAGAGTAAGGAGGAATATGGGTGGTGGTGGTTGAAAAGGGGGGGGGGGGGGGGGGGGGGTGCTGGTTTTTAATTTGTTTTTTTCTTTCTGTTTTTTAAGTATTAAGGTTTCTAAATTTACATTTTTTAATTTAAATTAATTATACCTTGGTCATTCCATCCTGCAAACTAACAGTTTTAATGGTACATATAATAGGTAATCGTTACACGGAAAATATAATCATAGGGGTAACATTTCAAAGTTGTTAAAAACATTGGGGGGGGGGGGGGGGGGGGGGGTCTTGCTAATTATATTATCTTCACTCTATGCTAACTCACTCAATTATAATATAGATGCTTTTGGACCACATTATTTGCCAACTGCTTTTGAGGCCATATTTGTTTCTTCGTTAAGTTGTATTGGTTTCTTATTTCAATTGCCAGGACTTGCTTATTTCTTCATCGTCACTTACGTGGTTGGTTTAGTCATTACTTCCCTGACCAGTACTCTGTATGGGAGAATTCTCTGTATTCTTCTCATACTTATTCATCTTCCGCAAATGACAACACTTTACATGATATCTGATTAAGCTTTATTTTTGGGATCTTCTTTCTTTCTATGCATCTCTTCTTATCTCCAGCCTGTTGATTGTAACGTTTGTATCCCTACCTCCCAAATTATCATTCCTTTTTTGTCAATGTATTTACAGGCACTATTAGGCCTCCTATTTACAATGTTACTCTCTTGTTGTGACTTAGTTGCATTCTGGTCTTTGTCACAGTAGTCTTAATCAGTAAAACTTGAAGCTCTTTTTGATACTTATATGACATCAACAAAAGTAGTGTTTTCCTGTTATTTCGTTTCTCTCGTAGGAATAGCAGTATGTTAATCGCTTTAAAGTGTTTTTTTTTCCTTGAGATGGTGTTTTATCATCATTGACACCAAAATCACAACTTCCACCAATTTTCTCCAAATTGCCCACTGTACTAGCTTAGCATTTCATGTAGGATAACCATAATCAGTGAACATATCTAACCAATTTCAGTATACATGTTACTGAACCTAATATATCCTCTTGGTGCCCTAACTTGTAACTTCTCAACTTTGTCTGTAGCCTTTTTTGGCATTATTAGTTAATTTTCTCTGAAGTTTCAGATATAAGTTTTAATGGTCAAGAAGAAAAAAATGACAATACCTTCCATAACTACTGAGATACATATCACAGCAATTAGCTGTCATATTCTTAGTTTTGCGTATGAGTTTCCTTACCCATCGTATTGTCAAGTTGATTACAATTATTTACCAGATCTACTCATTAGAATCATGTATATAGTACCCGTTATTAGTTGCTGTTATGCTGCAGAATTTGAAAGGGAGGGTGGTTCTGCTCGATTTCTGGACCTATTGCTGTATTAATTGTATGCACGTGTTGCCAGATCTGGAATTCCTAGAAAAGAAATATGCTGACAAACCGGTATGTTAAATAGTTATTGTTTCTTAAAACATTCTCATGATAATTTCCTGCAAAAAAATTGTTCTGTTGCTACTACAATGTTTGTTTCCACTTTAGATTTTCTTGGGCTGTATGTTACACAAAGATGAAAGCTGATACGGATTGTGACATACTTTTCAATGGGAAGAACTCAGGGAAAGATAGCAAATTGAAGTTTAGTTAAAAGTACCTTGATCAACCCTAGTGATGGAGGTCGAGTCCTGTTTGAGTTTGATTATTTCTACTCTTTATTTGAGTCTTAGTTCGAGTCTGAGTTAATTTAATTGGGTCATGTTTTTGTTGGTTTGTTTTACTTTATTTAGGAGTTGTTTTATTTGGAAACTTGTTTGGTTGATGGCCAATTTAAGAGACAAATAATGTTATAAGAGACTTTTGTTATTAGAGATGATGAATGAGATTTCTACTGTGAAGCCTTGGAAGCCTAACCCTAGCATTCTTTCCTCTTTTCTATTCTAGCAGCAATTGCCCTTTTCCTTCTCCTGTTTTGTTGTTTCTGCCATACATACGCTAGACTAGAGGCCACCGTCCATTGTACTTGACGACAACCCCCACCCCCGCCCCCACCCCCACCCCCACCAACCATGCTGCCGTCTTTCGCTACTGTGCCTGCACAACAGCCTGTAGAACACCTTCCTGTGTTGTTGCCTGTGTTGTTGCCTTACATCAAACACGACCATCCTTACTGCTGTGCCTTACCTCTAGACATTCAATCAGCCCCTTTCGCATCATACATCATACAACCCAACAAACACCTTTCCAAGTTACCCCTTGTTTTCCGCTTCTAAACCATCCAACTCCAAACAAAATCAGCATCTCCTTTTCACAACAAGTTGACTGAGAACCATCAACCAATACCTGTCTCATAAATCAAATCCATCCACAAACAAATCAGTATATCTCTGATCATATCGTGATTGAACCTTGGATCTGGGAGTTGAACTTCAAGTAGGATCTTTCAAGTTTCGACTTGGGCGAGTTCAAATTGCGAAGACCTATTTCACGACCCTTAGGATTGCATCTACACATTTTTATTTTTTCACACTTCAAAATAGTTGCATCCATATAGTATCTTTTTTAGGGTTCTTGTATCACTGTCTTTGATCGTGATCATTTGCCTTGTTCCATCTAGGGTTTCACTCCAGTTTCTGTCCTGCGAACCGAGCGATGATTACATTACATAATATTATTTCTTATTTGCTGAGTGGAGGCTGGTTATACCCGTTCCTGCCTGCCTATTTTTCTGCTGCTTAGCTCTCACCATCTGATGGCATAAAACCAATTCTAAGATTAGTAAGATACTAAGATATAACTTACATGACCGTGTGTGTAGTAAGAGTGTTTTAATCACCTGAATTTGTGCTTGGAGATGATTTGTTGCAGTAAATGATGTCTTCCATTACTTCCTTGGAAAGCCTTTTCATCCTGAATATTTTCGGAAATCAGTTCAAGTATTCTCCTTTTTTATTGGATTATGTGAACGAGTACACACGTGTACTTGATCCATCAACAACTCCCTTTGCATGATAAACAGCTTTTATAGATGGATTCTGCTTTTTGGTGCTCTTATCTGATGGCTTCAATTTTTTTTTAATTTTACCTTCTGAGAGTATTAAGTCAGTGTCTGGGACTCTGGAGGGGGTCAAGTTGGAAGGAACCGCACCCCAGTTTTTCGGAGAGGTTGTTTCTTTGACTTCAACCTGTATTTTCTAGGATGCAAGTGTCGAAACTTTCCTAAATCTCTCTTTCTGTTTCAGTTGCTTTAGTCATTCTCTAGAATTGGTTCTTGCATGCAAGCCACTAAGCTAATTTCCACTTAAGTACCCTAAACTTTTTTTTTGGCAAGTTGCTACCTTGAACTTTTTAAGTTTTGCCAATTTACTCCCACCATCAGTCAGTTGTTCAAACGGTCACGTGCAAAGCAGATGGCCATTTATGACCTTTTGCCCCTAAACTAGAGAGAAGTTACTCTCATGTTTCAGTAAAAATAACTAAAAATAGTTTTTTATTAAAAAAAAAAATACTAACCCCAAGTGAAAAAAGAATACGATAGTTCAAGGTATTTTAGTGACAAAAATAGGATAGTTCAAGGTCATTTGGCATTTTCTGTTAGGGGTAACTTGCAAAAATAGGATAGTTCAAGGTAGGAAGCTGACAAGAATAGGAACTTGCCCAAAAGAAGAAGAAATCATGGTATAAAATTCCCAAATAGTTCAGGGTATTTAAGTGCAAATGAGCAAAGCCAATATTGTACCAATGAAGATAACCTTTCCATAGTCTGTATGGAATATGGACAATGGAGCTATTCGGATACTAGCTTCAGCTGAACTTTGTTATTCTCTGAATTGGATAAACTTACAGAAATCTGTTTATTCCAAAAATGTAACACAAGCTTATATTAGTCATCAATCAGCTATTTGTATCAATAAGAATTTGTTATTTATCAAAATTTTCTGGTGGCATTGGCTAATTTTGGAGAGTTGTATAACCCAAAAGTTCATGATAAAAGCTATGTCTTATTGAACCTGTTTAGGCAATGCTGACTAATGTGTCAGTTGCTTTAATACTGTATATTAGTTTGATACATAAAACCACTTAACATATTAGTTTGCAATTTTGTTAATCTTACAAATAACATGCCCCTTACAGAGTTTAACGGAAGGAAACATTCGAATTTCAAACATCCGACCCAAAAACTTGGGTATAAAGGGTTTGTTGTTTTTGTTTATATGTTAGTAATGCGCCAGACTTATCCTTTTCTCATTCATCTTCACTTGCTAGAATTTAGATGGCATGTCATGGAATTTCCTGACCTTAAGAATACACCGAAGTGGAATACTATGAAATTCATGTCCAGCGGTAGTCTAAAAACACTCCTGGTTATAACTAGTATATGAAGCACCAACTGAAAGTTGACTAGTTTTATATAACTTTAATTTAAGAAAAATGTAAGCTTCTGTGAAACTTGTAGATTGCTTGCAACTAAGATCTAGTTTTCTAGTAATTCTATTGAATTGCTACCTGGCAAAAAACTTGGGTACTGAAGTTTCTTTCAAGAGCATTAAATTATTATCCCTATAATGCTGCAAATAGGTTTTCCTATCTATATTAGTGTTTCTAAGATTTAAAATATAATTTTCTTATTAAAAAAGTCTTATAAAAAAGCAAATTAATGAAAACAGTTTCTAGAGTCTTGAGTTGAGTTGAGTAGTCTGTGTTATTCGGTACTTGTGTAGAAGGTCTCTCATGTGTAAGACTTTTCAAAATGATTTACCTGATTTGAATTTTTATTTTTATTTTTTATCATAGTGAATTATAAGGTCCCTAAACAAGAGTTGATATGAGTTTGAATCGTGAAGAAAGTATCAACTTTTTGTGTGTGCCTAAAATGGAGTTCTTAATATTGGGAAAGTAGTTTGTTGTAATCTTCTTTTACATAGTTTAATATCCTTTAGGTGTTCTGTATACGGGGTAAGTCATATGGAAGAATTTGAATGGAATATTTCACGAATAAAGAATTTAGAGTTTTCTCTCTTCTTGATTTTTATGTAATCTTTCCTTTAACATCATCATATATGCCTGCACTGTTTGTTTTATTCAGTATTCTCTCAAAATTTTGAGATTCTTGGAGATGATTTCTGTTGACCTTTTTTATATCTTTTGTTTTCTTTTAGTTCACAGTCGTTGGAGTACATTCTGCGAAATTTGATAATGAGAAAGACCTAGAAGCAATTCGCAATGCGGTCTTGCGTTACAACATATCACACCCAGTAAGTATTCAATACTAAATAATGAGTTTAATAAATATATTATCCTCCAAAAGTTCTATATCCAGCATAATAGGTACCCAAATTAGTATATTTCATTATGTTATTTCCTTATCTAACAATTCTGCTAAGCATTATACCCAAATATCAAAGTGAATCTAATTGTTAAGAAATTGGTAGGATTCCACGTAAAATCCTTTTGATAGCACTCCATATGCTTGAATGCAGATGAAACTAGTGATTAAAAAATCACAGGGGTCATACAAACATGAATATGCACCAAATCCAACTCAAAGATGGCTGGGACAAAGGTGCATTAGGTTGATGGTTCATGCTTATCATGTCCTTATAGTTGACAATGTTTCAAAAGAGAATAACAAGGAGACTTCATGTAGCAGGGCAGCTGGCCGCCCGAGGTAGACGACAATCTATAGCAAGACAAGGTGTTGCCAGTGAGAGCAAAGGAGAGGAGTGATAGATGGGTTCTGCAAGGGCCACAATAAAGACAGTAGTAAGGACAAGCGAGGGAAACGGGTGGCTGGCAAGTAGTAAGGAGGGGCAGGGGAGTCTGGTGGATGACGAGAAAGGGAGGAGCTGGTCTCCTGATGTTTATGGGTTTAGAGATTGTGTGGGAGAAGATTTGTAGCATGTAGTTGGGTTGGTTCATGGATGTTAAAATAGGAAGCGAGGAGAAGGATATTTTAGGGTAGATACAAGGGGATTAGGAGATATGGTTAATGAATAACGTGATACATTAACTATTAGTATTTTGTTGAAATTTTGAACGACTCTTTCCATCTTAAGTGCACGTTCATAGCTAATTAGCCGTGGACGTGCACACTTACGGTTTTCGTGTGATATATATATATATATATATATATATATATATATATATATGGGAGCGGATCGGGAGCCCCGCCCGCGGAGCCCCGCCGAAGCCCCCGCGGTCCTTAGCCGTTGGATAGCGCGGGCTCGCGCGGGCCCCACGCGGGCCCCGCGCGATCCGATGGTGCAGGGGGGGCGGGGCTTCGACGGGGCTCCGCGGGCGGGGCCATTGATCCGGTTCCTATATATATATATTGGAATAAGGGTGAATTTATTCCTCGCATATAGCGGAAAAAGGTATTACAGTACAAAGATATCACAACATCCCATGCCCCAAATTATAAATTATAGGGCCATAACTGATACATCGAATTCTATGTTATGTAGAATTCCAATAGGGGGGTAGTTAAGCCCTCGAAAATAAGTCTGTTCCGCAACTTCCAGATGTGCCAAACAGACGCGGCGTGACGAGCTCTGGCTCTTCTGGCCCACCCCGGATCCCGGCCACTGTGATCTCGGATCCAGCTGAGAATGCTCCGGATGTCTCTATCCATCCCAACTCCTCTCAGCTGTGCACACTGCTCAGTCCAAATGTGCCAGGTCACCGGGCATACAAAGAAGAGATGCCCCATAGATTCATCCTCTACATTACAAAGCACACATTTGGCATCCGGGATCTGCATCCCAAACCGGAGGAGTCTGTCTCTCGTCATCAGTCTGCCCCGAAGGAGTCGGTATGCACATAGTTGCATTTTACGGGCAACCCCCTTGCCCCAAATGAAGTCCACCTCCTCAGCCTGGTCGTGGTGGGTCCGAACCAAGTCGTAGCAGCTACGAAAGCAGAATATACATGACCCATCCCCCGTACCTGGGCCGGCCCAGCTCCATGAATCCTCCGCCAGGCTAGCATCAATAGGAATAAGGCGAATCTCCTCGGCAAGCTGAGCAGTATGTGGATATCCTTCTGGCCTCCAAACTCCATCTCGAATGATCCGACTACATGTGAGCCCCCTGCCCGCTTCTCTGTCCAGCTGATCTCCCAATAGTTCGAGCAAGGATCTGGAACCCAACCAAGGGTCTAGCCAGAGGTCGGTAGTCGTCCCATCCTTCATGTGCCTACAGATAACGGTCTGAAGCACCGGCCGGCACCTCAGGATGGCCTTAAACGTGACCGAAAAATTGTTGTCAATCCTGCAAGCCCAGAAGTTGGTCCTCCTTAGGTATCTGTTTGCCATCCATTCCGCCCATAGCGACCCCCCTTGATGAATTTCCAGGCCATCTTCACACATGCTGCCTTCCTGACCTCCTGAAGAGGCCTCAACCCCACTCCTCCTTCCTCCCGAGGCCGACACAGCTGGTCCCAGGAGATCGCATGCATCCCTCTCCTCCAGATGAAGTCAGCACAGATGGCCTCCACTTTTCGAATAGTGGCTGTAGGGATCTGGATAGACTGGAGCCAGATCATTGTGATGCCCGCAATAACTGAACGCACCAACTCAATCCGTCCGCCAAATGATAGACCCCCAGCCTGTCAGCCTTCCACTCTCCTCTGAGCAAAGTCCACCAAGCTGTGGCAATCCTGCTCTCTGGCATAGTTGACCGTCAACGGGACCCCCAGGTATTTCACTGGTAGCTCGCCTCTGTCCACTCCCAAGGCGAAGGCTCTCTCCTCATGCTGTGTACATCGGGAGCTGAAGTAGACTCTGCTTTTTTTCCTGTTTAACTGGAGCCCAGATAGCCGTCCGAACTCCTCCATAATGTCAGATAGCGCTCTCATTTCCCGCATGGAAGGCTGGAGTAGCACCAATAGGTCGTCAGCATAAATCAAATGGGAAACAACCGGGCTCACCAACCGGAAAAGGGGAACGATCCTCTTGCTATGAACTTCCGTATCCATCATGCAAGTAAAGTACTCCATCACCAAGGTAAATAGATACGGGGAGTGGGGGTCACCCTGCCTCAACCCCCTGTTGCTACTGAAGTAGCCATGTGGCGTGCCCTGGATGAGGACTGAGAAAGTAGGGGTGCAGATGCACTCCCTTACCCTCGTAACCCATCTCTCGTCAAACCCCATGACGAGCATCAAGTGACACAGGAAGTCCCGGTTAACCGTGTCATAAGCTTTCCGGAGGTCAAGCTTCACACAAGCCTTCATCCCCCCCGGTTTGCTGAACTCCCTTACCATCTCATGCGCTAGCAGGCTGTGTTCCGCTATCGACCGGCCCTTGATGAACGTTGCTTGATTCTGGGACACCAATCCCTGCATAATCTCCTCCATACGCCTGCACATAAGATGAGTGATAATCTTGTAAAGAAAATTACAGCAAGCAATGGGTCGAAAATCTGCAAGTGAGGTCGCTCCCTCCTTCTTAGGAACCAGCGTCAAGAAAGTGTGGTTCATCTCCTTCAGAAGCCTGCCCTCCACAAAGAACTGCTGAACTGCCGCCAGCACAGGGGCCTTAAGCATACCCCAATGTCGCTTAAAGAACCCAGAAGAGAAACCATCAGGCCCGGGAGCTTTGTTGGGATTAGCCTTCATCACAATGTCTTCCATCTCCTCCATCCTCACGGGTGCCAAAAGCAGACTGTTCCCATGGCGAGAAACCCGTCTCTTCGTGACAAGGGCAGAAAACGTGGTAGAGTAGTCCGTCTGCTGATATAAGTCAGTGTAAAATCTGACGGCCTCCTCCTGAATCGCCACCGGGTCCCCAACAAGACCTTCCTCAGCATTCAAAAGTCTGGGGATGCTGTTCCGGTGCTGACGGGTGCGGATCACATCGTAGAAGAATTTGGTGCAGCGGTCTCCATCTTTAAGCCAGGTACATTTAGCCCTCTGTGCCGCACTAATCTCCTCCTGAAGTCTCATGATGATGACCTCCTCGATCAGGATCTTCTCCTTAGCTGCCAGCTCCCCGTTCAGAATATTAGCTTGGAGGACCACCTGAGTGTCCCGAAGCTCGGTTTCCTTATCCGCCAGAGAAGTCCGCGGTCTTGTCTTCACCCACCCCCTGATGGCCCGCTTGAGCTGCTTGAGTTTTTGAACCATGCGGAACTGAGCCGTGCCTTCCCGGAAGTGCTGCATCTCTCCCATAACCACCTCCTCATAACCAGCCGACAGATACCAGCTGTTGTTATATCGAAACGGCCTCGCCCTCAAAGTGGGTCTCTCACAGAGGCCAACCTGGATAGGAGAATGGTTGCTAGTACCCGCCGCAAGATCTTCCGCCACCGAGTTCGGAAAACACCTGAACCACTCACTATTTCCCAAGGTCCGATCCAATTGACAAGCAATCCGATTATGTGTAGCCTTGTTGTGCCAGGTCCAAATATGTCCAGTTCGCTCCAGCCCCCGCATCCCTGACATAAGCAGACACCTCTGGAAGTCATATAAGATCGAGTCCGGAACAGGGCGGCCTCCCACCTTCTCTTGGCGAAGCAGCATAGCATTGAAGTCCCCCATGATGAGCAGAGGGAGATGCATGTTGTCCGCCATATGGCCCAGATGCACAATGTCCTCCCACAAAGCCTCCCGGAGTCTCCGGTCATTGTGCCCATATACAGCTCCCAGGATGAATCAGAACCCACCTTTGTTCTCGAAAGTAACGCCGATGAGTTGTTCTGATTTATGGATCTGCACCCCCTCCCAGCTACCTTTGTTCCACCTGACCCAGATCCTTGCCACACCGCAAAGATCTAAGTTGTGAATGTGATCCCAGTTAGCCGGAGTCCTACGTGAGAGCATAACGGCCCCTCTAATCTTCGTCTCCAGCAGGATAGCAATGTCACACGACTCTCTCCTCAGAACCCCTCTAATCTCCCTCCATCGTCCAATGGAACACCCCCCCTAATGTTCCATGCTAGGACCGACATCTAAATAACAGATGAGGGGTCCCCCTGGAACTCGTCTTGATCGACACTCGGGGGAAGTGTCTCATCCGCCTGATCAATGACTGCATCTATCATGGATGAAGGAGCAAGATGAGCCTGAATCCTGCTAAGGGTAATAGCCCAGTCAGGATTGGCTTCAGTCTGGTCATCCATATCCCTCGTCTGAGGTAAATCCTCCACAGTGGACGGAGCGTGTCTCTTCCTACTGCTGTATACCATGATCGTCGGGGAAGTCTCCACCACCATCTGACCACTATCAGCCGCGCTCATACCCCTTGTTACCATGGTCCTCTGTGTCTTGAACGGGACCAGTGCACCCTGCATGCTCTCCTGTCTCTGCGGTGAACCTGACTCCAGCCTCCTATCAACCTCCATCACTGTGTCCTCCTCCATGTGTCTGTCTGGCGCCGTCTCCCTAGGTAAGTGACTGGGAGCCGTATCCTTCCCAGGTGCCTCCGTCTGGACCGTCGTCGTCCCAGGTGTCGCCATCTGAGCCGCCGGTGGTCTGGCGGCCTCCTTCCCCTTGTATTTGCATGCACCGGTAGTGTGCCCAAAGCACTCGCAGTAAGAACACATGGATGGGACCCAGTCATACTCCACTGACTGTGTCAGTATCTCTCTAGATGGAACCTGATACTCAAGCATACTTGGTAGTTCCGAGCCCGTCTTGATCTCCACGAAGACCCTGGCATACATCAATCTGGTACGGAAAGCAGTGGCCTCATCTGCCTTGATTGGCTTCCCCACGAGGCTGGCGAGTCTCATGAGTAGTGGAATGCTCCAGTATTTCACTGGGAACTCGGGAAATCGGATCCAGACGGGGATGGCATTCAGCACCTCCTTCTCACACCTCAGATCCGGTGTCCATTCCTTCAATATGATGAGTCTCCCATCAAATGACCATGGTCCTCCCTGCAAAATCCTGGTCACATCCTCCGCTAGCCCAAACTTGACATAATAAAACCCATTCTCCCTGGAGAATGAATTCCATGCTGCCTTTGGGTCTCCAGACTCTCTCCGCATAACCCCGAATTTGGCCATAGAACGGCTTGTTCCCTAACACATATAGCACCAAGGTGTTCTTCCAGAAGTCAGAGACCTCCGCTATTTTCTCTGCGGAAAAGTATGCCCTGAGTCCTCCCCCAACCGCCATCGGAGTAACATATTCCATCGACAGTGGGCTTTTTGACACCACTGGAGTGCAAACCTCCTTCCATGACCGAGGCCTTTGCTCCTCAGAGGGGGTCCTGGTTGGAGGGTTCGCAGCGTCCGGGCCCTGCCTACCAGTATCGACAGCAATACCCTTAGCCTTCTCAGCCGCCGTAGCCTCTGGCCGCCATCCAGGCACAGTACGTACCGAACCTCCCCCTCGGCGATGTGCCACATCGCCTGTCCCTCGTGGAGGCCGACTTCCATGATTCCCTTGATTCTGGGTCCCTCGTCGCCCTCCGGCCCGTCTTCTCACCACCGTCTGCCAGCCGACCTCTCCAGTCCTGTCCGTCTCCGGTATAGTACCGGACCCGAATTCAAAAACCGGTGCCGTGGCACCCGACATTCCCTCTCCTTTGCCGGGTCTCCCGCTCAGCCCCATACCGCCTCGAGGGGGGCCTCCACCCGAACCCGAACCCCCGCACGGGGGTGACCCGCTGGAGCCGACCGACCCCCCTCCGACCCGTTTGCTCCTACCGGACCCACCGCCCGACCCCCCTCCTGGGAGGGTCCCGCCGCCCGACCCCCCTCCTGGAAGGACCACAGCGCTGCTGTCTCCCGAACCCCCCCCCCCCCCCCCCCCCCCCGCCTGGGGGGGTTCCTTTTCCGCTGCCGCCCCCCAGGGTCATTCGCCCGTCCCCCCCTTCCCTCCCTTCCGCCGGCCGCCTCCTTCGAGAGGATCTGAGGGGGGGGGGGTGCCATCGCCGTCGGGGTGGAAACCCTAGCAGAGGATCGATCGCCCATCGGTAAATTCACTTGTCATATTATTGTCAATTATATATATATATATATATATATATATATATATATATATATATATATATATATATATATATATAATATATAAATGGTCGATCGGGAGAAAGCCGCGTGCGACCTAGGGCATCATCGCGGGAGTCCCCCGCGGCCGCCGGACCCCCTGGTCGGCGGCGGGAGGGGTTCGGCCCAGCCGGGCGACCTCCCCCCCGACGGTGGGGGGGGGGGGCGGGAGCAGCCTCGGGGGGGTCAGGCGGACCCCCTAGCGCCGGCGGGAGCAGCAGCTCCTCCCCAGGCGCGCCGAGGGGGAGGAGGAGGCACTGGGGGGGGGGGGGGCGGGCGGCCCCTACGGGGGTGGTGGCGACCCCACACGGAGGAGGGCGTGGATCGGGCGGTACGGGGAGGGTCTCGGGCTTTTCGGGGAGGGATTCGAGTCCCATAAATCCGAATTTTGAATTCGGAGCGGGGTCCGGATCCACGGGGAGTCAAACGGAGGAAGGTGGATGGACGACGGTTACGCGTCGTCGGGTGGCGAAGACCGTAGGGAGGATGGGGGTTGGACAGGGCCAGGGTAGGGTTCGGCAGCCTGTGAGACGCCAGATCGGGACAGGGACTCGGCCTAGCCGGGGTCCGCAGGTGCCTGCTGGGGGACCGGTGGGTTGGAGGCCTAAGGCGACTGTGGCGGACAAAGGGAAGAGTAAGATGGTGGATGTGGAGGCTCAGGGATCAGGGACTGGCCGGCCAGTCACTAACCCTCGGCCTGCTGGACGGTCCTGGGCCGAGATCTGCAAACCGGTGGGACAGAAATCTCCCTCCTCGATGGTGTACGTTCCGCCGATCAAGGTTGGGAACGGTTACCGGGCGGTGTTTCCTGCGGAGGAGATCCAGCAGGTGACTACTTACTGGGAAAATACTCTCGTCCTGTATGTCTTGGGCAACAAGCCCTTCTACGGGCAGATCCGGGGCTATGCTGCGCGGGTTTGGAAGCCTAAGGGGAGTATGGAGTTCTTTTCTCGAGAAAACGGCTTCTATTATGTGAAGTTCGGTTTGGCGGAGGATGTCGCTAGGATCCTCCAAGGCGGCCCCTGGACTTTTGACGGCCGCCTGATCATTCTCAAGGAGTGGACCCCAGACCTGCGATGTGAGAGAGAAGTTCTGAATGCCATCCCTGTATGGATCCGATTCCCCGAGCTCCCGGTAGGGTTTTGGAGTATCCCCCTGTTGATGCGCCTTGCTAGCCTGGTGGGTACCCCGATTAAGGCGGATGATGCTACCACTTTCCGGACGAGGTTGATGTACGCGAGGATATTTGTGGAGATTCGGGCAGGGGGGGAGCTCCCGAAGATGGTAGAGTTTGAGCTCCCTTCTGGGGAGGTGCTCACCCAGAAGGTGGAGTATGAATGGGTTCCGCCTACCTGTTCCCGCTGTTCTTGCTTTGGACATCTGGCCAGCGCTTGCTTAGAGGCTGGCCCCCCGATGGAGACACGTACCTCGCCGAGTGTCGTTCCCGAAGCTCCATGTGATACGGATTACAGAGGTGGTAGCGGAGAGGTGACTATGGGGGAGGAGGTTGATAATCAGGGGAGTGATGTGGGGTTGAGCCTCGTTGTTTCCACTGCGGGGGGGGGGGTCTCCACTGGTCAGAAGCAGAGTAGTATAGTTACCAGAAGCATGGCAGCTACGGAGCATGAGACACGAGGGGAGGGAGGTTCGGCTGGAGGGCAGGTCTATTGCAGGAAGAGGCGTGCGGTCGGACTGCTCCGGGATGGCCCCTCCATGATGGAGGGAGGTACTACAGATAGAGATGAGGTAGTATGTGTTGACAATCCTGCCTGGGCGTTGGTGGTATCTCCGGTCGTTCCTCCTCAGATGGGCCCGACTGATATGATAGAGGATCCTTTAGCGACGGATGCGGCTCCTTCCCCAGGTGCTGTTCCGGGAGTTTTCCAGGGGACCCCTCCTCTCATTAATTAATGGCCATTATCGCCTGGAATGTGAGGGGGGCGTGTTCGATTGGGAGGTGGAGAGAGATTTGTGGGGTGCTCCACAGAGAGAAGTGTGACATTTCTGTTATTTTAGAATCCAAAATCAAAGGGGAAAAGACCCTTTCTCGGCGTACTCCTTCTCATTGGGCCCAGCTGCATAATCTGGCCCTGTGTGATATGGCCAGGATTTGGGTTCGTTGGAACTCGACATGTTGGGATGGTGACTTGATCTTAATGACGGAGCAGTTGATCGCCATCTCCTTCGTGAACAAGGGTGGCTTCCGGTTCTTACTGGGGGCGGTTTACGGTCACAATGATAGAAGGAGAAGGGAGTCTCTTTGGAGGGACATCTCAGGGGTGTCAGAAGCTGCTGAGTCGTCATGTCTTCCTTTGCTTCTGGTCGGGGACTTCAACGCTCTTCTGCATCAGGGGGAGAAGCTGGGTGGGCGGCCGGTCCCTGATTCTATCCTCTATGATTTTCAGAGATGCCTCCTGCTTGCGGGGCTGAGGGAGCTGTCTCGATCAGGCTTCATCTGGACTTGACACAACAAAGCAATTCTCAACAGGGTTGCTTGTCAACTTGATCGGGCTCTGGGCAATGGGGAGTGGTTTCGTCACTTCCCCAATTCTTCGGCGGAGGGTCTGGCAGCTGGGACGAGTGATCACTCCCCCATCAGAGTTGGTTTATCTGCCCGTTCTTTGGGGAAGTCTCGTCCGTTCAGGTATAACAACAGCTGGTATCTTTCGGACGGCTACCTGGAGGCAGTCGCAGAGGGTTTGTCTAGTGGTCAGGAGGGGACGACTCAATTCCGATTGGTGCGTCGTCTCAAAGCCACGAAGAGGGCTCTCAGGAGTTGGGTGCAGGGGTTGCCCAAGACTACGCTCGAAGATAAGGAGGCTGAGTTGAGATCGGTTCAACAGGATATGCAAACTGACATGCTTAATGGAGATCTGGCGGCTAGAGAGAAGGAGCTGATCGGCGAAGTCAACATCCTGAGGCTGCAGAAGGAAATTAGCTCGGCCCAGCGAGCTAAATGTTCCTGGCTAAAGGACGGGGACCGGTGTTCAAAGTTCTTCTATGACGTTATCCGGACCAGACAGAACCGGAATCACATTTCCCAGCTTCTTGATGCGGATGGTACTCTAGTGGGGACGCCGGCTGAGATTCAGGGCGAGGCTGTCAGGTACTACACCGATTTATATTTTCAGACTGACTATCTGTCCGTATTCCCAGAGATTGTTACGAAGCGCTTGGTGACTCCATTCGGGAACAGCATCCTTCTTGCCCCTGTTACTTTGGAGGAGGTGGAGTCCATTGTCAAGGGGGCGGACCCCAACAAGGCCCCTGGACCAGATGGCTTCAGCAGTGGGTTCTTCAAACGCCATTGGGATACTCTGAAGATGCAGGTTCTGGAAGTGGTTCAGGAGTTCTTCACTAAAGGGAAGCTGTTGAAGGAGCTGAATCACACTTTCCTGACCTTGGTGCCTAAGAAGGAGGGTGCTACTGCTCTGTCTGATTTCAGACCTATTGCTTGTTGTAATTATCTTTACAAGATAATTACGCATCTTATGTGTCGGCGGATGGAGCGTATCATGCAGGGCTTGATATCCCCTAACCAGGCTGCGTTCATCAAGGGGAGGTCGATTGCAGAGCATAGCCTCCTTGCACATGAGATGGTAAGGGGATTCAGCAGACCGGGTGGGGAGAAAGCTTGTGTGAAATTGGACCTGAGGAAGGCGTATGACATGGTCAATCGTGACTTTCTTTGCCATCTGATGTCTGCCATGGGTTTCGCGGATCACTGGGTTGCGATGGTCAGGGAGTGCATCTCGACCCCTACATTTTCTGTCCTCATCCAGGGCGTTCCCTACGGTTATTTCCAGAGCAACCGTGGGCTAAGGCAAGGTGACCCACTGTCCCCTTACCTTTTCACGATTGTGATGGAATACTTCACCTGTCTGATGGACCTGGCAGTTCACCATGGTCGGCTGGTACCTTTGTTTCGGAGGATGGACCCGCCGGTTACGCACCTTATTTATGCTGATGATCTACTGGTCTTCATCCAGCCTTCGATGAGGGGGTTGCAGACACTTGCGGGTATTATGGAAGATCTTAAGTCCTTCTCGGGTCTCCAACTGAACAGGGATAAGAGCCGGGTATACTTCAGTTCCCGATGTACCCAGAAGGAGGAGCGGGCTGAGGCCCTGGGTATTGCGAGAAGTGAGCTCCCGGTGCGGTATTTAGGTGTACCCCTCACCGTCAATTATGCACGTGATCAGGATTGCCAGGGCCTGGTTGAGTATGTCCAGAGGAGAGTAGAAGGCTGGCAAGCCGCCGGTCTGTCTTTTGGCGGACGCATAGAGCTGATCAGATCGGTGGTCTCGGCCGTGGCGCACTTTTGGCTCCAGTCCATCCTACTTCCGGTGGCTACTATTCGGCGAGTGGAGCGTCTTTGTGCTGATTTCCTTTGGAGGGGGGGTATGCATGCGGTCTCGTGGGAGCAGCTTTGTCGTCCCAGAAAGGAGGGTGGTGTGGGACTCAGGCCGTTGCTGGAGATCAGGGAGGCCTCGGCGCTAAAGCTGGCCTGGAGTTTTATTAGCAGGGGGTCTCTGTGGGTGGACTGGATGCACAGCAGATATGTGAAGCAGGGCAACTTTTGGACGTGTGCCCCTGATAACAATCATTCTGTCACGTTCAAGACTGTCCTGAGACATAGGGTTGTGCTCAAGACTGCGATCCGGAGGGTCATGCGGGATGGGTCGGACACGGATCTCTGGAGGGACCCATGGATTGATAGGCGGGTCCTTGCTAGACATCAGGGGCTCCGCGACTCACAGGGAGGACAGGCGTGGTCTGAAGTGCAGCCGGATATTACGAGATGGAGTGTGGAGGCCGGAATCTTATCGGTACACTGAGGAGCTGGGAGGGATCATTATGTCTACTGCCATTGATCCGGCGTTGCCTGCAGATCGATGGATATGGGAGCCGCCTGGAGCATCTTTGGGATCGGGGGAGTTCCAGTTCCGTAGTTGCTACAATCTTATCCGGCACACTTTTCCTCTGAGTCCTGATTATGAGTTCGTCTGGTGTAAGGGACTGGCCAGGAAGATGCAGCTGTGTGTCTATAAGCTACTTCTGGGTCGCCTCTTAACGAGGGACCGCCTGAGTTCTTTTGGAGTGGCTGTGCCGGATCCCATATGTGTGCTCTGTTCCTCTGCGCCTGAGTCTATTAGACATCTATTTTTCGAGTGCGATGTGACATGGCATATTTGGTCGGAGCAGAGCCGGGTATTGGGAGTGTGTGCCTCTGGTAGAAACATTGGGGACATCATCCCGGTGATACGAGGTGGCAGGGGTCGAGGGCAGGACTGGTTCCGCACGGCTAGAGTTCGTTTGGCGGCTTCGGTTTGGCATGTTTGGCGGGAGCGAAACCGCCGTATCTTTGAGGGACTAGTCACTCCTCCGGTTGGCATTCTTCATAATATTGATTTTGATGTTAATGCTATGGAGATTGTATGAGAGATGAGTGGGAGTCCCACTTTGAATGTATGTTGTATGAGTATTACTTTTCATTTGGAATAAAATTTACCTTTTTCCAAAATATATATATATATATATATATATATATATATATATATATATATATATATATATATATATATATATATATATATATAGAGCAAATGACCTCTAGCCTAGTGGTTAAGAGAGATGCATGCGACTCGAGTGGTCAGGAGATCAATTCCCAGTGGGAGTGTTTGCCATTATTATCTTCTTTCAAATATATATATATATATATATATATATATATATATATATATATATATTGGAAAAAGAGTAAATTTTATTCCAAAAGTAAAGCAATAATCTTACAACATACAATCAAAGTGGGACTCCCACTCATCAATTCCCCATAGCATTTACATCAAAATCAATATTATGGAGAATGCCTACCGGAGGGGTGACCAGCCCCTCAAATATCCGACGATTTCGTTCCCGCCATGCATGCCAGACTGAAGCAGCCAGACGAACTCTGGCGGTCCGGAACCAGTCCTGCCCTCGACCCCTACTATCTCGGAGCACCGTGATGATGTCCCAAATTTTCTTCCCGGAGACGCATACTCCCAACACTCTACTTGCTCCGACCAGATCTGCCATGCCAGTGCGCACTCGAAGAAAATATGCTTAATAAATTCCTGCTCCATATAGCATAACACACACTTGGGGTCCGGAACCGGCACTCCAAACGAACTCAGGCGATCGCTAGTCAAAAGGCGGCCCAATAGAAGCTTGTAGACACAGAGCTGCATCTTCCTGGCCAGACCGTTGTACCAAACGAACTCGTAGTCAGGACTCTGAGGGAAGGTGCGCCGAATGAGGTTGTAGCAGCTCCGGAATTGGAACTCTCCAGTTTCCGGAGTTGCTCCTGACGGCTCCCAAATCCACCGATCAGCAGGCAAAGCTGGATCAATGACAATAGTACTAATGACCCCACCCAGCTCCTCAGTAAACCGGTACGACTCCGACCTCCACTCCCCATCGCGAATGATGCGACTACACGTCAGACCACGTCTGTCCTCCTGATGTGTCGGGGCTCCCCTGATGTCCAAAAGTGAACGCCGATCTATCCAAGGATCCCGCCATAGGTCTGTTCCAGACCCATCTTTCATGACCTTCCGGATTGCAGATTGAGCACCCCCCTGTGTCGCAGGATAGTCTTGAACGTGACTGAGTGATTGTTGTTAGTAGCACACGTCCAAAAGTTGTCCTGCTTCACGTATCTGCTGTGCATCCAGTCCGCCCAGAGAGACCCCCTGTTGATGAATCTCCAAGCCAGCTTAAGCGCGGAGGCCTCCCTAATCTCCAGCAACGGCCTGAGTCCCACTCCTCCCTCCTTCCTGGATCGACAGAGCTGCTCCCAGGAGATCGCATGCATACCCCCCTCCAAATGAAATCTGCACATAGCCGTTCCACTTTCCGAATAGTGGCAACATGGAGGAGGATGGACTGTAGCCAGAAATGGACCACAGCCAAAATCACCGATCTGACCAGCTCGATGCGTCCGCCAAATGACAAACCGGCGGCTTGCCAACCTTCCACTCTCCTCTGGACATACTCCACCAGACTATGGCAGTCCTGATCCCGCGCATAGTTGACTGTGAGAGGCACTCCTAAGTATCGCACCGGAAGATCACTCCTCGCGATACCCTGCACAGCGGCCCGCTCCTCCTTCTGGAGACATAGGGAGCTGAAGTAAATCCGACTCTTATCCCTGTTCATCTGGAGGCCCGAGAGAGAATTCAATTCTTCCATAATCGTCGCAAGTGTCTGCAAACCCTTTGTCGATGGCTGGATGAACACCAAGAGATCATCTGCATATATAAGGTGGGTAACTGGGGGTCCACCCTCCGAAACAAAGGGACCAGCCTCCCACGGTGCACTGCCAGGTCCATCAGGCATGTGAAGTATTCCATAACAAGCGTGAACAGGTAAGGGGACAGGGGGTCACCTTGCCTAAGCCCACGATTGCTCTGGAAGTACCCATAAGGAACGTCCTGGATGAGGACCGAGAAAGTGGGAGACGTGATGCACTCCCGGATCAATGCAACCCAGTGGTCCGCGAATCCCATGGCTGTCATCAGATGACAGAGGAAGTCTCGATTAACCATGTCATACGCCTTTCTCAGGTCCAGTTTCACACATGCCTTCTCCCCTCCGGGTTTGCTAAAGCCCCTTACCATCTCATGGGCCAAGAGGCTGTGCTCAGCGATCGACCTCCCCTTGATGAACGCAGTCTGATTCGGAGATACCAAGTCCTGCATGATCCCCTCTATCCGTCGGCACATAAGGTGCGTAATTATCTTATAGAGATAATTACAACACGCAATCGGTCTGAAATCCGCCAGAGCTGTCGCTCCCTCCTTCTTTGGCACCAAGGTCAGGAAAGCGCGATTGAGCTCTTTCATAAGCTTCCCATTGATGAAGAATTCCTGCACCACCTCCATGACCTGATGTTTCAGAATGTCCCAGTGGCGTTTGAAGAATTCACTGCTAAAACCATCCGGTCCAGGAGCCTTATTGGGATCTGCCATCTTGACAATAGATTCTACCTCTTCCAAAGTAACGGGAGCAAGAAGAATGCTATTCCCATACGGAGTCACCAATCTCTTCGTAACAACCTCTGGAAACACAGACATGTAGTCAGTCTGGAAATATAACTCAGAATAGTACCTGACAGCCTCGTCCTGGATCTCAGCCGGTGTCCCCACTAGAATGCCTTCTGCATCAAGAAGCTGGAAGATGTGCTTCCTATGCTGTCTTGAATGAATAATATCATAAAAGAACTTGGAACAGCGGTCGCCATCCTTGAGCCTGGAACAGTTGGCATGCTGAGCCGTGCTTAATCTCCTTCTGTTGTCTCAGGATGTTGACTTCTTCGATCAGCTCCTTCTCTCTTGCCGCAAGGTCTCCATTAAGCATGTCAGCTTGCATGTCCTGCTGGATGGCCCGCAACTCCACCTTCTTATCTTCTAAGGTAGACTTGGGCAACCCCTTCACCCAACTCCGAAGAGCCTTTTTCGTGGCCTTGAGACGACGAACCAAGTGGAACTGGGCCGTCCCCTCCTGACAGCTAGTAAGCCCCTCCGAGATAGCCTCCAGGTAGCCCTCCGAAAGATACCAACTGTTGTTGTACCTGAAAGGGCGGGACTTTCCAGGAGACTGAGAAGTGAAGCCAACCCTGATGGGAGAATGATCGCTCGTCCCAGCAGCCAGACCCTCCGTCGAAGAGTTTGGGTAGTGCTGGAACCATTCCCCATTGCCCAGAGCTCGATCCAGCTGGCATGCAACCCTATTACGGGAAGCTTTGTTGTGCCAAGTCCAGATGAAGCCTGAGCGAGACAAACCCTGGAGCCCCACATGGAGAAGGCATCTCTGGAAATCGTACAGAATAGAGTCTGGAACTGGGCGACCACCCATCTTCTCCCCCCGATGCAGAAGGGCATTGAAGTCCCCGATCAGAAGAAGTGGAAGGCACGACGAATCAGCAGCAGCGGCAACACGGGAGATGTCGCTCCACAGGATCTTCCGTCTCCTTCTGTCGTTGTGGCCGTAAACCGCCCCCAGCAAGAACCGAAAGCCACCCTTGTTGAAGAAGGAGATGGCAATCAACTGCTCCGTCATCAAGATCAGGTCACCATCCCAGCTCTTCGAGTTCCAACGAACCCAAATCATGGCCATATCACATAGAGCCAGGTTGTGCAGTTGGGCCCAATGAGATGGGGTCCGTCGAGCAAGAGTCTTTTCACCTTTGATCTTAGATTCCAATAGAACAGAAATGTCACATTTTTCTATGTAAAGCACCCCACAAATCTCTCTCCACCTCCCTAGCGAATACGCCCCCCTCACATTCCAGGCGATAATAGCCATTAATTAATGAGAGGATGGGTCCCCCGGAGAAACACCCGGATCAGCACCTGGGGAATGTGCCACATCTGTCGCCTCCATTGCAGTCGGAATGGCCTGCTGGGGAACGACCTGAGAGAGCACCAACGTCCAGGCAGGATTATCAACACACACCGCCTCCTCCTCCTCGTCTCTCTCTCTCTCTCTATATATATATATATATATATATATATATATATATATAAAGAGGCCTGACCCAAGTGGACAGTACATGGAGACATAAGAACCCGAGTTTATTGGGTGGAGGTTGTGCTTAATTAAAAACGGGGGAGAATTAGGGATGCAAGTGGCGGTTGTGTGGGCAAATAGGATCATGGTACTAAAGATCAATCGAGTACAAGGGGGTATTCGACAGAGAAGAGGATGCAGGTGGCAGGTGTGTGGACAGATAAGATCGTGCTATTGACGATCAACCGACCACAACTATGTGTGCATGTCACGCCCCTGTCCCTAAATACGTAGGACCGAGACATGTGACAATGGCCATCTACATACCAAGCGAACTCCAACCCAACTTGAATACGTATACGTTGTCCAAGTTTGGTATTTCTATCTATCTATATCAAAACTAACATATATCTCAATTTACATGGATACAAATATAAAGAATAAACAATATGTACCATGGTGTGCACCCATACTACACTTGTTCGAACATACTCGAGGGAAGCAATATAAGTCTACAAATACTAGACTATCAAGCAGAGTACAAATAGCAGATAAAAATGCATGACCACTAAAGATACCTGAATCCGAAACGATAAGCATCATCAATCCACTAGAAGAAGATATGCACGATCAACACGAATAACTTAGAAGGGAACCAGGTCCTCAAAGGGACATATCAAGATACATAATTGTTAAGTATTATGTGCGTGTGCTCCTAGTCTTAGCTGTTCGCTGTGACTGGCCCCTACTTCATTTGGATGTGAATAACGTATTTCTTCATGGGGACCTTGAGGAGGAAGTGTATGTGTTGCAACCTCCTTTGTTCGTTGCAAAGAAGGGTAAACTATGCTATCTGCGGAAGTCCCTCCACGATCTCAAACAATCACCTCGTATTTGGTTTGGTCAATTTACCATATCATTACTCAGTTTGACATGTCAATGAAGAAGGATCATTCGGTATTTTACCGACATACATCAGCTGGAAGGACATTACTTGGTGTCTATGTTGATGACATTGTGATTACAGGAGATCACAATAAATGTATGACATAGTTGAAAAAGTTTCTTAGTAAACACGCGTTAAACTACTTTTTAGGCATTGAAGTCACGAGAAGGAAGCACGACACTGTCATGTCTCAGCGAAAGTACGTGCTTGACATCCTAATTGAAGCAAGAATGATGCAAACTAAGGGAGCAACCTCACCCATGAATCTGTGGGTAAAGTTACTTCCCAATGATGGGATATTGATTGCGAATCCTATCAATATCGTCGATGTGGTTGGAAAACTCAACTACATGACATTCATGACTAGACCAAACATTTCCTTTGATGTAAGTGTCACGAGTAGATTTATGGTTTTTTTACGAGTTTCGCATTGGCAGACAGTTTTTAGGAAATTGCGTTATCTAGCTCAGAATCCTGGAAACAAATGGAGAATCAAGGGCATACTCGTCTTGAGTGTTTTACAGATGTTCACTGGGATGTGAGCCTTACATATCGACGTTCTACATCCGACTACTCAGTATTCATTGGTGGAAACTTGGTGTCGCGGAAGGGCAAAAAGCAGAGTAAGGAGTATTTAAAATATCGTGTCCAAGTCAGTACGCTATGCGCCAAAATCCTAGTCTCGATTGTCTAAATGTCCTAAATTCGAAAAGAAAAATATTATTCCATAGATATATATTAATAGATAGCTATATTTTATCTTATATACTATATAAAATTTTATTTAACTATTCTTAGTCCTATATGTATAATGTAGCTTAAGGTGTATTTAAAATATCTCATAACTATGCTTATGTTCTAATTACCACTCATTAATGATTATAAGATTTCAATTCTAAATTCTGATTAGTTATAGATTTGTAAATTCAGGTTTTTCCGAGGGTTACATGGTAAAGCTACATATTTAAAATTTCTAAAGCAGCTCTCTGATTTCATTCTTCTCGTTAGAACCTAGCAGAGCAGATTTGAAGTATCGGTATCATAATCGGTATCGGACCATTCCTATGAGTATCGGGATCGACGGTATTGGTAGTATCCGAGGTTTCGGATCGGAGTATCGGATTTTTTGGTGTCGTGAAGCAAATAATTATTAATAAATTATTAACATTTTAGAAAATATATTTTATACATTGAGGCATAATTTTAATATTTTCAGTGTTGTTTCTTAGTAGTTTTGAAATTAAATGAAATAGTAGTCACCCTTACTAATTAAGTTACATACGATGGATAAGTTTTCTTCTTTTACATGCTTTTAGAACCTTTCTATGCTTTTAGACATTTGCTGGTTGATCTTTTTCGTTCAATTTTTTTTGCCGAATTGACCGGAAAAGAGACCACCAATGTCGGTATCGGTCGGTATCATCCTGTATCGGGTATTGGTTGGTATCGGATCGGGACATGCCAAACCGTTTTGGTATCGGCCGTATTTGATCGGTATCGGCTGATACTGCGAACTATGAACAGAGACCTAGGTTTCATTTATAAAATTTAAGTAAATTTTCCCTCCTAATAAGACCTATAATCGTTTCTTCTTCATCTTCTACTCCTATTTAAATGAAGCAGCCAATTATTTGATGTTCTACGTCCACGATTGAAGGTCGACGACTGAGCGTGTTTACGGTGATTTGCTGGCGGAGTTCAGACTACTCAGCGAGGTGTTGCAGGGGTCTCTCGACGAGTGTGGTAAGGCTGCGATGGTCTGATCGACGTGTCAGCAGTAGCTTCCTGGCCGCGGAGTTTAGCAAGCTCGATGGTTCCAGTCGAGAAGTAATCTTGCTTCCGACTGTGCAGTGATGTGGCTTTAGTCAGTTCGGCATTTGACGGTGAAGCGTGTGATAATGTCGGTAATGACGAAGACGAAGATGAGAGGAGTAGTCGGTTTTTGCATAGGAGGTCGCATAATTAGTAGGGGTGCAACTCGGACGAATTGGGTCAGACTTGAGCTCAACCCGAGCCCAACTCGATGAATAATAAGCCTATCTCGAGCCCAAGCCCAACCCGACCTCGGGTTCAACATATGAAGCCCAAGATCGAGTCCGGAGGAAGCTCAGGTTGGGTCGGGTCCATCGGATTTATCGGGCTCTAATATGATATTTAAAATAATTTTAAACAACATTAATATTAAACACATAATCAAATAGCAATCAAGCATCAATCATTACAAAATACAAACTGACATGAGATTTAGAAGGAGTTGAAGAGTTTAGGTTGATAAATTTAGGTTTTGAACTTTTTATTTAAAAGTATGAAACAATGAATATATATATATATATATATATATATATATATATGCAAATGACCTCTAGCCTAGTGGTTAGGAGAGATGCATGCGGCCCGAGTGGTCAGGAGTTCGAATCCCAGTGGGAGCGATTCCAGAAACAATTTACCTGGTTCCAAAAAAATATATATATATATATATATATATATATATATATATATATATATATATCGGGTTTCAGGTTCGTTGGGTAACTCGACACGTGAACCCGAGCCCAATCAGATTTTTGACCGCGTTCAAACATTTTAACCCAAACCCGAACCCAAGTATCTTCAACCCTAACCCAACCCATTAGCAGGTTTACCCGATCGGGCTTGGGTTTAGCCCGCCCAAGTTTCACCCCTAAGAATTAGATGAGGGTGTCAATCGTCTGCTCCGCAGCGGTATTGTAGCGTTATCTTTAGTCACCGAGCATGACTATGCGGCCTGCAAAGGCATTATCGAGGCTGGTGGCTACGTGTGTAGTGGATACAGGGGAGGGCTTGGTGAAGTTGTTTAACAGGAGGTGGTTGGATACTTTCCAAATGTGCTACGCGGATTGCTTACCCCCAGGTACTAGTGATTACTCCCCTATTGTAATCAGATTGACGGATTTGCCGCTGGTCAAAGGGAGGCCTTTTAGATTCAACAATGCTTGGATACATATGGAAGGTTATAATGCGGTGGTTAAGCAAGGTTGGAAGATTAGGGCGAGTGGGAGTGCTCAATACAATCTAGTTCTCAAGTTGAAGCCTATCAAAGGACTTCTTAAGGCATGGAACAAAAGGAGACATGCTATTCCTCTCCAGAAGCTGGAAGCTAAGTTGGCAGACATTCAACAAAGGGTCCAGTTAGATCCGCTCGCCGACCTTACAGAAGAGGAGGTTGCTCTCCAAGATCAGCTGCGCAAGGAACGGTTCCTGGATGAGGTCCAAGTCAAACAAAGAGCTAAATGCAATTGGCTCAGAGATGGGGATATGTGCTCAAAATTCTTCATGCTACGGTGAAGGCTAGGCATAATCGGAATGCCATTCATGGATTGCTTGATCCTAAGGGAGTTCTTATAACTGGACTACAATCCCGGAGAATAAAACACGGGCTGGAGAGGAGTAATAACAAGAAAGACGGTGGTAAAGAAGACGAGTTGTCCCCTACCCCTAGGGTGAGCCCTCAAGATAACGAGGGGATAAACACCCGGATCCTATGACGATTATCACATGATTGTTCGCGGGGTGAACTCGGTGGGAAAGTGGAGAGAAGTTCGTGATTATGTGAAGAAATATAGGTGGAATATTATTTCTAGAATCTAAAACCAAAATGAATAGAAGGTTGAGAGGAGGACTCCTTACTGGAATCGACGCACAACCTAGAGGTCTGTGATATGGCCAGAGTGTGGGTTATGTGGGATACAAAGATATGGACATGTCAGGTTATTTTCCGATTGCCCTAGCTTATGGTGATCAAGCTTTCAAATAAAGGGGGTCTGTGGTTGGTGATAGGGGTGGTATATGGTGACAATTAAGAGGCAAAAGGCGCCAGCTCTGGCGGGATATTATAGGGGTGAGCATGGAGGTTGGAGATAGTCTTCCATGGTGATGGTGGGTGACTTCAATGCAATTCTCTATGCGCATGAGAAAGTGGGCGGGAGAGTGCATGCATGTCGGACCAGACCCGAGGAGGCACCGTCAGAAGTCTATATTGGCAGAATCGCATTGAAGATCACCCAGTCTGTATGATCCACAGGGAGGAAATTGAGAAGGTAGCTATAGATGAAGAGGAGGATAAGGACTACTGACAATGGGAGGATAAGAACACCTTCCTTTTAAGTAAGTTCATGGACTAAGCAGCAAATATCCCCAATTTCCAAGAAGTATTTGATAGCCACCATTGATTCCACATTAGCCTGCACAAAGAGAAGACTATCATCTGCATACAACAAATGTGATATAGCAGGATGAGTATGCTGATATTGGGTGGATAACCTTCCTGCTACCACTTCAATCTCCAGTAATGTAGACGAGTACTCCATAGCCACTGAAAAAAGTAGGGGGATAAATGGTCCCCTTGTCTACTCCCTCAGTTGCTATGAATAAAGCCCCTTGGCTGCCCATCAACTATGATAGAAAATGTAGGTCTAAACATACCTTCTCTAATGTGGCCAATTCATGAGGATTCAGTCCCATACAGGCCAAGCTATGGTGCATATAAGCTCCTGTTGACTGTGTGATAGGCATTCTTTAAGTCTTATCTTGATGCAACATTTCCCTCTTCCTTTGGTTTCAAAATTTCTGATCAATTCAAGACCCAGGAGGATGCTAACCCCTAGGTCTGTCCTTTATAAAAGTAGACTGATTCTTAAATATTAGCTCTTGAAAAATAAGCTCCGTTCTCTTGCACATAATTTTGGTAATAATCTTATGAGCAAAGTTTCAGCAGGAGGTGGGTCTAAAATCTTGAACTCTAGGGGCACCCTCTATTTTAGGTAAGGGGTAACAAAAGTATGATTAACTTGCCTCAAGTGTCCTTCCTTGAAGAAATTGGATATAACCTACATGATGTCAGCTTTCAATGATAACCGATGGATTTTGAAGAAGAAAGCAGACAAACCATCAGGTCCAGAGACTTTATTAACATCAAACTCATCAATAACCCTCTTTACTTCCTCCCCCCTAATATCAGCAAGCAGCAGATTATTTGCATAACTAGTAATTAGCCTCATAGGAGTGATTTGAGTGAATTTCTCCATGTAGTCATCTTGGTTACACGTATCCTGATAATAGGACATTATTTCTTCAGATAGATCCTCCTTCTCAACAGCTAGGCCTCTCTCATTAATGAGAATTCCGTTGTTAATCAAGTTTCTGGCTTTACCTTTATGGTAGAAGAAGTTACTACATCTGTCCCCATCCAGTAGACAATGACATTTGGCCCTCTGGGCTAAGCCAACCTCCTCTTTCAACACTGCACTGGAATAGTCCCCTAGAGCCTCTCCCTCAGTTCGTATACAGTAAGGATTCATAGGGTCAGTTTAAAGGAGATCCTGTATATCTTTGTCTTTATTTCCCGTGTGTTTGTGTGTGTGTGTGTGTGTGTGTGTAACTAAGTTAGTTGCATACAGTACTTTAAACCGTTGGATCAGAAATATCAACTAAGATGAAAATGAGAATATTAATAGCATAAATAACAAATTAGGAATGAAATTTAACTTTCCAATTTAAATAATTACAAATTAAGAACAACTCAGAAAAGCATCTTTGCTATGTATCATTAATTTCATATATATATATATATATATATATTCCCATAATATTTCTCTCTGCTCAGAGCCATGTTCATGTCTCCATCCTTAAACTTCGTTCGAAAGAACATCACAACCCGGCACTAGTTGCACAGAACTTGAGAGAGTTCCAACATCATTGTGACCCCATCTAAATCCAATCCTACTTGTCGACGTTGCACCACGGGGAACCACATCCTCATCATCCTCCTGTACCCTCCTGCGGAACCATATCTACCACTAAATTGAAAGCCAATTGCAGCCTCAATACCCACTTCGGGATCTCCATTGAAGCTTCGATACCGATTTCTGACCTGCATTTATGCTTTGATACCGAATTCCTAACCTCATTGAAGCTCATGTTGCAATCCAAGGATGTTTCTGCTCCTACTTTTAGTATTCCACCACAACATGAGGTTCTCTGAGCTGGGAGATAATGTTCATTTGTCATCCACATGACAAGGTTATAGTGTTGCATACTACTTGATTATTTCTGATGTTATGTGAAAACAAATGGAATTGAAGTACCTTTAATTGTTATTTGTCCCTTATGTTGACACGGTTCCTCTTTTGGGATATCTCCAACCATTTAAAAGATGGAAATGTAAAGTCGTAGACAAGCCTATGATACCACATATTTCTTTCTTGGAAACTTACTTTATGGTTGATTCTAAGAACAACTTAGTACTTGATGCACAATATATTAGTTACAGGAGCTGCTATAACTAGGGTAGGCCTATTTGTGATCCTAATTGCTGCCATTCATCTGTATAGATCTTTGTGCCATTTCAATCTGCTTAGGCGTTTGTTGAGGGAAATCTATCTAAGGTAATTTTTCAAGAAAGATCTATCTTACATAGTTATTTATTATTTAGAAACTTGCTTACCTTGGAGACAAAGGAGTCATATACTTGTTAGATGTAGGAATTTCTTGATTCCTAGGATTATTAGTGATATCAGATGGGTAAGTCTTACAGTAGCAAGGAACAGGAAAAGAAGGGTGGCACTGCTGCAACGTAGCCAAAAGGGTTAACTGACACCGCCAAAAAGCCATTGTTAAGGTCCCTACCAGTGAACCAAAACTCTAAAAGCTGTGATGAGGGTTGAGGGTTAAATATTTATATAATTCATGCACGCCCCAACAAGTCAAGGGCCATTTTGGTAGAGATCTGGATCTGCGGTATATCTTTTCAACAAATCCAGTTAAAATGTGTGCCATAGGATTCAAACCTGGGTGGCCCTGATAGCATGTTAAATCCTTGACAGTGCACCAAAACTTTATAGTTGTTATGAGGGTTGGGGGTTAATACTTATATAATTCCCAAAGTCGTCTTACGGCAAGTTTCGTGAATCCATGAGGCCTCAAATCCACGAGGGTGTTCTGAAAGCACCCTAGAGGGGGGGGGGGGGGGGGGGGGGGTGAATAGAGTCAAGCTTACTAATCAAGCACAATAAGATTGCTAATGGACAATTTAAAGATTAAGAGTGCGAGAGAAAAAACAATAAAAATATCGACACTCGTTGTATCCTGGTATTCTCCCTTGGAGAACTCCAGTCCCGGAACTCTCTCCGGCTTTAATCCACTATTATAGTTGTTATGAGGGTTGGGGGTTAAAACTTTATAGTTGTCCCGGAACTCCAGTCCCGGAACTCTCTCGCTGGCAAACCATGCGATCGTTCGGTATAGTTTGGAACCTAGTTAATTCGGTGGAATTATCTCAATTATATATGCAATCCCTCTCGGCATGCAACAATAATTAGGATCTAATATTTGTTAACGTCCAAATGGTTTAGCTTAATTAATTTGATGAGCAAATAATAGTCTGTGTTCCTTTTCGCACAACAGATTGCTTCACATGGATGGAATTCTATACCATTTTCGCATTCTCTTACCAAGTTAGTCGGGAGTAGATTCTATGCTGTTGGCGCCAATGGCTTGGCCTCAATGTGTATCATGGTTTGCCAATGGTCATTGCGGCAGGGCCGACCCACTGGTAAGCCAGACAAGGCTTTGGGCTTACGCAACCCTCTCCTTATTAGGGCAACCCCCATGCTCAGGGTTATCTCAATAGAGGTCGGGGTCGCTGGTGCATGGCTCTCCAGGATCAGCCTAAAATAAGGGTCAGTGACAACCAATACTAGCTCCAGATATGACAACCCAACCCCCAGGGCCGACTCTGATTGCGGGGAGACTTTAGTTCCAATTTGCTGGTGCATGGCTCTCCGGCTTTAATCCACTATTATCGCAAGTTAATCCTTGAGCTTTGATTCGAAGGCTCACCAACTTCTTATACGAGAGCTTTTAACCGAAGACCTCTCCGACTTCAATACACGAGAGCTTTGATCCGAAGATTTTCTAACTTCACACAAGTTTTGATTTGAAGGCTTGTCACTTCAGCCTATTTACAAGATGGTTTTGATCTTACAACAAGGATTAGGCTTAAAACATCAACCTTGAATGAAGGGGTTCAAGGCTATTTATAACCAAAGCAAAAGAAAGATTAAAGGAGCAACTTTCTGTCAGCGATCGGAAGATCCGTTGGTAATCCACGAATCACCGTTGGATTTTTTGACCCAGACCAGTAACGGCTAGAAAAATAGCCGTTGGGATCATTGATGGGACATGATCTAACCGTTAGATTTCAAACGGTAATATTTCGGATTATCCGTCGGATTTCTGCGAACTTCTGTCGGATAATCCGATAGCTCACATAAGGTTTTATGTGGTCCATTTGGATCATCCTTCGGATTTCCGTGGAGATCCGTCGGATCTTCCGCCGATCTGCCAAAAATGATTATAGGTTAATATCTACCCTACCTTTCGATTTTGACATCCATTTTTTGTGTTTACAATTATTCCTAAGACTCATTACAGTCCAGATTATACTTAAGCAGGTGCAGGCTTCTTCACAGTCTGAAATAATAATGGCATGACTTAGCTTCTTCACTTGATAGATGATGTCATCTTCCCTTGACGACAGTTGTCTAGAGATACCCAGATTGTAAAATCTGAATACCTTTTGGGGATCTCGTCCCCGAACCCCCATAGGAGATACTGCCCCCTCGACCCTCGTCTGCTGACCGGGCAGCGGAACCTCCGAGTGTGTGGCTTCAGAGATGTCGTCAGATGTTCAAAGAAATCTTGTGGAATATTGTCGTCTTTGGCTCATCATGATTTCTTCATTGCATATGGCCATATTGATCTTACTTATTGCTTTTCTGCATTTACATGTTAGACGAACAAAACAATATACATAGTAGTAATAATGATAAAATTAATATACATTAGGACTATGCTATGTTTAAGTATAAAAACTATAATGATAGCATAAATATTAGTGATATCATAATGTTAAACTTAATCGAATAACCACAATAAAAAACATAGTTTTGATTATGGCAACTCGGTTAAATTTAAGATATATATAATAGAAGCTCATATCACTAATATGTAAAACGATAAACATATATCACTAGGAGGCATAAGTATAAGTAGAGATGCTATAGTGATTGCATGAAGATTAGTGATAATATAATGCTAAATTTAATCGATTTATCATATTAAAAAATATGATACAACCATTGTGCCAACATGTTCGAATTCACAAAGTATCAGAATCAACCAATGAAGAAGGAAGATTTCTTCAAAGAATTGTATTATTGTGATTTGGTCCTACTCGTTATCAGTAGGATCAGGGATACTTCCAGCAAAAAATATATCGAAGAGTTGGCGGATGCACGTTGATGGCCTTTATATAGGCTTACGACCTCGATAAAAGGGAAAAAAAGGAAACCTTAAAATAAAAAACCTAGCTTAGTTGTAAAGCAATGAAATGAAGGATATTATAAGACATTGTAAAAAAAAATGCACTAAACTATCCTTATTTGTCAAAGTAAGTATCATAACAGATATGATAAGATTTGCCCAAAATCATGAATCCTAACTTTCCTAAAACTACCCAAAATTCAAGTTCTGACTTTAAAACTCCAGAAATCGAATGACTTGGAAGACAAAAGTCATAGAGCTCTAAGTTAGCTTTCCGAGTTCTGGTGTTCATTAAAAACAAAATCTGTACTAGTCGGTATGGCTGTTCTATAACAATTGTGCAGTGCAGTCTGAATCTGAATAGGATTTAGAAGTTATCCTAGATCAGTTAGTTACCGATTGATATGCGGCAGGATAACACAAGACATTATGTGGACTTCCTTGCTTCTAGTATTCTCTAGGAATAGTACTGGAAATTATCATGAGTTGTAGACCAAGTTGGGTAAGTTATGAACTGATATGACACTGTCCTTGTTAGACTTTAGACTGCTTTCCATATTTGGGCACATGAATCTATTTTCCTTAATACAAAGTAAAAGCAGTCTATTATGGAAATGAAAGGAGCTCACACCATTGCATCATATTAGTTTGCAGTATCAGCCGATATCGATCCGATACGGTCGATACCGATACAGTTTGACATGTCCCGATCGGATACCAACCGATAATGATATTGACTGATACCGACATCCAGGGTTTCTTTTTCAGTCAATTCAACAACAAAAAATTGAACGAAAACGACCAATCAACAAGGGTGTAAAAGCATAGTAATGTTGTAAAAGCATCTAAAAGAAGAAAACTTATCTATTGCAGTAAACTAATCGACAAGAGTGACTACTATTTCATTTTATTCCAAACTTACTAAAAAACAACACATGAAATACTTAAAATTATGCCTAAATATATAAAATATTAAAAAAAAAAAAATCTAGCAGTATACCTATCGGCAAGGGTGACTACTATTTCATTTACTTCCAAAATTAATAAAAAACAACACATGAAATACTCAAAATTATGCCTAAATATATAAAAAAATCTAGAATTTTAATAATGTTTTGTTTCCAATACCAAAAATATGATACTTCAATCTGAAACCGCCGATTCCGATACTCATAGGAAGGGTTTGATACCGATACCAATACTGCGAACCTTGATCTAACCCTTTCCCATCAAGATGGGTCGTCTGTGGAATAGGTTTCTACATTGACCTTTACATCCTGTTCAACTCAAGTTTGGACTAGGGACTCCATATATAATCTTCATATGACAAGATCTCTTTCATCATATATCTAGCAAGCTTTGGAGGATATTCAAGGTATCTTTATTTTTTTCGGGCTACATATTAGACTTTAATTTGTTCATTATGTACCTAAATAAGAATCATTGCAACTACTAAGAACATACCAAATTGGTAAATCCGGGCAATGCTAATAATAATATTACATTTCTGCATTCCATCTTTTGGCATTACCTACATGCCTTTCTCCATCTACTAATATGAAATATGCTCACTTTTCATCTTTATCATGTTTGTATTTGGTGTTTTCTTAGGTTGTCAATGACGGGGATATGTATCTTTGGCGAGAACTGGGTGTGAGTTCTTGGCCTACATTGGTTGTTGTTGGACCTAATAGAAAGCTTATAGCACAAATATCAGGGGAAGGTCATCGAAAGGTGTGATTTCCTACTTAATCAATTCCTCAGAAATTGAAGTTAATCATATTTCATTGTGTAAATACATGCAGAGAATTGTATTTGATTATTTTATTTATGCATCTTACTATTTCCAAAATGCCTGCTTTATGATTTTATCATTGATCGGAACACATGCTTTAATCTGATTGTTTGTGCATTTACTTATGGTTTGTGGGTTGTTATTTCCTGATTTGGTCCTCCATGATCATGTATCTCTCCTGGTGTCAGTTATGTGGTAGAGTTGTTAGATATCTCCTGTTGCTTTCTCATAGTTAATGGTGTGGATTTCTTCCATGTTTTAGGTTGTGTATCAAAGTAGTTTGGGGAATTTGTGATGCTATTGAAACAGTGCTTTGTACTAGCTGTCAAACTAGATGTATATAAAACATGTTTGTTATCAGGTTTTTGTAACGCGGGATGACGACCCAAAACAAACTATTAGATAAAATTAGGGATTTGAGAAGATTTGGGTGTGGAAGCTTTAATTGAAGAGTGAACAACAACTATTAAAAATTTATCTGAAAAAAATTATAATAGAAATCCAAAATAATACTATGATTACCGTTGAGGACGTCAACGCTCAAAGCGGAGAAGCTACGTTGAAGACGTCAACGTCGAAAGCGGAGAAGCAGCGTTGAAAATGTCAACGTCGAAAGCGATAGAAGCAACGTTGACAGAGAGATCCACTTAAAGTTTTGGCATCGCACCATATAAACTCAAAATAGATTTCTAATTCTTAATTCTTCGATCCATAACTTATGAAATTACAAACTATTTATAACCTACAAAATAATCAAAAGAAGATAAAATAAATCTCTAAGTTCTTGTCCATAAGATAAAGTCAATCCCTAACCAATCCTAACCAACTCAAGAGATAAAATTCTTTTTATTTTGGTTTATCCTAACAAACAAACTAAAGAATCCAAAATAACTGAAAATTCCAAGTGGTTTTCCATCATTCTTCTCGGTTTTAAAAAATTCACCTCCTGATGAATCAAGTGTGAAATTCGAGAATTATGCTCCTCTTAATGCCCTCCAATTCGGCCATGGCAGAGGTCTTTGCTTTGGCATCTTAGTCAACATTGAAGCTTCTGACAAGATGAAACTCCATAGCGGTACTGGGGGTTGTGGAAATGGAAGAAGTAGAATATTCAACAGGGATCTATCAAGCACTTCAACAACTTGTGGATATCTCGATGTCTCTAGAAAAGCAAAATGATCGTCCCTCCAATCAATTATTATTTTCTACAAACTATTACAATTATTTGTAACAAATATATAATAGAAATTGTTCACATGTTTAATTATTGGGACACGTTCAAAATATTTAGGCGACTTAATATTTTTTTTTTAATTTATTGGTTTCATCGAATGACATATCTAATTCTTCTAATGATGATATATAACGTTCAAGATTTATTAATGGTTTAAATCTAGACTTATAGAATTCAAGATTTAGTACTGGTTTGAATCTAGACTTAGGTTCGGGCTTGTATTTAACTTTTGACTCATTTATGACAGACTCAATAGGTTCTATTAATGAATTTTTTATGTATATAGGATCACTGTTAGCAATAGTTTTTACTTTTTACTTTATTATGATTTGAAAATTCTTCAAACACCTTTTTTATTTCAACAAACATCTTATCATATATATTATCGATTATCACATAAAGTTGTTGCGAGAAATTTTGTGTATACATTCTTGAACTATTTCTAAACCAGGGTTTAGCTCTAATACCAATTTGACGCGGGAGAAGACCCAAAAACAAACTATTAGTATAAATTAGGGATTTGAGAAAATTTGGTGTGAAAGTTTTAATTGAAGAGTGAACAACTATTATAAATTTATCTCAAAAAAAATTATAATAGAAATGCAAAATAATACTATGATTACCGTTGATGTCGTCAATGTTGAAAGCGGAGAATCAACGTTGAAGACGTCAACGTCAAAAGCGGAGAAGCAGCGTTGAAAACGTCAACGTCGAAAGCGATGGAAGCAACGTTGATAGAGAGATCCACTTTAAAGTTTTGGCATCGCAATATAAACTCAAAATAGATTTCTCATTCTTAATTCTTCTATCCATAACTTATGAAATTACAAACTATTTATAAGCTACAAAACAATCAAAAGAAGATAAACTAAATCTCTAAGTTCTTATCCATAAGATAAGTCAATCCCTAACCAATCTTAACCAACTCAAGAGATAAAATTCTTTTTATTCTGGTTTATCCTAACAAACAAACTAAAGAATCCAAAATAACAAAAATTCCAAGTGGTTCTCCATCATTTTGTTTTTGTGATATTTTCTCTTGAACACAATCGAAGCATGATCTCACAGGATATGAACTTTATACTTAATCTGACCAAACAAAGTGTTTATTTCTGGTTTATTGATTCAATACCACAGTAAAATACTATTTCTGACTTTTGATTGTTAATTAATGTAACTTTGTAAATCTGCTGTGTCAAAGCTGATTGTTGTTTTAATATAAATTTAACATCAGTATGTGTTTTTTCAGGATCTTGATGATTTAATAGATGCAGCTTTGCAATTTTATGGGGAAAAGAACTTACTGGAAAATAATAGTATTCCCTTGGCTCTGGAGAAAGAGAATGATAGTCGTTTGTTGTCATCACCATTAAAATATCCAGGGAAGCTTGCAATTGATGTGCTGAACAATAGGCTGTTTATCTCAGATAGTAACCATAACCGAATTGTGAGTTTTCTTTCTTTTGCTTTCTCAAATTTGGCCTAATGGAGGCTATATTATAGTTGAATCATGTTACATGCACAAAGCATTTGCAGAGTGAGGCATTATGCAAAAATAACAACTAGATACTGTTTTTGCAGTCTGAAGTTCTTACAGTTCCATTTTAATCACTGCAATTCTTTTAAATTCTTATTTTGATAAGCTTTCCCTTCTGGAGTTTAGGTCGTCACTGACTTGGAAGGGAATTTTATAATTCAAGTTGGAAGTACCGGAGAAGAGGGTTTACTTGACGGTGCCTTCGAGACTGCCACTTTCGATCGCCCCCAGGTAAGAAACTATTCTGGAGTACATGGTGTGTTATTAATTAATTAATTAATTAGTGTTATGCTCTCTAGGTAAATCATCATGTTTGTGATAATAAAATTAGCTGTTAAAACAAGAAGATATATTAAAGGGTGTCCCAGTGATGGTAAAGCTAATATATGTGTTCCAGTATATTGGCACTTCAAATTGTTGCAAGAAAGGGAGGGAGTTTGATAGATTAGTGGTTTGTCATGATGTTGAGACCTTTATGTCTGGAGTAGACAATTCTGATAATCTATAGAGTCCTATGGTGTTGTCTGATGGTATTTCCAGGGTGAAGAAATTATAACTGTTACTCTGTTTTATGTTGGTATTTCCATGGAATAAATGTGTTGTAATGTTTCATTAACTTGCTTTCCTAGTGTTAGACATAGCTTAGGAATGGTTTAGGATCTGTTGTATGTGTAGGCTTTAACCAATCTTTTTCTTTCTTTCTGAAAGTTCATTTGCCAACTGTCACGCCCTCTATCTCGGAGGATCTTAAAGTTGCCACTGGACGTGATGTTGTACAAGTCTAAGTTGCAGTTTTACAAGGCACATACTTTCACAATAACAAAATAGACTGATCAGAGATAGAAACAACGAAACTTTAATGCAGAAAACTAAATGAAGACAATGATACAAGAAATACACTCTTTTATTCATAATTGCAGCAGTTACAAAGGCTTTCAATAGCCAACTGATATATGCCAACTTGGCTTACAACTTTTGAATCCAACAGAACATCTAACACGTATTGACAATCTGGTGGGGGTCAGTATACTGGGGAATGTACTGGTGAGGGACAAATGTTGCACTCTCTGAAAGCAGTCACTAAATAATTATGTGAGAAAACATTATTTTTAGTTGTGATCTTGCTATCTTTTACCTACGTTCATTTCATGCCATGTACAATTCAAGAGTCATATTACATTTTGAAAACTTAATCAAAGGCCACATTTCATCTTTCATTCATTCAAGCAATATGGACAATTCATGCACGATTTCGATTCATTTATAACTCGGCATGCGCAACATATTTCATAATCCATATTCATTTCTTTCTAGGGACATATCAACATCATTAAGTGAACACAATTCTTCTTATAGACATAAACAATATCTTTTCATTTGAGCAATTTATGATAAGAAATACAAGCAATAGATAACATCACTAATACAGTTATTCTTATCCACGACTGATGATCCATCCCTGCAACAAATAAGGATTAGAATAATTTGCATATATATATATATATATATATATATATATATATATATATATATATATATATATATATTTGAAAAAATTTGCATATATATATATATATATATATATATATATATATATATATATATATATATATATATATATATATAAGTTTATGTTCGTCTTTGCATCAAACTTTTAGGCATACAATAGTACTATCATAGCATGCGACCTATCTGCATAATGGTCTATGGGCGACATTCCATGATTAGTATTTGACTCGTTGTTCAGCTCTGCACTAATATACGTGAATATTAGCAGCTGTAACTCACGGTTCAACTCTTTACTAATGGACTTGGCACCCCCTGATTGCAAGGACGCACAAGCCTTAGGGTGTACTGTGCCCTCCTAGACCGAGCGGTCCCGGTGCCCCGAAAATCGGTCGAGGGATTACTACCTTGTACACAAGTTGTCCTGACCAATGCATGAGTGCAACTTCTATAAAAAGAAACTACGATGCAACAATCAACAAACAAGCAGACTTTTCCATGTTTTCTTTTCTTTCAAACCACAATCAATCGCTCTATTCTTCTTTTCTCTTTTTTTTTATCCATACAGCCATGTTGTGCTCTGATGTGAATCGACTTAATCGGTTCACCAAACCCAACAAATAACCAAGAGGAAAAGAAATAGAATGATCTTTTATATAGAAAAAGAACAAAACTCCCAACTTTGATGAACGGATCAAAGTAATAAATCCTTCTTCATTGACACTTGCGAGAGTTTTCTCAATACAAGCATAAAAACTAAAGACGGCTAGCCCTAGCTATAAATAGAAAAGGGAAACAAAACCCTAAAGGGATTATTGTGATGAAAGACCACAATACCCCTTTATAACTAAATAACAGAAAAGGCCCCTTTATGACTAAATACAGAAAAAGGCCTAAACAGTGGGCCTGGGCCTAAACTCCACGTCTCCGACGACGGGCGTATGTGATGATGGGTGGGCCCACATCAATACCCCCCCCTAACAGAGCCACCTTGTCCTCAAGGTGGAAATCTGGAAACTGCGTCTGGAAGCTCGCAGAATCCTCCCAGGTCGCGTCACAGTCTGGCAGGCCGACCCAATGAATCAGGACCTCCTTCGTCTGGCCGGGTCCTCGTCGGATAGCTCGTACTGCCAAGGGCTCTAACTGTACCTCCATGTCCTCCGTGAGCGTCGGAGGAAGGGTGGGGGATGCTGCCTGATCCCCAATCGCCTTCCTCAACTGAGATACGTGGAAGACAGGATGAATCGATGATGTGTCTGGTAGCCCCAAACGATAAGCCACCTGCCCCACCCGAGCCACCACTGGATAAGGACCAAAGTATCGAGCCGCCAACTTCTCATTCGGCCTCCTCGCCATCGAGCGCTGTCGATAGGGACGTAGTTTGAGATAAACCATGTCCCCTACCTGAAAGCTGACGTCCCGCCGATGCCTGTCTGCCTGTGCCCGCATCACCTGCTGTGCCCGCAACAGATGCTTCCGCAGCTCCTCCAAGACCCCGTCCCGGGTCAACATATACTCCTCCACCTGCCCTACTGGTGTCTGGGCGTCTCCGAATCGTACCAAGGGGGGCGGGTCGCGACCATACAACACCCGGAACGGCGTCGTCCCCGCCCGTGAGTGGTACGAAGTATTATACCAGTATTCCGCCCAAGCCAGCCAACTGTGCCACTGTCGGGGAGAATCAGAGGCGAAGCACCGCAAATAGGTCTCGACGCTGCGGTTAACGACCTCCGTCTGGCCGTCAGTCTGGGGATGATATGCGGTACTCCTCTTCAGGACCGTACCGTGAACCCGAAATAACTCCCGCCAGAAAATACTCATGAATACCTTGTCCCGGTCCGAGATAATGGATGCGGGTACCCCATGGAGCCTGATCACCTCCCGAAGAAACGCCGTCGCTACAGTAACGGCCGTGTAAGGATGCTTCAGGGGAATGAAGTGAGCATACTTACTCAGCCTGTCCACCACCACCATGATCACCGTGTACCCCTCGGAACGTGGTAGCCCGTCGATGAAGTCCATGGTAACATCCTCCCAAACCCGCTCCGGCAAGGCCAGTGGCTGCAATAATCCTGCTGGGGCCATAGCCATATACTTGTGACGTTGGCAGACGTCACAAGCGGCTACCAATCGTGCGACGGCCCGTCGCATCCCGGGCCAAAACACCTCTCTGGCCATCCGCTGATAAGTCTGCTGAACCCCCGAATGGCCTCCTGTTGCAGAACTATGGAACTCCTGGAATAAAACGGGAATAAAGGCCGAAGTCTTCGGCAGCACCATCCTCCCCTGGTAGAGCAAACGACGACCCGCTAACGTGTAGCCTGCTGGAGCGCCATCGCCGCCCTCTATCTGCTGCCGTATCTGCTGCAGCTCTCTGTCCTGCTCTGCCTCCTGCAACATCGGCTCCCAATCTCGCCATATAGGACGTGATAGGGCGCCCAGGTCGATCACCTCCTCCCGTCGAGATAGAGCATCCGCCGCCTTGTTCTCCAGCCCTGGACGGTACTCGATCGTGAATCGATACCCGACCAGCTTGGACAACCAATGCTGATGCTCCTCAGTCACCAGCCGCTGCTCGAGGAGGTACTTGAGGCTCCTCTGATCGGTCCGTATCACAAACTCCCGTCCCAACAGGTAAGGCCTCCACTTCAGCACCGCCAAAACGATCGCCATCAGCTCCCTCTCATAGACCGATTTCAGTCGGGCTCTAGCAGATAGTACCTGACTAAAATAGGCTATGGGTCTCCCCTCCTGCATGAGTACCGCCCCGAGGCCATATCCCGAGGCGTCCGTCTCCACCACAAACGCTCTGCTGAAGTCGGGTAATGCTAGCACGGGTGCTGTCGTCATGGCGACCTTCAACGCCTCAAAGGCCTTAGTGGCCTCTTCTCCCCACTGGAAGCCCTCCTTCTTCAGCTGCTCCGTAAGGGCCCGAGCGATAGTGCCGTACCCTTTGACGAACTTCCTGTAGTAGCCCGTCAACCCCAGGAAGCCGCGTAAGGCCCGTAGTGTAGTGGGCACGGGCCAATCTAACATGGCCGCAATCTTCGTCCTGTCCGCTGCTACCCCCTCCGCCGACACCACGTGTCCCAGATACTCCACCTGCGCCAAACCGAAGCTGCACTTCTTTCGGTTGGCGTATAGCTGATGCGTAAGCAACTCCCGGAACACGATCCCCAAGTGGTCAGTGTGCTCCCCCATGCTTCGGCTGTAGATGAGGATGTCGTCGAAGAATACTAAGATGAACCTGCGAAGATAGGGTTGGAATACCTTATTCATCAATGCCTGGAAGGTCGAAGGAGCGTTGGTCAGTCCAAAAGGCATAACCAGAAACTCATAATGTCCCTCGTGAGTCCGGAACGCCGTCTTCGACACATCTTCCGGCCGCATCCGGATCTGGTGGTACCCTGCACGAAGGTCGATCTTCGAAAAGACAACTGCCCCATGCAGTTCGTCTAGCAGCTCGTCGATCACCGGGATAGGGAACTTGTCCGCGACTGTCTCCTTATTCAACGCCCGGTAGTCGACGCAAAATCTCCAGCTCCCGTCCTTCTTCTTCACCAACAGTACTGGTGATGAAAAAGGACTCACACTAGGCTGGATCACCCCCGCCTGCAGCATCTCCCGAACCATCCGCTCTATCTCGTCCTTCTGCAGATGCGGATACCTGTAGGGACGCACGCTCACCGGTGCCCCCTCCCCTCGGAGTACGATCGAGTGCTCGTGTCCTCTGATCGGAGGTAGCCCTTGCGGGCTCTGGAAGACCTCGGGGTACTGTTCCAGCACCGCTTCTACCTCCCTTGGTGTCTCCCCGTGAGTCGCCTCCTCGCCCGAGAACCCCTGGAGCTCGACCAAGTACCCCTCTCCTCCTGTCCGCAACGCCCGAGTAATGGCGCTGAAAGCCACCATAGAAAAACAGAGAGTCGGATCCCCGTTCAGCACCACCGCCGCGTCGCCCTCCCGAAACTCCATCCGCAGACGCTTCCAGTCCACCTTCATCTCCCCGAGGGTCTTCAGCCACTGGACTCCCAATATGATGTCTACATTGCCTAACTCCAATGGTAGGAAGTCCTCCGTCAGCTGAAAGCCCTGCAGTGAGAGCGACACCCCCTTGCAGAGGCCCTTGCTCTCCTCCACCTTCCCGGTGCCCAGCAACACCGTGAACTTCTCCACCGTACTCAACTCTAAACCGAGCCGATCGACCAGTCGTCGCGAGATGAAGTTGTGGGTGGCCCCACTGTCGATCAGCACTGTCACCGTCTGCTCTCCCAACTTCCCTGCTAACTTCATGGTATGGTTCGGAGTAAACCCTACCACGGAGTTGAGGGTCACCTCAGCCACATCCATATGCACATGCTCCTGCTCCTCTCCCGCCTCTGGCGCGACAGCGGCCTCTACCTCCTCGGCATCCTCCTCCTCGTCCGGTAGAATCACGATTTGCAGCAACTTGCTCGCACATCGATGACCGGGGGTGAATCTCTCGTCGCATCGGAAACATAGGCCAGCCGCCCTTCTCGCCCTCATGTCGGCCTCGGAGAGGCGTCTCCCTGGTACTGCGGCTCCTCCTGTTCCGCCCGTGGGTCTAGGCGGTACCGGTGGCGGGGCTGGTGCTGGTGCCCCCGCCGCTGGTCGAGGAAGAACTGTCCCTGCCTGGCTGCGCTGCCCCGTCGTCCCCCAAGCGCCCTTGAAGCGCTTCTCCTCTGCCAACTTCTCCTCGGCCTTGTGGGCTAGGCGGAGGAGATCTTCCAAGCATCGCGGACTCTGCAGCCTGAGCTCCGCTCGTATGGAGGGTTTCAAACCCTTCATAAACATCCCGATCTGCAACTCGTCCGACACCCCCCGAACGCGTCCAGATAATAGCTCGAACTTCGCGACGAAGTCTCGAACTGTCCCCTCCTGGCGTAGCGACGACCACTGCTCGTAGAAATCACCCGAAGCTGTCTCCTGGAAGCGGTCTAAAATGTAGCCCGTCAGCTCCGCCCAGCTGGTGAACGGGGTCCTCGCCATTCTCCACCGATACCATGCCAGGGCCTGGCCCTCAAAATAAATCCCAATGCACCTGAGGACCTCTGCTTCGGTCAGCTCCATGATCTCGAAATAGCGCTCCGCTCGAAAGATCCACTCGTCCGGGTTCTCGCCCTCGAACGTGGGCAGCTTCAGTTTCTTCAGCCGGCGATCCGCGCCAAGGTCACCGTGCTGCATATCCTCTCGGCCTCGTCCTCCTTCCCAGCGGTGTGTATCTCTCCGCTGGGTCTCGTATGGGCCCCTGTCACCCTCCTCATACCGCTCGTCAGCCCAGATCTGCTCACCCCACTCCTCCACCGGGCCCCTGTAGTGATGTGGGCCCACCTATCATCATTTAGGCATAAAGGGTATTGTGGTCTTTCACCACAATAACCCTCTTAGGGTTTTGTTTCTCCTTTCTATTTATAGATAGGGCTGGCCGTCATTAGTTTTCATGCTTGGATTGAGAAGAAACTCTCAAGCGTCATTCAGAGGGGTTTAGACTTTGTCCGTCCATCAAAGTTGGGAGTTTGTTCTTTTCTCTAATAAAGATCATTATTTTTCTTCTATTTCTATTTTTCTATAAATTATTTGTGAATCGATCTGGTCGATTCACATCAATTGGTATCAGAGCTTTCTACGAGCCATGGCCGATGGGACGAGAAACACGATCGACGAGAAGATCCGAGGTCTTCGGGAGGACTTCACCGCCGAGATCGAGAGCTTGAAGAAATCCATGGAGGTCCTCGCAAAGGATCAAGCGTCCACGAACCTAGAAATCCGCACGGAGATGCGTGATATGCGGAAGAAGACGTCGACGATCATGATGCTTTTGCAAAACATCTCGAACAAGATCAATGGCGGCGAAGCGGAGGCGGCGACAACCCAAACCCTAGGCGACCAACTAGGGTTTGTTCAAACGGAGGGGGAAACGACCGAAGATCATGGAGGACCGGCCGACGGGCGATGGCCCGCACCCGCCGTCACCTCCACGCCGCCGGGCGGGGCCCTGGCGGTCGGCGAGCAGCGCCGGTCGGCGGCCGAAGGTCGCGGGGGCTTCGCCGCCGACCGCGCGAGCCCGGGCGGGGCCGCTGCCGTTGGGGGCGGTCGCTGGCCGGCCGCCGACCGCAACCCCTGGCCGGTCGGTGCCAGAGGAGCCGCCGGCGAGCGGCCGTGGCCGGACGCCGGCGACCCGTACAGTCCCGGCGGATCGGCTCCACATGCGGGAGAAGCCCTAGGGTTTGGGGCCCCCTTCGGGGGTCGGACGAGGATTGCGAACTACGGAGATCGGTTCGTGGGCCCGGGAAGGGGCTTGGCGGGAGTTCCGGCGTGGACGGGAGGAGCGGAACCGCCAGGAGGAGCGAGGCACGCCGGAGGCAGCAATTTCTTTGGGGGAATGGCGGATCCCGCCAACTTCCAGAGAGGGGACCTCCCCCCACGACGACCACCACGGAGGAAGAGGAGGAGAAGGAGGATCCGACGGAGGAAGAGGCCGCCATAGCAACAGACGCAGTTCCCAGATTTCCACCTTGAGGACAAGGTGGCTCTTTTAGGGGACGGTATTGATGTGGGCCCACCTATCATCATTTAGGCATAAAGGGGTATTGTGGTCTTTCACCACAATAACCCTCTTAGGGTTTTGTTTCTCCTTTCTATTTATAGATAGGGCTGGCCGTCATTAGTTTTCATGCTTGGATTGAGAAGAAACTCTCAAGCGTCATTCAGAGGGGTTTAGACTTTGTCCGTCCATCAAAGTTGGGAGTTTGTTCTTTTCTCTAATAAAGATCATTATTTTTCTTCTATTTCTATTTTTCTATAAATTATTTGTGAATCGATCTGGTCGATTCACATCATGCTCTTCCTTTTCTCTCTTTGAAAACATATTTTTTCAACCATTCAAGTTCTTCCATACAATTCTATCATATTTCAATAAACAATAAAGGAACATGCAATATTCTTACTTAACAAGCATAGCAATAGTTCTTTTGGCATTCTATAACTTAAGCATGGAGTTATACTCTTTTTATGACATACGAATAAGGGACATACGAGCATTCTCTTTCTCTTTAACAAGCATGGCAACAGTTCTTTCAATTGAAGTAACAGTCTTACTTTTAGCATGCAATCTTCTATCTTGAACATGTATAAATCACAAAGGTTCTTTCATTACACACGCATGCAATTTCTCTTGTTAAAGCATACAGATTACAGAGTCATGTACTATCATTCTTAGTGATTACGAACTTTATTCTTAGCAACAAGCATGCATTAATTCATTATGTATTCTTTATTAAGCGTGGAAGAATCAGAAGTGAAGTTTTGCCCACTTACCGTGATAAACCGTCTTCATGTCCGAACAAGGGAGTTCTTACTGAAGGCTTCCTCTTACATGAGCCAAAAAACCGATATTTATCATACAATGCTACCGCTAGGAGCGGGCCACTACACCAACCATGTTTGAAGTAGACTTTCAATAGACTTTGAAACAACTAAGATTCCTTTTATATATGTAAGATTTTACCATCCCAAGTGTTGTCTAAGATCCATTGAAGCCACATCTCATAAAATAAGTTACTACTATAGTAGTAAGCTATTTTGCATGGTCAAGGGTACGTCATGACTCACGACACAGCAAGGACACAACGACACGGCACACATTTTGGAGTGTCCTCACTTCCTAGGTAGTTAGTTTTAATCTCTCTTCAGATCTTCTTGAATAAAAAAAATTAGACTTCTCATTCTATTGGAAATATGAGAGTGAGACCTGAGTTCCAGTACAGAGAACAGGGATTTCGACGAGTCCAAATCTTTCATTCCCAATTTGGTGTGTTTGGAATTGTTTTATGATTAGAATCCTAGGATTTCTAGGTTACTTGAGTCAATCTGAGATTTAATTTATATTTGTATATTGAGTCAAGAGTCTTATCTTTTAGCTTTCCATACCGAGTCTTCTTTGTATTCTTTATTTATTATATTCTCTGTATATATTGAGTCATCTTTATCTTGACTTATTATAAATGAGAAGAAACTCTCCTATGGAGAATATGATGGTTTTGTCCAAAGAATTATTTTCTCTACAAATTTTGGAGGCTTCTCTCATGCCTATGGTATAAGAACTTGGTATCACAAATAAAAACACATTCATCTAAAATGGTGTCCTTGCACATAAGAATTTATTTCCTTGTTTTAGCACATTTTAGGAAGAATAACATGCACATATTCCTATAACTGTGATTTTCCTTTTCTCTCCAGGGTCTTGCATACAACCCAAAGAGAAACGTATTATATGTTGCAGATACTGAAAATCATGCTTTGAGGTATGTAATATCCTGGGGATTTGAGTGAAATCATCTCCAAGTCTTAGCTTAAAGTATAGAAATAATAGCAAACGGTTTATCTGCCTTGTATAAATATCTTAACTTCTTGTAGAATTGCATATCCATTTATTCTATACTTTGTGCAATATCTTCTAATATGAAGTGTCAAAGTTTCTTAGTTTAGAAGAATTTCTTATGGGATGGAACCGTCTGAATTATTTTATTGCTCTATCTCACAATTAGAAGGCGGGCCATGTTGAATACTTCAAGTTACTCTGCTTACAACGGGTAGAATTTTCTATGAGATATTCTAGTGAATACTTTGACATTATCATTTTAGTGCTATACTAATGTGCTAGTTCTTAAACATCTCTACTTCTTAAACATCTTGAGGACTCAGGGTTGAAAGGTCCCCATTCCATCAATTGTTCCTACTCCCAATGCTTCAATCTTGTATGCAGGTGACATCTAAAGATTTGCCAAGACTTCCTAAGAGCGCTAAACTAGTGTTTAGTTTGTCAGAACCAAGTATGAAACATGGAAAATCAGCTTCATTGGAATGGCCAATGTATGTTGTGCACAAGTTGGCATGCAAACCCGATGGTAGGTCGACTTGACAAAAAGTGCTAATAAGATAGCATGTCTGTCTGACAGTTATTCAAAATTTTGACGTCTTATATATAAAGTGAAAGTCAATTTGCTCCATATGTCCCCTGCCCAAGAAGTCTTTGAGATGACAAACAGAAGTGTTCTGTGGCATTTCCAACAAGTCTCCACATGCCTCATGACCGTTGAACACAGTTTTCTATCGCAGTTCCTTTGCTGATAGAGACACCTTTTTTTGTCACTAGTAATGACTAATTTGAGTTCCAAGGGTTGGTCACTTTTTCCTTTCTTTCTTTGCCAACATTCACGTGGAATACCAAGACCTTGCAAACTGCACATAGACCAAAAGTGGGACTATGGGTCAGTAGTGTACTTGTGGTTCCTCTTTCTTGCAATAGCTAAACAAAAAAAAAACCATCGTCTTGTAATAATGTGCACATGCAGTAGCAACTAACAGGCACTGTCTTCTTATTGATGTAGTAGACCTAAATTTGCTCATTCTTATTGCAGTATATGATGCTTGCACAGCCATATTAGATTCATTACCAGATCTATCTGGGCTAGCAGCAATAGGCACCATCTATACTTAATGCTGTAGACTTTCATTTTTTATTTCAGTAGATAATGTTTGACATGGGTACCTTTGACTTTTTTAAGATTGTCTCTTGGGTTATGTTTCATAAGGCCTGTGCTCTAACAAAATTACTCTAAGCATTTAACTAAGTTTTAGAAAGTACTGTATATACTGGACTTTGATCTTAATGAAGTCTGACAAGTATGTTATGGCAGTATCATAAATATCATTTTTCGTTATTCGATTGTGAAAGATCGTTCCTTATTATGAATTGTGTCTACAGTTTGTAGATCTAATATGTTCATTCTATGATTGAATAAATTCCTTTGTCCTTTTTCACTTTAGAACAACAAAAATATTGTATGATATAAAAGAGTAAAAACAACAAAGTGCAACAGTAAGAAAGAAAAGAAAATGCTTATATCATGAGATTAGTTTCAGAAAAAACATGGGAAAATATTAAGTTTCACTGAATAATTAGCCACTTCTCCGAATATTCTAGTTTTTCGATTTATTGGAATATATCTTAGGAAATTTTCCCTTCAATATGCTTGATTTGGGCATCACGAGCTTGATTGTTCTTTAGGTTGTAAACATCATTAATCCAATTTGAATTTTTCAAGTAAACATTTCTAGTTTTTTTTTCTTCCGTCTTTCATAAATTGGCATGCCACATATATTGTTCTATCTTTTCCTTTTGTCGAGAGATTGATTTTGTTAATGGATATGTTCTGTATTCTTTTTGTAGAGAGATTGATTTTGTCAATGAGACTGTGAGGACACTTGCTGGAAATGGAACCAAAGGTTCTGATTATAAAGGAGGACTAAAAGGAACTGCTCAGGCAAGATATCAAGAAATACTGTCTTTGGTATTTCGGTGATTTCTTTCTTCTTTCATTATGGTAGCTTAAATATTGACAAGAAACTAATTATCATGACTGGCTCTAGTATGTTATTTCTCGGTAGAAAGCAATGTGGTTTCTGAGCAACAACTTGATTGAAATATGTGGGGCTTGATTTACTGGTTTCTACATAGGTCCTGAACTCTCCGTGGGATGTTTGCTATGAGCCAACCAGTGAGAAGGTTTACATTGCAATGGCTGGACAGCATCAAATATGGGAACACAATACTATAGAAGGGGTTACTAGAGCTTTTAGTGGTGATGGATTTGAAAGAAATCTAAATGGTGCAAGGTATTGCTTTTCAGTAGAATACTTGTTAAGAATGTAGTTAGAGTGACAGTGCTTTTATCACATTAGACAAAATTTTGTGTTGCCATTCCTTCCTCTGTGTTATGACACTAGGAAAGGCCGTGGTATATTGTGCAGGTGTATAATTTGATTCTATTTTCCTGCTTGAATTTTTTTGTCTCATCAGACGTCCAAAACATAGGCAAAGATTTTCATCTCATCAAAGATTTTTCACTAATGTAGACATAAACATTCAGAGGGTTTGAAATGTTGAACAAAATTATGGGTTTTATTTGTTACAGAGAGCACAGGTAAATTAGAACTTCTTATTATGATATGAATTAGACTTTTCCCCCCCTTTCATGAATTAGATTAATGAAATAAAAAATTTCTCCTTAAAACTTTATTCCATTTTTATACTTAACAAACCATTTAGATTTTTTTAATACATTTTAACCTTAAATGTTTGAATTACAGTTCTTTCATGACAAACTGCTTCTTTGTCTATACTAAAATTTTCAAGAACATCATTGTTGAATGTTCCGATCAGATATTCAGAGACCAAGTTAAAGGACTTTTCTTATATGTATTAGTTTAGACATAAATCCATATCTACAGTTGCAGGATCGACATTGATCACCTTCCATGATATTTATATTTGATACTGTAAGATCACCATACAATTTTGTAGGAGTGTCAAAAAAATTCGTCGCCTTTAAGAGTCAGAAATTGTTGTCTAGTTCATGTGATGGAATTACCGCAGAAGAAGTAACTATATTTTTGAATCATGTCGAATTCTACACGAAATAATATTTTCGACCCCATCATTATCTTGAGTCATACAACAACTACTATCACCTTTAAATTTTTTTAACACATGCGAGCCACCACCTTCGTAAACATTCTTTAATATTTTCTAGAAAACTTCTTTCTTAATATCTAGTCCGATCATATTTTTTTCAATTCTTTATGTGAGGGAGTGGGGGTTGACTTCTTAGGGCTAGCATGGATGGCAATTACGTTTCATCTCATTTTGTCAAACGCGTATTTCCAAACCGTTCATTGGGCTAGCATTTGGAAACGCCAATTTGAGCCTCAAAATATATGACAAGTTTAAAAAATATCCATCCAAAATGAAATTCCTTTGACTCGCTCCTTGCATTTGGCACCAAACAAAGTCCCAGAAGTAATATAACTCCAAGCAATCCAAACTGGCCCTTAAATCCACATAATTAGACAACCCCAAAAGCTACTTTTGCCATTGACACCTGATATATCTTAGAGTCTTAGACCAACAAATATACTATCAGTCACTTCATGCAATCATAAATCTAGAAGTATTATCACTAAATAAAACTCTATGTTGTAGAGCATATTTGAAGCTATGTTACCTAGACTCGGGTACGGATATCGGATATGGGTACATATAAAAAAGTCGGCCCTTCAAACTCATAATTGAAGGACATACGGACTCGGCTAAAAATGATCCAAATTTTGGATACGGGTACGGAAATATGACTAAGGTTTCATAAAAAGACAACCTGTAATTATAAACTACTAGTAAACTTTATTGAACTAATTGAATAAGTCCCTAAGGGACCGTCCCTTCAGCTCCCCTGCTACTTTACTACCAGTCTACTATATTAAAATAAACTATCTACTTCACTACTAGTCTCCCGATTGTCACCATGGAGGATCGGGTCGACATGGGTACTTCTCCTTAAAGTAGAGAGTCCGGGTAACATAGATTAAAAGAATATATTTTATGTATACCTAGAAGCATTTAAGAACATATATTAAGTAAACAAATAGAAAGACACAAGAAGAAAAATGGACTAAATGTTGTTTGAAATAAACAACTACCTAAAATATGATGCATTCATTTCATAAACTTCGCATGTATGGTTCCTATCTCCTTCAAGACATCTAGCTCTATGACAAACTGTGTTAGTATTGCCGGTCAAAACATTAATCACCTCTTCCTTGTCACTCCTAGTTCTCTGTCCCCAAAACTCACTTGCCAACGTACATCACTCATCCCCTTGCCCAATCGTCCAGTTCAATTTTAATTCTCTCCTAAAAAATGGTTGAGTGATAATGTGCACGACTTTTCTTCCATTCTGAGTGACAAAGTGGAAGAGACAATGCATAATAATCCACAATCTTCCCTTGAAGAAATACTTGAGAGCGATCACCTATCTTAAAGTTCAACCATGGCTTGATGCTTAGGGTTTAATGGAAAAGACGGAGTTATTCTTTTTGGACATGGTAGTAGTTGTCCATTCCCATCTAGAATTGATGTTAAGGTTTGTGAAAATAAAGGCTTCTTTTCTTTTCTTTTTTTCTTTTTTTTTGGGGGGGAGAGAGGAAGTAAATGGAGAAGAGTTTGAGTTTACAAGGGTACATAGGTAATTGGGTGTGCTTAACCTAGAGGTCTGGTTAAAATAAATCCAACAGAGACAAACATGGACTCTTATTAAGGGCTAATGGGTTTACGTTTAATCTCATTTGCACAAATGCTCATTTTTGGGATGTTTGTTGGAGTTTGGACAAGATCTAGCATTTTCAGAAACGACCATTTGAACCCATGATCATGACACGTTTGAGAGAATAGAAAGTGTTTGGTTCGCTCCTTGCACTTGACACCAATTGGAGTCCCGGACAAAACATAACTGCAATCCAAAGTAGCCTAAGTTTGATTATTAAGTTATGTTTCTGATTTGTTGAAGTAAACGCTCTTTGGGCTAGCGCTTTGAAAGTGCCCATTTGAGCCCCCAAAATGAATGATGTGTCACATGTTTGAAAAATGTCCATCAAAAACAAAAATTGTTTGATTCACGCCTTGCATTTGGTATCAGTTGGAATTCCAGGTGAACATAATTGTAATCCTAACCGACCGTTAACTCACATTATTAGCGGTTGATGGACTTTTTCTTTGCAATTATCAAGATTTGAGAAATCTAATTCTAGAAATCAAGATATAAGGGACTCATATCAAAATAACCAGTGAAAAGCTTTTTGTCTTTTGTGGCAAAAAAGATTCCTCCCTTGGGATCTAGTAATAATAGAATAGGTAAATGTTTGTCTTCAATTGATGGTTGAGTATAGTTAACAATAACAACATTGCATATCTGCATTTTCTACGGAGTTTTCATTAATGTATTTGCTCATTCTCAATCAAGAAGTACTCTCGTCTTCTTGGTTAAGAACTAGATTTCAGGATCTTGATGGTGCTTTATGTTTATCTTCTCTAAAGTGTTTTTTCTCTCTCTTTGGTTCTAGATAAGGAGTAAATCATGTATGTTTCTTGTGTACCACTTTATTGGAATAATACGTATATAACCCATCTTTCAAAATTCCTGTCTCACTAATAAGCGGATCTACAGAAGTTATACCACCCACAAATCCAGCTCTCAACCAATTTAAGGGGCCTATGATATTCGAGGGTGTATTCTCATCTATCTTCTCTAATATTGCTCATGTACCTTTTTGACACAAGCTATCAAGAATCAAGAAGGGTGTTCCTTTGGTTTTCTTCTTTTATGAGGTCTGTTACCTCCAATACTTTATGTACAAACCTATCAAGGATCTGGTCCTCCAACACTTTATGGGGTCGGTTATCTTCTTTTATGGGGTATGCTAGCTCCAATACTTTATTAACAAACCTATCAAGGATCTGGTCCTCCTTGTATACTAATGTTATAATTCATTTAGTACAATTTCCCTGGAATCTTCTTGATTCCATCACATTTAATAATGAAAAAAGAACATTTGAAACTTGTGGGAATAAATAGGTTACAATCTCCAGTTTAGAACCATTGAATGAACTCTAGGGCATTTTAACCACAATATGTTAGGTTCAAGATCAACAAAAAGAAGGCTTTAATGAAGCAACTATACCCATGACCAAAACATGTCTCATGCTGTACAATCCTTTAATGATGACTGGATATATTGAACTTGGTAGGATACTAAAAACAAAGGTTATTTCTTCATCCTTCGATAATATACGATGCTGTTGCAAGATTTTAAAGGCCAATCAATTGGAAGATAGGCTTAGAGACATAAGGGGGCTGATTACTTGGTCACTGTTGCAACTTGCTTATTACAAGACTCCATTCACGCATCCCAGTGTTTCAAAGAGCCATTCCCTTGGATATTTGTGAAGTGTGTTAAAGCCCCTGTTACTGCACTAGAACTCTAGAGTTGCGGCGAGGGTTGAGGGTTATATATTTATTATTTATTCCAATCTATGTTGCCTGGACATGAATACAACATGACATGTTCTGACACGGTGACATGGATTTGACACCTATTTTGTGTCCTAGTGTTTGGAGTGTCCATACCAGGTCCGATATGTGTTTGACACGATCCAACAAGGACACAACACAGATTATTGGGAAGTCCATGTTTCTTAGGCTGAGATTCTTTCTTCTTTTTTGTATAGAAATTAGTCATTCATTTGTCTCCCTCCAAATACACCCAAATACTGTCTTTGAGTGCAACCCCATAATTAAGGGGATCCCCCTACCCTCTACGATCCGTGTTCTAGGTCCGGTGACCCCAAATACATGTTCCCTGTCCCAGACAGCTAAAATTGGCGACCTGGAAAATCCAGATCTTACAAGATGAACTTCAACAATGATATTAATCAAAAGGTAATAGAAAGACAATAAAATTAATTAATTGTTAAAATGAAGCATACAAAAGTAGGTTTTGTAAGGTTCAGTATGAATTATTCCCTAGTAGACACAAATACACGAACCATTGTTAAGAGAACCGCAATGTACTGGTTAAGCCTACACCTCGTATTGCATACATGAGGAAGTAGCGTAACCGGTTCTTGCACCCATATCACATTTGAAGCAAACTGCGACCTTGGTAACTATGGACAATCTCACAAAACAGTTTGCTCTTTTTGCAAGAAGCTTCCCTCCTTGACCGAATAGTTCTTGCAAGTTGGCACACAAGTTAGGAGGGCCAAATTTTGTTGGTAGAGGACACAAAATTGTCATACAAAATCACAAAGTCTAAAAAATGTGGTGAACTTATTTGTATTGTATTAGAACCAAGTCGATTCTGTTTTCATAACACCATTCCATGAGAATTTTGATTCTGTTATGATAACACCCTTCCTTGAGAATTTGACTCTGTTTTCGCTAACACCCTTCCATGAGAATTTTGATTCTGTTTTCATAAGACCCTTCCATTAGAATGAAACATTGTATTTCCCTGCAGACCAAACTCCTGGAGCAATATTTAGTCAGAACCAGCCTGCACCATGTAAGACTTTGTTCCACTTAGAAATTAGAACTTCCATCTCCACTATCCAAGGAGCGCTAGGTTCATCTACTTCATACTCAAGTTTTCAAATCGGCCTCAATTTTGCTTTGATAAACATCGTTTCAGCTAAACCAAATAGTTGGCTGACGTCATGTTGTCAGCAGTCTTCCTTAGAAATGATCTTGATTTATCAAACCTATGGATGATCCATGATGGAGAATAATAGAATGATAACGTGTATAATAGTAGACCTGCAATACATAGTTAACTAAAACCAGTTAGCCACCTCTAGAAAGAGAACTTCCTTTCCTTCCAGCCAACCTTGTCAATTTTGTTTACCACATCCCACTAGAAACCAATCTTCTTTTTGCAGCTTAGTAGGTCTAACTGGAAACCCCAAATAGTGCAAAGTGCGTGCCATTTCTACGGTTAATACCATCAGTAGAAGTACCATGTCATTTCTCAATGTGACCTCGAATCCAGTGCTTACATTTGTATTAGCCTCTATAAACATCTGAATAAGCTACCTATTGGAAATATGTTAACAGAGAATAATTTCTTTGTAGATTTATAAGTAAATTGGGAAATCAATTTGGCCAATTTAGCAGGTTTTACGAAATAAAGTTTCATAACCAGGACTAGTTAAGGATCATTTTTCTTCTTTTATTTAATGGCTCCTGCATGTGGTAAAATAATATTTTGAAGATCAACCTTCTATTTGAAGTTGAATAAAAATTAAAGGACCAATGGACCATTTTCTGCTTTTAAGGACTAATAAAGGTAGTCAAATAAGTCTACAATGTACAAGTGTTTGCTGAATTTTTGAGGAATTGTGTTAAGATATTATTTTATATGTTGCATGTTACAATAACAAAAATTATATAGCGGCATTAGGAATGAAAGTGAGCTCTTAGTTTATTTTATTTTTTTATTTGAATAGTACTTTTGCTAGAGGGTGTTGCCTAACACGACACTAAGGCTTGCTTCTTGCATCCTAGAGGATGCATGTTCGAGTCACTAAAACAGACGCTCTATATATATGGGTTTAAGGCTGCATATATTTTGACCCTGCATAAGCGGGAGCCTCATGGCACATGGGCTCCCTTTTTAATAGTACTTCTTGGTAGCTTGTATCCAAGTAAAGGAGACTGACGTTCATGATAATTTTGTTGTTACAGTTCGACAAGCACTTCATTTGCACAGCCTTCTGGGATATCATTATCTCCTGGTAAGGTGGTGTTGGTTTCTTAATTTTGTTGCTTAGCTGTTGTCTCCTAACTGTAAACTCAAGAATACTATGCATTTTTGTAGATTTGCAGGAGATTTATGTAGCCGATAGTGAGAGTAGTTCCATTCGGGCACTAGATCTGAAAACAGGAGGGTCAAGGTTGTTAGCTGGTGGAGACCCATTATTCCCAGATAATTTATTTAGGGTATTTTACCTAACACAATTTATCACTAATTGATATTCTAGTTTGTAACAAAGTCTGGGCTGAGTGCTACAAAGATTAGTGGGTTTTTAATGTAAGTTGTGCATTATAATTTGGTTGTTAGTAAGCATTCTTACATATCATTTAAATGCAGTATGGAGATCATGACGGAACAGGCTCAGATGCACTTTTTCAACATCCCTTAGGTGTTCTCTCTGGGAAAGATGGTCAGATTTATATAGCTGATTCTTATAATCACAAGGTATGAGTTATTTTATCAAAACATTGCAGTTAAAAATATGAAGTATTAAACAATATTCTAAGATTGATTATTGATACATGTAAACTGTTGCAGATCAAGAAGCTAGACCCAATCAGTAAGAAAGTGACCACGGTAGTTGGGACTGGAAGTGCTGGATTTAAGGATGGCCCTGCCCGTTCAGCTAAGGTGTGAAAATTATTCATCTTATGACAGTGATATCTTATCAGCAGAGTTCACAGGCATCTTACATTTACCTTTAAGTGGAAGAGTACTGACAGATATAAGTTTGATATTTTTACTTTGCAGTGCATTTTGGTGTCTGGACATTTGAATAAGATAGATTGAAACGAGTACCTATTGTGAATTGTTAAAACTCGAAACGTTTGAATGTTTTGTGTAGGGGATAAACTAGAAATCATGAGAGTTTTTAGAAGTTTCAATCAATTGTCGACATTAGTTTAAGTGCTGTATTGAATGACTTTAGTGCATACAACGTGAAGTCACAAGGAATAACATCTTTTATCAGATTAATTTTTAACGTTGTCTGTGGAAGTCCATAAATATATTTCTAGGTAGTTGAAATTTGGAACACATTTACCAAATTATATCACCACTAATTAATATCATCAATTAAGTCATCATTGAAGAGATGTCATTGATAAACAATGAGTTTATTCCTATTGAATATTTTGGCAAAACATGACTTTGTAGGTACTTTTTTTTAAATGCCTTCGTACTTGTTCTTTGATAGGTAATCCTTCTCACGATGACGAATTAGTATATCTTTTCAAATTGCACCTCTGCTGCATATGTACAACTACATACTTCTAACTGATATGTTTTGTTATTTATTTCTGATTTTGTCAGATAATGGTCATAAAATTTTCAACTGTTAATGAACAACATTTATGCTGATTGCCAGATGATTGTTCAGTTGCAATCTCACGTGTTTATGATTCTTATGCAGCTTTCTGAGCCGTCAGGAATTATTGAAGCAGGGAATGGTAATGTGACATTCTCATTTACTGTGCCAATATTTTGTGTTCCCTTTTCGGCATTCTTATTTTCTTTCTTGGGTTACTAGCTTATTTATCTATAAACAAAGAAATTGTTCCCAGCCAATGATGCAGTCACAACTGGAACTGGTCCAAAAGGGTGCAGGATCTCCACTACAGGAGTGCACAACCCTTCAAAAATACGTCTGTTCCTTTCACGCCATACATGCCAGACCGTAGCTGTCAGTCTGATCTGTGCCCTTTAAACCAGTGGGTCCTCCTACTTCTTTGGTTGGAAATGAAATCAATTTGGCCTATAAGGTCTCTGTGTGTAGATGCTGATATGTCCAGCTTATTTCTCTGTAGTAACCAAATATTCCATGTAACTTCGCACCTAAAGAATAAGTAGTGATTAGAATTTTCTCTCTTGTTGACATATAATGTGCCCTTGTCCCTGAATTTGTATCCCAAATCTAGTAAGTCTGTCTAGGGTCAGTACTCAGTAGGCTCCCCTTCAACGCTTTATACATGCAAAATTGCATTTTACTAGCAAGCCCACTCATCCAAATGAATATCGTATGAGGTGACAGCAGATGAGTCGGTCGGAATTGCTAAGCTGAAACTTTCCAGTAGTCCCATCACCATGTATCTTCAGTTTTGTTCTGATCAAATGATATCCCTGCAATGTAATTCCCGAATGCACGACCAATTGGGTGATCCACTATTTTCTATCTCCCGTTCCGAACGAGGTTTCTAACAGATTCATTCCTTCCCAACGTGACAAATGCTTGCCAGCCAAGTCTATCCACCCTGCTTTGGTGATCCAACCATGGGTCGTACCAAAGGTGGGTTTGCGAGCCTGGTCCGAATTCTCGGGTAAGTACCAAGCGGACCTTGTGTCTGCTGTAAAGGAATTGTTTGTAGATGACCGAATAATTTTGTTGTCTCTGAATCCAGAAATTCTGCGACTTCATGTACCTGTTCCGAAACCATTTTGCCCATCTAGTGCCCCTCAAGTAGATTCCAAGTGAGTTTCAATCCTGCTATGTCTCAGAGTGTATCAAGAGACTAAATCCCACTCCGCCTTCTTCTTTCTGCCGATATTACTTTGACCAAGCGATAGTATGTATACCACCTCTCCAGACAAAGCCAACACATAATTTATCCACCTTTGTATTGTCGCCTATGGAAGCGTTATAGTTTGAAGGTAGAACGAAAAGGCGACAAAGATCACCGATATAACAAGCCCAATTCTGCCTCCAAACGAAAGGTTCTCTGCCTGCCATCCCTCAATTATCCTCTTGACATAATCAATCAGGCTCTGGCAGTCTTAATCGCGGGCATAGTTTATCGAGAGCGGTAGTCCCAACTACTTCACCGGCAGATGCCCTTTCTCTATCTGTAGAGTTTCTTTGAGCTCCTCCTGATTTGGACAATGAGAGTTGAAGTATATCCTGCTTAGTTAAGTCTCAGTCCCATCATGTTGCTAAACTCGTCCATTATCCGAACGGTGGCATTTAATCCCCTACTTGAAGGTACCAGGAACACCAATAAGTCATCCGCATATATTAGATGCGAGATTATTGGAGTAACCATCTTGTACAGTGGCGTAATGTGCTTCCTATGAATGACTTCCATCTTACATGAAAAGTACTCCATGATCATAGTGAATAGATATGGGGATAATGGATCCCCCTCGTGCAGACCCCGATTACTGTGGAAGAAGCCGTATGGTTGACCCTTAATGAGAATCGAAAATGTAGGCACTGTAATACATTCTCGCACTCGATCAATCCATTTTGAATAAAATCCCATTGTCGCCATAATCTGACACACGAACACCCGGTTCACCATGTCATAAGCTTTTTCGAAAGTCCAGCTTCATGCACGCCTTATTTCCTCCTACTTTATTGAAGTTTCTTACCATCTCGTTTGTTAGTAAGCTATTTTCTGCTACCGTCCTGCCCTTGACTAATGTTGCTTGGTTGGGAGATATAAGGCCCTGCATGATCCGATCCATATGTGTCGGCACATAATGTGAGTTACAATTTTGTACAAGAAGTTGCAACAGGACATGGAACAAAAATCAGTCAACGATGTCGCGCCTTCTTTCTTCAGGATAAGATCTGGGTGGACGATGTTCGAATTCCAGTGGGAGCGATCATAGATAGTTACCTTCATCATAGATAGTTACCTTCTTCCATATATATATATATATATATATATATATATATATATATATATAAACATGATATAATATATATAAAAGAGATGAGCTCTGCTAGGATTTCGGGTGACTCGAACGCGTGCGAACCCCTCTTGGGGAGATCGCGATCCGGCCCTAGGGGGTCCCCTCCGTGGGATCCCGGCGCAGGGGGTGGGAGCGGGGCGGCGGCGGCGGCGACCGGACAGGCGCGGGCGACAGTGTTCAGGAGATCGCGAGCGTCCAGGCGGGCGTCCTGGTGGGTGCTGGCGCCCAGGCGGGAGTCCAGGCGGGGCGGCCGGCCAGGTGGTGATGGCCGGCCAGGCGGGCGGCGAGGCGGTCGCTGCTGCTGCTGGCACGGGCGCCCAGGCAGGCGGCGCTGGTGGCCCTGCGTGCGGCACGCGGGGGTGGCCAGAAATATCCCAGCGGCCGGGGCGGGCCGATGGCGGTTGCCGGGGAAGGTTCGTCGGGAAGGGCGGATCGGTGGGTTCCCGATCTTTTTGGAACCTCGAATTTCCAACCGGGATCTGGGTCTACTTCTCAGGAGGACCTGGGTGAGGGAGGCGGCTGGCCGACGGTTACGAGACGTCGGGAGGCCAAGACGGGGGACAAGGTGGGGGGCGTGCAGACCTCCCAAAAGGCGCGCTTCTTTGCGGAGAGGAGACCGATCGAGGGATCGGGGTTGCGGACGTCGTCTCGTAGCCCGATGGCGACTACTGGGAGATCTGTGGGTTGGCCCCCCAAGGCGACCACGACAGAGAAAGGGAAGGATAAAGTGGTGGACCTGGGAGGTTAGGGTCCAGGGTCATCTATGCCTAGGGTCGCCCCTCGGGCATAGGGGGCAGCTCCCGTCTAGCGGAAGGGTCCTGGGCTGATATCTGCAAACCGGTGGGGCCTAAATGTCCCACATCTATGGAGTACTTGTCGTCGAAGAAGGTAGGGAGCGGCTTTCGGGTCTCGTTCCCTGCAGAGGAGATTGAGAAGGTGACTGTCTTTTGGGAAAACACGTTGGTTCTGTACATCCTGGAAAACAAGCCATTCTATGGACAGATCCGGGGGTATGCGGCGCGTGTCTGACAGCCAAAAGGTAGTATGGAGATATTTGCTAGAGAAAATGGCTTCTACTATATGAAGTTTCGACTAACAGAAGATGTTACCAGGATTCTGCAAGGCGGTCCGTGAACGTTTGATGGCAGGTTGATCATTCTGAAGGAGTGGATCCCAAATTTACGATGTGGGAAGGAAGTCTTGAATGCCATCCCTGTTTGGATACGCTTTCCGGAGTTCCCTGTATGATTTTAGAGCATTCCATTGCTGATGCAACTTGCCAGCTTGGTGGGCACCCTGATCAAGGCTGATGATGCTATAGCCTTTCGGTCGAGGTTGATGTATGCTCGGATATTCGTTGAGATCCGGGCTAGAGGGAAGTTACCAAGTCTATTGGAATATGAAGTGCCTTTTGGAGAGGTCCTAACCCAGAAGGTGGAGTATGAATGGGTTCCCCCAACCTGTTCACAGTGTGCGTGTTTCGGACATCTGGACAGTATATGCCCGTCAGGAGGATCACAATCGGTGCTGAATCCGCCCCCTATTGAGGTGCCTGGCCCACCACGGGCGATGGAGTCTCTATTCGGGGACGACAGAGCGGAGGATATCATGCATGAGAGGTATCGACCGATAGAGGAGGCTGAGGGATTGTGCCTCACTATCTCGCCCCAGCCGGCTCCCCTAGTGGGACTATGATCACCTTCTCGGCGCAGATGAGTATTGTCACCAGAGGTATGGTGGCCTTAGGGAGAGAGGAGCGGGACGATAGCGGATCTTCTGAGGAGAGAGTCTATAGCAGGAAGAGACGTGTTGGACCACTGCGGGATGGTCCCCCAAGTGTGAGGGGACATTCTCCTGATAGGGATGTGGCGATCTGTGTGGACAACCCGATCTAGGCACTAGTGCTTTCCCAGGCAGCGATCTAGTAGGCCCCTATTGCTGGAATGGAGGAGGATATGACAGCGACGGATGTGGTACCACCCCCAGGTGCCAGTCCAGGTGATATTCAGGGGAACCTATCTCTCAATAATTAATGACGGTAGTCGCCTGAAACGTGAGGGGTGCGTGTTCGTTAGGGAGATGTAGGGAGATTTGTGGAGTCTTGCACAGAGAGAAGTGCGACATCTCTGTCCTGCTGGAGACTAAGATAAAAGGGGAGAAGACTCTTGCTCGTCGGACCCCATCCTTTTGGGTCCAACTCCACAACTTGGCACTTTGCGACATGGCAAGGATCTGGGTTAGATGTAATTCAAAGAGTTGGGATGAGGACTTAATCTTGATGACGGATCTCTTTTACGAAAAAGGGTGGTATTCGGTTCTTACTAGGAGCGGTGTACGACCACAATGACAGGCGGCGTCGGAAGATCCTGTGGAATGACATTTCCAGGGTAGCTACCACTGCTGACTCTTCGCACCTGCCGCTTCTCCTGATGGTTGACTTCAACGTTCTACTGCACAGAGGGGAGAAGGTGGGCGGCAGACCGGTTCCAGATCCGATCATGTATGACTTCCAGAGATGCCTGCTCCAAACGGGGCTTCAGGGGCTGTCGCGTTCGGGATTTATCTGGATCTGGCATAACAAAGCAGTCCGTAACAGGGTTGTTTGCCAGTTGGATAGAGCCCTGGGCAACGGGGAGTGGTTTCGCCGCTTCCCCAATTCTTCAGCTGAGGGTCTGGCCGCTGGGACGAGCGACCATTCCCCATCAGGGTTGGCTTCACAGACCGGCCTACTGTGAGGTCGCACCCCTTCCGGTATAACAATAGCTGGTATCTCTTAGAAGGCTACTTGGAAGCTGTTACGGAGGGCCTTACTAGCCGCCAGGAGGGTATGGCTCAGTATCGTATGGTGCACCGGCTCAAGTCCACGAAGAAGGCCTTACGGAGCTGGGTGAAGGGTTTTGTCACGACCCGATCCCAAATTAATGGGTCGAACCGGATCATGCCCAGCCTGCACCGTTGTGAGACGGCGGCAGTAAGCTGTTCTATATGCAGGTATTCACAACAACATCTATACATTTGTCACAACTAAATATACGAAAATTTTAAAACTTTTATTCAACATTTGAAAAGTACAATTGGAATGAAAGAACTGAAAATAAAGTGCTGAATTCAAATAACAAAACTCCAAAACAACAAAACTAGAAAACTGGAAACGACTAGCTAAGCGATCGGCTCGTCGGCCTCAGGTCCTGTATCCTGCAAAGGGGACTCTGGCAACACCACATGGTACAAAACCGGGTCATAGTAGCTATTGTACAATAGTTCAGCATCCTCAATGTCACCTAAAAATGTTGTCTCCAGTCAGGAGGGAGCAAGTACGAATATGTATCTCATATTTCAAATAATAATGGAAAAGTGCAAGCTAAACAGTTGAAACAATATTTTCCAGCATTTTTAACAATTGAAAACAATTTGATTTGAATGTGTAATCGTCTATGACCGGCTTGGGTTATACAATAGCGTCCTAGCGACGCGACACGGCTTATCTCCGTGTGTAAGAGGGGTAAGCTCGCACAATATGCAATATGAGGGGTATTGGCCATAAACGTTACACTATTCTCCAAATCCCCATAATCAATATCAATCAATATCTGAACCCTAGGAGAGGGTTCCGTGTAGCAATGTGGTTTAAACATTCAACTAGACAATTACTAAATAAAATACAAGAAAACATAACCGTAACTTGTCTCTGTTAATTGACTTAATCGGGAAAGACGGTACCGAGGAGGATGTCAGGTTCGTCTCCGAGATCCTACAGTTGAGAACCTTGGCTTAGAACCAACAATGAAACCATTCTAGGTGTGCTAGTTACAATCTCTAGAAGTAGACCCTAGTCAGGTTTTAAGTTTATTAATTAATTTACCGGAAATCGTCTAACGTCGCAATCTACGTTCGTTATTATTTTAATTAAATAAGTCGGTTATTTAATTAATTGAAAAAATGGCAATTACAGGTTAATTTGGCAAAACTTTGTATTTTAATATATATATATATATATATATATATATATATATATATATATATAACTACATTTTTCTTTTAGTGATAAAACATGGACTTCGTTATCTTACCAATATTTTATTCAAGTTAATTTATCGTGAAAAATCTTATTAATTTTATACAAAATAATTAATACCTAAATTATAATTACGCGTCTAATAACAAAAATCAACTCAGAAAAGAAAGTAAAAACCTAACTACACAATACAGGGTCACAACGAAATAAAATAGAAAACTGGGCTTATGCCCTTTACAAATTTTACATAAATTAATTAATTCATCTAGGCGAGATCGGAGTGCCGCGAACGGTCCAAACAGTAGGCTGAAGCCCTGCACCAAAAATATTAACAACAGTACCAGTTCTAAAAATAATTATAAATATAAATATAGTCGTAAAATGCGTCTCAGACTTGGTCCAAATGTCATGTTGCTGGCTAGCGCCTCAACGTATAGGAACCCTGTAGCGTTTGCGCTTCGCCGAGGCTCATTCGACCGATATAGTCGTCGCCTAATTGGGATACGAAACTCCAAAATCCACTTTCAAATCGACTAAACCACTTTTGTAATCCGTTTGCAAAATACCGAATTTAAAATAGAAACCCATTTTAAAATACTTTATTTTTGAATTTTTTTTCGAAAATTTGGGCAGCATCTTCTCTGTAATTGGGACAACCCAATCCTGGGACGGTGCCAAAAATCAACATAAACAATATCCCAAACCAGGGAAACAACCCAAACCATCCATAATAATATTCCACACAGAAATAATATCCAACCCGAAAACACATCATAATTATTTGTAGCCAAAACCACAGAATACTCCCGAAATAAATTCGGAAATCCCGAAATAGAGTTCGGAAAACCGGAATCCACAGAACCGAATTATTCTGAAATGGGATTCGGAAAATCCGAAACTACAATCGCCTAAACCGAATCCCGTAACGGGATCGGGGACCGTATCATCATCGACACTAAGGTAGGGACACGGGGACACGAGATATACCTTGGGTTGCTCGGCTAGAGCTCTCAGATGCAATAATAGAGATATGAATATCTACGCGGACAGCAGATCGGGATTGCTGGAACAGCGCACAGGAGCCGCGGAAGAGGCGGACAACGGCAATACTGTTGCGGAAATCACGGAAACAGCGGATCGTCGCACGGCCACGGCACGAGGGCGCTGGCCTGAGCGGGGAGTGCACAAGGGTAAACGAGTTGGAAACCCGCGGGGGTCAGCGGCGCTGGGAGGCGGGGGTCGACGGCGCTGGGAGGCAGCGCGCAGGGGGCTCGCGGGGTCGGCGCCGGAGGGGCGCTGGCCGGGCACGAGGCGGCCGGGGTTGGGCGCGGCCAGGAGGCGCGCTGCTGGGCGCTCGGCCTGGGCTTAGCCGGAGCGAGGTCGGGGCGCGCGGGCAGGAGACGCGGCCGACCGGCTGGGCGCAGCCTTGGGGCGCTCGCGAGAGGGCGGCACTGGGCTGGACGGGCCGGCGGAGGCGGTGCTGGGGTCGCGCGAGCGGAGGCGCGATGGGGCGCCGGGCGGAGATCGGGGATCTAGGGCATGGGGAAGGTTCTGGAGGGTGGAAGGGGAGCTGGGTTTGAGTGAGAGGAATTGTGAGAAGAAGAATTTGTGAAGAATGAGAGTGAAGGGGGAGATGCTGGTTCGTGAGTGGTGATGGTGGTGGAGTGTTATTATAAGGAAGGAGAAGAATAATGTGTTGAGGAGAGTGAGAAGGAGGGAGTAGTTAGAGGAGAATAAGTAGGGGGGTGGCCTAGTCGTGGGTGACCAGGCCCAACGTGGGGATTTTATTTTTATTTTTTAATTTTTTTAAAAATTAATAGAAATTAAATATGTAATTAGAAATTAAAAGAAGGAAAAGAATGAGTTCGGGACCGAGATCAGGTGTTCGGACTTAGGGTCGGAGTCCGGACTCGGAATCGGAGACAGGGCCACAATAAAAAATTAATGATTATTTTAAAAATATCTTTTCCTAATTCCGACTGATAAATAATAATAATAATAATAATAAATATAATAATTAAACAAAAATTACGCTACAATCCAATAATTCATAAATTCTAAAATTCTGGGTTTTACAATCTTCCCTCCTTAAAAAATTTCGTCCTCGAAATTAAAGGCAGGGTTAGGGGTTACCTTAATTCTCAAACATATACGGATACTGCTTCCGCATCTTGTCTTCTTGCTCCCAGGTAGACTCGCCTGGTGAGTTTTGCCGCTACATAACTCTGATTATTGGCCTCACAGAATTTCTGGTTCTCTTTTCTCCTCTGTCCAATATTGCCACTGGCTTCTCTGGCACTGTGAGGCTGGGTCCAATTTCCAGCTCCGAATGGTCCAAGATGTGGCTCGGGTTCGGGATGTAGCGTCTCAGCTGCGAAACGTGGAAGACGTTGTGGACACCTTCGAGACTTGGGGGTAGAGCCACCCGGTAAGTCACTTCTCCAATCCTGTTAAATACTTCAAAAACACCAATATACCTGGGTTTTAGCTTTCCTGCTCTGCCGAAACTGATGGTTCCTCTGGTAGGGGAGATCTTCACGAACACACTGTCACCTTCTTCAAACTCCAACGGCCGTCGGCTGCTATCGGCCCAATGCTTCTGTCTATCCTGGGCAATCCTGAGCTTGTCTCTGATCATCTTTACCTTCTCTGCTGCATCGGTCACCATCTCAGGTCCAAGCAATACCCTTTCTCCTACGTTGTCCCAAGCAAGTGGAGTGCGGCAACGACGTCCATAAAGTGTCTCGAACGGAGTCATACCGATGCTAGCTTGGTAGCTGTTGTTGTAAGAGAACTCCACAAAGTGCAAATGGTCTTCCTAAGACCCTCCAAATTCTAAGACGCAAGATCTCAGCATATCTTCTAGCGTCTGGATTGTTCTCTCCGATTGTCCATCAGTCTGGGGATGGTAAGCGGTGCTGAACTTCAGTTGCGTTCCCAAACTGTCGTGCAAGCTCTTCCAGAAGTGAGAGGTGAACCTGGTATCCCTGTCAGACACAATACTTACCGGAACTCCATGAATCCGGTAGATGTGTCGCATGTACAGTGCTGCCAACTTCTCGGTGGGTAGACCAACCTTGAAAGGAATAAAGTGGACTGACTTCGTCAGTCGGTCCACAATAACCCAAATGGCATCCTTCCCTCCTTGGAATCGAGGCATTCCTGACACAAAGTCCATCGTTATGTGCTCCCATTTCCACTCCGGGATGTCTAGCAGCTGCAACAGTCCTGCTGGTCTCTGTCTACTAGCTTTCACTCGTTGACAAATTAAACATCTAGCCACATATCTGGATACGTCCTTCTTTATTCCGTACCACCACACTATAGTACGCATATCCCGATACATTGTGTTGGCTCCTGGATGTATGGAATACTGCGACTGGTGTGTTTCTTGCATCAGCTCGTTCCTCAGTTCGCCAGTTGGTACGCACAGCCTCGTACCATGTTTCAATGCTCCGTCGCTGGCGATTGAGAATTCTTCAAGTGTTCCCGCCATCACTTGATCTCTGAGTTTGCAAAGCGTCTCGTCTTGGAATTGTGCCTCCTTGACTTTGTCCATTAGACTTGAACGTACTTGCAATTGCATCATTGTTGAATCAGCTCCTGGCACAATGGCTTCTCTTCCTAGTTTCTTCATTTCTTTTTCTGGCAGTACAATCTCCAGTCCAAGCTTTTCCATGTCCTCCAGCAAATGACGCTCCTTGGTCAAGAACATTGCCATCGGGTATCGACTAAGTGCATCTGCAACAACATTAGCCTTACCCGGATGATACTGCAGGTTGATGTCGAAATCCTTCATCAGCTCTAGCTATCGTCTCTGTTGCATGTTCAGCTCCTTCTGAGTGAAAACATATTTAAGACTTTTGTAGTCTGTAAATATTTCCACTCTCTCCATAAAGGTAGTGCTTCCACAGCTTCAATGCAAATATCTCCGCTGCAAGCTCCAAATCATGCGTGGGATAGTTCTTCTTATGAGTTCGTAATTGTCTAGATGCGTAAGCAATTACTTTTCCGTGTTGCTGAAGAACGCAACCCAATCCCTTACCGGAAGCATCACTGTAAATTGAGAAACCGCCGGTACCTGAGGGTAGCGCAAGTATCGGCGCCGTTGTAAGCCTCTTCTTCAGTTCCTCAAATGCTGACTGGCAAGCTTCCGACCAAACAAATTCTTCATTCTTCCTGGTGAGCTTCGTCATCAGTTCAGCAATCCTGGAGAAATCCTTTACAAACTTCCGGTAGTAGCTAGCTAAACCCAAGAAACTTCTGATTTCTGCAACTGAACTTGGTGCAGTCCACTTCTCAATAGCAGCTATCTTCATTGGATCCACCGAAATTCCTTCTCCTGTGACAACATGGCCAAGAAAATCCACATTCTAAGAAGAATTCACATTTAGATAGTTTACCATAGAGCTTCTCCTTCCTTAAAGTTTTCAGAACTTTCCTCAGGTGCTCTTCATGCTACTCTTCAGTCTTCGAGTAGATCAGAATGTCGTCGATGAAGACAACAACAAACTGATCCAGATATTCATGGAAGACCTTGTTCATAAGGTTCATGAATACTGCAGGGGCATTCGTCAGTCCAAACGGCATGACCAAAAGTTCATATTGCCCATATTTGGTGTTGAACGCCGTCTTGGGAATATCCTCCTTCCTGACCTTGATTTGATGATAGCTAGACCTGAGATCTATCTTCGAAAATACCTTAGCTCCACTCAGTTGATCAAACAGGTCGTCGATCCGGGGCAGAGGGTACTTGTTCTTGATGGTGATGTTGTTCATCGTCCGGTAATCAATGCACATCCGCACGGTTCCATCCTTCTTAGGCACGAACAAAACTGGTGCTCCCCAGGGTGAAGCCCCGTCTCTGATAAATCCTTGTGTCTTCAGTTCGTCAATCTGGTCCTTCATCTCCTTTGCCTCCTTAGGGTTGACTCTGTAGCATCTCCGAGAAATAGGGGAAGAGCCGGGTACTAGATCGATGGTGAATTCCATACCTCGATCTGGGGGCAATCCTGGAAGACTATCTGGAAAGACATCCATGAATTCCGCTATGATAGGGTGAGGAGGTCCGGGTTCTTTGGTGATAGAGGAGTAGGTAACACTCTTCATGTCTTCCGGAGCTCGAGAGATTTCAAACTCCGGTTCTCCTGGTGGACTGAAGATTACACATCCTCTGTGACAATCTATCAGCGCATGCTGCTCACTTAACCAGTCAACTATGTTCGGCACCAGGACTGCCATAGTTTGGTGGAGTACGTCCAGCGGAGGGTCGAAGGTTGGCAAGCCGCTGGTCTCTCTTTTGGGGGTCACATTAAGTTGGTCGGATCGGTTATCTCGGCTTTGGCTCAGTTCTGGTTGCAGTCTATTCTGATCCCCGTTGCCACCATTAAGAAAGTAGAGCGGATATGTGCAGACTTCATCTGGAGGGGAGGTATGCATGCGATTTCCTGGGAGCAGCTGTGTCGGCCAAAGAAGGAGGGAGGAGTAGGACTTCGTCCCCTGCTGGAGGTCAGAGAGGCCTCGGCGCTGAAGCTGGCATGGAAATTCATTAATAGGGGGTCTCTCTAGGCTGATTGGATGCATAGTAGATATGTGAAGCAGGGCAACTTCTGGACATGTACCACTGACAACTATTCCGTCACTTTCAAGCTTATCTTGAGGCGTAGGGAGGTTCTACAATCTGTCATCCGGAGGATCATGAAAGATGGAACTAGAACGGACCTCTGGCAGGATCCGTTGATAGATCGGCAATCTCTGTTAGAGATCATGGGAGTCAGGATGCACCGGGAGGTTGGAAGGGGGCTGACTTGCTAACGCATTATCCAGAATGGAGGTTGGAGTGCTGAGTCATACTGTCATACTATGGAGCTTGGAGAGGTGATCAACACGGTTGTTATTGACCCGACACGACCATCTGACTGTTGGATCTGGGACCCGTCGGGAGATTCGGTGGGTTCTGGGAAGTAGGCCCTGTTTGGATGTCACTTTAAAATCAGTTTTCTGTGTTTAAAAGCAAAAACGTGACAAAAGTGTGTTTGGACAAGTAAACTGAGAAAAAAAATTTGGAAAAGTTTTCCGGAAAGGAGCTGTTATAACTCACATTTCAAAACGTAGCTAAAAGCTACTTTCTGAATGCTCCTTCCAAAGTATTGCGGGCCCCACCCCCTCCCAAATCCCCAACTCTCTCTCTCTCTCTCTTCTCATTCCCTCTGCTAAAACCTCCCCATTCCCTCTGCTGAAACCTCCTCGGCTCCTACTAACTTCTTCTAATCCCTCCTTCCCGTTGCCACTCGCTGTTGGCGATCTCGGTGTCGAACTGGCAAGGGAGGAGGAGGAGCAGGCCGAGAGGGAGCGGAGGTGACGACCCCCTTCCCGTCCCCAACCACCGTTGGCGATCTCGACGCTCCCCTCGGCCACGAACGGCGGTGACGACCCCCCTCGAGCTCTCCCTCCTCCTCGCCTCCCCGAACGATCCCACTCGAGCTCCTCCGGCTCCTCCCTCCTCGAGTTCGGCCGCGTCCTCCCGCCTCGAGCTCAGGCTCTTCCCTCTTCCAGCAACTGGACGACGAGCAACTTAGGGTTAGGGTTTTGGGAATCCTCCTCCGCTCGGCTGCGATCCGGCGGCGATGTCGAGTCCTCCTCGTCGAGCCCTAACCCGAAATGTTTCTAGAATAGTTTGGATACGTATGTCGGATACAACAAATTGTTTCTTGGACATAGTTGGACACAAAATAGTGGATACAGTTAAGAAAATTATTTTGTAAAAATATTTTACCAAACAAAATATTCAAAAAAAATATTTAAAAATACTTTCCAGATAAAAAGTAACCAAACACAAAATCAATTTTTTATACTCAGAAAATAACTTTATAACTTACTTTCAGAAAACTATTTTCATAACAAAATTTCAGAAAGTTTATCCAAACGGACCTCAGGTTCCAAAGTTGCTATAATCTCATTCGACGTACATCCCCTCCCAGTGCTGACTATAAGTTCATATGGTGTAAGGGACTAGCCAGAAAGATGCAACTTTGTGTTTACCGAATTCTACTGGACCGCTTGTTGACGAGGGATCGTCTTATTTCTTTTGGAATTCAGGTACCTGACCCAAAGTGTGCGCTATGTGGCGGGGAGAATGAATCTATGAGACACATATTCTTTGAGTGTGAGGTGACCTGGAATATCTGGACGGAACAATGCAGGGCGCTGGGCGGTTGTGACTCGGGAAAGTGGATCGGTGATATTATCACCGAGATTCGGGACAGAAGAGGGAGAGGGCAGGGCTGGTTTAAGACTGCTAGAGTTCGGCTAGCTGCTGCTGTCTGGCATGTATGGAGGGAACGAAACCGCTGCATCTTTGAGAGGCTTATCACCCCTCCTGTAGGCATCCTCCATAACATTGAATTTGATGTAAAATCGATGGATAACTGATGAGTGGGACACTCACTCGGAGTGTATGAATGTATGATTGTATGATTATATGTTATTTTGGAATAAAATTTACCATTTTCCAAAATATATATATATATAAATAGTCTCGTATAAAACCTAGATGACTCCCGAGCGGAGACCTAGGTTGAGCCCTAGCGGCGGCCTCGGTGTCCCAGCCGGATGGGACCTGGGGTCGGCGGGCAGTGGCGACTGTAGGGCTGGATCGGCAGCGGCGGCAGACGGGGGTAGGTCTAGACCGACAGCGGCGGCATGAAGGAGCAGTGGTGGCGGCGGTTTGGATCGGCGAAGGTGGTGGCGTCGATCCGGATCAGCACCATACTTGACCAGCGACGGTGATGGCGGTGGACACGGCGACCGATGCCCACAATAACGGTGGTGGCTGGTCCACTGTCGTCTACTAGCGGTGGAACAATCGCTCGAGAGTAGCTGGTCGTCTTCAGGGAAGGACGTCCTCGACGGTGTTAAGGCGTTAATAGGGGCGCCTAGAAAATGGGATGGTGGCTTCCACAGGAGGTACGGTGGGAAGGATGACATGGCCGGCCACGCAACAGCGGCCTCTGTTGCCGGAAGGGTGATTTTGATCGGGGAGTAGGAGCACCATGGTGTTACCCCCGACGTGGCAGACCAGTAATACGACAACGGATGTTGACAAAGGGAAAGGGGTTGTTGGTGATATGAAGGATGTGAATCGCCATGGTCGCACGCCCCACGACCCGGGTAGTTCGGAGGGGAGGATTAACTGTGGGACTGTGACAACAAGCACTCCAATTTCTAGTAAATCGTGGGTGGATATCTGTCGGCCAAGTATGTCCGTCTCGGCTACGGGAATGAACTTTGTGGCACCTAAGAAGGTGGGAGATGGCTATAGAGCTACATTTTCAGCGGAGGAGATAGAGGAGGTGACGGAATACTGGAAGAATACTATAATTTTGTATGTGCTTGGTGACAAGCCATTTTATGGTCAGATCCGTGCTTATGTCCATAGGGTCTGGCGTCCAAAGGGTAGTCTGAAAATATTTGCTAGAGAGTGGTTTATATTTTGCCAAATATGGACTACATGAGGATGTGGAGCGCATTATACAGGGAGGGTCATGGACGTTTGATGGTCGTCTCATTATTCTGGAGTGGACCCCGGAGTCAAAGTGCGAGAAGGACGTACTCAATGCGGTGCCAGTTTGGATACGATTTTCTACTTTACCTATCAAATACTGGAGTGTACCGTTGTTGTTGAGGCTTGCTAGCCTAATTGGTAACTCTATCAAGATGGATGATGCTATTGCTTATCGAACCCAACTAATGCATGCCCGTGTGTTTGTTGAGATTGGAGGAGGACGCGACCTTCCTCGGGTACTGGAGTATGTGGTTCCATTAGGAGAGGTACTCACACAGGCGGTGGAGTATGAGTGAGTTCTCCCAGGGTGCAACAGTTGTGCATGTTTTGGTCATGATTCTACGACCGGTAAACATGTTACTTCAGCTGATCGTGCTTCTTCGTTAGCTTCTTCGAGCCGCACTGGAGACGAGGCCATGGATGATAGAGGAGTTGGTATACATGAGGATGTGATTGGTGGCATGGACACAGAGGAAATGGTGGATGCGGCCGCCATCAGTATCTCTGGGAGCGGTGGGGTTTGTGTGGACACTAGCAGGGATGCCGATCAAGGAAAGATGATTGTGTTCCAAGCGCAAAGAGGGGTGGTCACAAGGGGTATGTATGCTACGGCAAACAGAGGCACAACTAGCTATGAGGCTCAAAAGGTTGGGACGTTCACAAGCAGAAAGCGGCATGCTGGATCGTTACAGAAGGAGTCATCTCGTGCGTCCACTGCTTCTGGAGCTATTGAGGAGGATCTATGTACGGACAACCCTGCGTGGGCCAGGCTACTTCTACTGAAGTCGGCTTCGGATGTGAACAATGGTGCAGTGAGTGATATGAGTAGGTAGAATCAATCTCTATCCCAGGCACTGGATCTGATGCGTTACAGGGGGACATGACTGTTTCTTAATGTCTATTATCTCATGGAATGTTCGTGGAGCTTGTTCGTAGAGCATGCCTCAGTGCATCTAAGCGAGCTACGTATCGAACAAGCAAGTACCTGTAACATGTGCATGAAAACTAGTAGGGTGTCAGTACACAACCGTACTGGTGAGTGAGCCTCTCGTCCACTCAAATAAAACCAATACGTTATTTTAGTGAGTGCAACTTATTCTTTTGTGGTCTTTCTAATCTTGCTTTAAGATCAATTTCAAGACATGGACTCCTGGCCTATTCATGTTGCAACAACGTGATTGTTCTCCAAATCCTTGTGACTGTGCTACAAAATCTATTTGTGCAAACATCGTGGTCATGCCTCGCAACATAGTGCAATTTACTCAATACTTGCCTTATGGCCTTTTCCCGTTTCAACATACAACTGACTCAATCAAAGACTTGTGAAATTAGTGTCAACGACTCAAAACACGACAGCACATCTTGTGCCGAAACACGTGTTTCTGTTATAGCCAAATCATAGACTCCATACTCTTGTTGCATACAGTGTATACATTTCTTGACTCCTTTGTGCCGTGCACACTACTTGACTCAATCCAAAGACATGCACGCGGATCGCTGCTATCAAGCTGACTCAAACTATATGAAAGGGGGTACTAGCACCACAAGCTATCCTGGACTATTCCGTATACGGTGACAGTTCGAGTGCGAGGTACGATCTCTACCGAAGGTCCTGCAGCTTGTATTGCAACGCACACTTCTGATACGAGTCGCATCGTCGCTAAAGGACGCGCCCTCCTAGGCCGACACGATCCCAGTGTCCCGGTGATCGTTCGAGGAACCAATGCCTTGTGCACAAGTTGTCCAATAACCATGCAAGACTCGACTCGACTTACCATTCTCAGTAGTCAGTACCAATTCTCATTCTTTACTTCTCATACTTCTACGCAACTCCCAAAATCAGAGACTACCTTGGCGACTACTGGCCCCGAGAACTTTCAATGTTTTCATCTTCTTTTCTGACTCAATTCAGGATCGACTACTTGATAGCCTTTCTACTTGACATTAAATCAACCGTGTTTCGTGCAACACTACTAACCAAGTCATTCTTTATATGACGAGCCTTGAGACCGTGGAAATGTGCAAACATGCTTGCTATGACATCAAATCGATAGCCCATGGCATAATTTTGCTTAATTCAAACGTGAGGTCAAAGACCGAGTGAAAACCATTCGTGAAGAACATCTAAGCAACAAGCTAACATCTCCAAGTTCTATATCAATCTACTTGAAACAATGGGATTATTTTCGTAGCTATGTAGGTTCGTCTCTTTTATTTTCAAGTCTATTCAACGCATATGAAAACTCCCTTTTATTAGTGTGAAGGCCAGTAGAGGCAAGTTCATCGAAGCCACCCACCTGAACGAGTAGTTGCCTCGACCGAGCGGGACTTCAAGCAAGCCGTTGTATAGCCAAGTCCAAACACCATTGCGTTTCGATTCCTCCGGTTGACCTAAGCGGGACGGGGTACTACATAATACACCACTCAGGAAAAATTTCGTTCTCAAAACTTACTGAGTATACACTCATCAACTTATCACTTATACTCAACTCGAACCTATCTGGCATAACGCTCAATATCTCGAACACGAGTTCTTATACGTTTCATCAATCAGAGTTGCACTTCACGTCTTAAACATTTTTCGCATCGAACAACTATATCATTCAAATCAATCTAATTAAGTTCCCATATTTAACCATCAAATCATCTGTCTGAATTCGCACTATGCTTCGTGCTTAACTGCACTACTCAAATATAGGGCAACTATAACTCGCCGCATACACGACCAACTTAACTTCTAGGGCAACTCACTCAAGTGATATACCTTACTTTGAATCTAAAACATATCCAAGTCGATCACTCATAATCTAGTCGAAACCAGTGTTATCCGCTTAACCAAATTTCGATAATACTCAAGACTTTAAGTTAGAATCCCAACAAATCTTTCAAACCTGACTGCATCAATGTCTCAATCAAAATCGCACGTATCGATACTCAATTCTCCCTAACCAATTCCACTATTCTTCGAAGTTATCGTTCGCATCGTCTATGTTTTATCTTCCAAAAATTTTCAAACCTTTAAATCAACCAATCAAATCCAAATCTCCTATTATGCACAACTCGAATACACTCTTCTGAACATGATCTCACTCCCAATATTATCGTTTCAATCCGACCAAGTATAATTTGCTTTCATTTCATCGAAACACGATTTTATTTCAATCAACTTTCTTATACTAGAAAATCCGATCTAACATATCCGATTCATTCGTTCAATCAATTGACATTTCTTCCAATCAATCCTTATGACATCAACGTCAACTTTTCCAAGTATCCAGCCTATGCACATTCAATATGTTTACATTGAATCCGATTGATCTATATTCAAACCCATTCCACTTCATCGATCATACCTTCCTTAATATTTTCCTTGAGCATACAATTTCAAGAAAAAAAATTATCACATCCCGATCCCTCCTTCAGTCTTATTTGAATTCAGCATACCACTTGAGTTGGATCGTGCACATATTTAAGACGTCTCCGAAATATATGCATTTCAGCCAAATCTTGTGATAGAGAATCCGAACAAAGCTAGCCGGTGAAATTTTCATCCTCAAGAGCTGATTTGACTTCTTCGAAACACAAGTTCATCTTTAATCGTCCACTTTCCTCTATGTTAGAAAATTCGATTCCACATAATTGAATCATCCCATCGACCAACCGCCAATATCCAGTCCTAGTAATCCTCAAAACTTTCAAGCCCCAATTCTATAACTAGCTACTCCAGCTCTATCATCTACCTCGACGACTCTCGCTAAGGTCGACCCAACACAAGGACGTTTGTCTAACCACTAAGGCTAAAGTCAAAATCTTCCACACAAACATATCAAAACACTCACCCCCAATCCTAAGGTCAAACCATAGTTGGTAGTACAGGATTTTCTACCCAAGCTCGTCGCTCTCCGATTTCTTATATTACTTTTATGCTTATTGGTTAATGTTTATTGCTTATTAGTTATACTACATATTTGTTGTATACATAAATGCATAATTTTTTGATTCAAGAGCAGCGGATCCTTGGAGGGCCCCTAGGCGACGCCTAGGCGAGGCAGGTGGCATGTCGCCTCGCCTCGCCTAGCGTACAGTACAACATAGGGTATAACTTGGTAGTGTTCTAGGTATTAATTTTTTGCAGGAAATTAGTATTGGTTTTTATGAGGCACGATACTTATGTATTTAATGAACTAGGCTTTAGGTGGTGTTTTAACTGGCATGATATTTTTGTTTGGAGTGTGCTCATAGTTAGTTCTAAACGTCTGGTTGCTTACCAGTAAAGAAGAAAATTAAGGCTCCAGAAGTTAGAACAGAAATGCGGTGTTTTCTAAGTGCAACTAGGGTTTGTTGCCTATGTGATATAGAGAATGTATATTGGCTGGAAGGTCGTGTTGATGTGCTTGAAGAATTACTCAAAATGTGAAAGACCTGCATGACCTATAGATGTAATGAAGGCCGTGGAGGAGCCAAAGAAAAGCTCCTGAATGCAACATGGAGGAAGAGGGAGCCATTATGGTGCTTGAGATATTGATGGAGTCTGGTAATTGAGAAGGAAAAGGTGATTGCGGTGTCCTATTGACCCACTTCTCAGGTGTTCATTGATAGTTTATGAAATTAAAAGGAAAAGGTAAGGTGAGATATAATTTCCTATTTGCCTATTTTTCAAGCGTTACTTATGGATGAGATTTTATGTGGAAGATCATGATGATCCTGCCAGTTCCTTTGACAGGTCTAACTTTATATCTGAATTGGACCTATTACCTCTAGATGTTGGATTCTGATGAATTCAGGTTATGACCAATTATGTTTTACTTCCGACTTTCTTCATTTTTGCTGTCCTTTCCAAAGCTCAGGAAAATGCCTAATGTTTTTAAAACATCTAGTGGGAGGTCATTTGAGATAAGAATTATGGCATAGACATATTTCAACTTAAGCCTATAGACTGCAGAAAAACATTTTTGTCAAGATGGTTTGTCATTTAATTTTAGTCCATCTATACGGCCCTGCTACACACAAAAAGAATACAATGGTGGCTGGCAATTACTGCTACTTGTCTTATGTTAGTTTCCATTAGCAAATACTCGAGGCGTATCTGCAGACGTGGCATATTTTTGGAAATTATACATCATGTTATAAGGAATATATATGCTCTAGTTGATTTTCATTTGAACATCTTGCAGGAAGGCTTCTAATAGCAGATACAAATAACAGTATAATCAGATGTCTGAATTTGAATGAAAAGGATCCTGTACTTAGTACATTAGAACTGAAAGGAGTGCAGCCACCATCACCAAAACCTCAATTGCCGAGACGCCTTAGAAGACGACTATCTGCAGACACAAAAGTCATTACAACTAACGTCAGTTCCTCTGCAGAAGGGATCTTGAATCTAACAATTTCAGTCCCTGATGGTTACCATCTCTCCAAGGTTGGTTCACAAATGCTAGATAATTGTCCCTGTGATTATGTTTTTCCCTCTATATTGTTGCAGCTACAGCAATCTTTAATTGCTTGATTATTTGCATTCTCATAGAAGGTTAATCAAATTCATCATGAGATCTAAATCATCAATAGTTCCAAAAACTCCTCAGATGCCATAAGTCAACTGAAACCCAGAGAGGTTCCTCTCTAATCCTTTTTTTATGCATATAGTTACTATCTTTGTACATTTTTGTCATGGTCCGTTGCATAATTTAACCTTTTTTATGAACGGTAGGTTAATTTATTTATTAACTGTGTCAAAAGTCAGAGCTATAAATATGAATTAATGATGCATACTTACCACCTTCCTATGTTCATGTCTTGCTAACAGAAGTGACAATTTAAGATAGGACAACCAAAGAGAGCTATCATGTCTTACTAACGATAGTGACAATTTAAGATAGGACGACCAAGGAAAGTATCAGAGAACGGATGAATTTTGGAAGAATTGGAGAAAAAGTAGGTTCTAGGATTGAGTGGAGTCGATGCCTCCTGTTCTATCTGATCTTGCAATGTGCATGAATTCATGAATTGGAATATGATCGAGTGAAAATCAACAGAAAACCTTAATTAACTGATCGGAATCCTCAGGTTCTCATCGGTTGGTTTTTGGATAAGGTGAGACTTATTTGAAACGAATTAGCAGATAAAATTGAATATTTCTCGGAAATTTTGTGTTTTCTGTGGTTCCTTTCAGCATCAATTGCTCTAATTAACACAGAACGTAAACTCCTATAGTGATATTATCATCAATATAATTTGACTGCCCAGCGGAATAGTTCGGCTGTGGTGGAGATAGCTAGTAAAAGGAGACATTTGGTTAATGCACTCGAGTGTTCGAACAAATTCTTCTGCTCTAGTTCGACAATGCTACAGTGTGATGGCCATAAGTAAAATTATGTCCATTTTTTAATTTTGTTGACAAGAACATTCGATTCTTTAATCTAATCCAGCAGAGGTAAACTTGGATCCATTGCACTGAATTATTTTCCAGATTATATTTGCATTTATCTCATATATATCTTTATAAAAATGTTACTGAGCTACCATTCCGTGATATAAGTGACAAGCATGTCTATTTCTCAATACCAACAGTTAAGTAGACAATTTAACGTTTCCAGTAGGACCATGACTTTCTTAATTGTTTACTCTACTGAACACCACAGGTCAAGGTGTAGAATGAAGTTTTGTTTTAGGGAAACCCTTGACTCACATCCTTGGCATGTCGATTAGATGCTAAGACTGTACTGACAGTCTTGAGACTTCAATATGCATGATGCACTAAACTTTTCCATATCCAGCTCTTGGATGTCAATTTATCATTGAATATGAGTCTTCCTGGAAAACTCTAAATTGAGTAAGCTTCATGGAAAGAGTGATCACAGTGTAACAGATTGATGTCAACCTGAGGTCAACCCTTAAACTTGTTGCTGATCCTGCTATGGGCAGAAGAGGGACTCCTATTAGAAGATCAGTTGGCATAGAGGGAAATAGAAATCTAACGTCTTAGGATGCAGTCTATGCTCATCCATCCAAGGAGATAATTTCAAACTGTTTATTAGAAATATCCAAAATCCCCCCTTTTATGTATGTAACATAGTAAAGTTCTTCCTTCTCAAGCATGGGGATAGTTTCTAAGGTGGATTCTCTTTGCATCTACATAACAATGATAAATGTCATCATGTAACTTATAGGTATACTGCAGTGTATGCATAAAAATAGAGTATGTTTGTACACGTTGCAATACCGTAAAACGTTTGTTGAACCCCCTGCCACTACAACAAACTCTAGAGTGTTATTAAGGTTCAAGGGTCATATATTTATAGTATTCCATCATGCTCAGGCAGGTCGAAGGCCCATATTGGGCAGAGAGCTGGATTCGGCAGTATAATTTTTTCATAAAATCTGCTTAAATTGTGTGCCGGAAGATTGAAATGATTGGTCATACCAGATCCAATTAAGAACTTGTATTCTATGTATACTGAAGCAAGTCTTCTTGGGCCCTCTTCAGTTATCATATATGCTAAACTCATAGAATTCTTGTCTCCGTCACGACAATACTACCTATCACTACTCCACCTTTCTTGTTTCAGGTATAAGTATAACAACTACTTTGCACTATTAAATCATTCAGATCTCAAATAACTCATTGTACTTATATAAAGGCTCTTATTTTTTGTTATGATGAATTAAATGATTTTTATGGATAGCCTGTTATACTGGATGCATCAGTTGCTCTTATGTTTCGCTTTTTTCATTTCCAATTACAGGAAGCTCAGAGCAAATTTGATGTGGAGACAGAGCCTTCAAGTGCAGTTACTATTGAACCTTCAAATGGAATTATCAACTCCGATGGGTCAGCCTCACTTCACTTCAGGAGAACTTCCTCTTTACCTGCAAAGGGGAGAATAAACTGCAAGGTATGTTTCTTTCAGAAATTTATTGGTCTATTTATTTTTGTACTTTTTTTGGCTTGGTGACGACAGTAACTATGAGATTGTTGAAGTATTTACATATGATTAGTCGCTTGTCCAATACAAAAGTAATTTCAGTTGCAAAGAGTGGAGAGTTTGAAACAGACCACATGTCTTTAGGATTTATAGGCAATGAATTTGTCTACACTCTATGAGTTCTACTAGTACACTCTTCACGGATGTGATAATGTATTACAGCAGGACCATCAATAAAGGATGGAACTAAGTTATACACATGTAACTCAGTTTAGTGCTAGATTACTCAAGTCGAACTTACTGATTTGAGATCACATTACATTGATTGTGCAACTAATCATCCTTCCATCCACTTAGGGGGCGTTTGGATGAATGTTTTGTATTTCCTAGGAATCAACTTCCCACTCCTTTCCCATGGGAAAGGAATTCAACGTTCCTATAGCCTGCCATGTTTGGTTAGGTTGGGAATATGTAGTCTGAAAATTTCAATTTGTCCATTCCCATGTTTTGTTCAGACATGAATAAGAATCTTAATTTGTTTAGTTTTTCATAAATACCCTTTCATTAATTTTATTATGTTATTATTACCTAAATTCAATTTGTATCATTGAGGATATTACCGTCAAAACATTTTGTAATTAATGCACCCAACTAACATTTCCGGGAAAGCAAAAATATTCCCAAGGGGAGCTTGGTTTTACTTTCCTACATATATGGAAATCTAAAGCCCCCATATTCCCTCCTAATTCCGAATCCCACACTTACCAAACATGGGTAAGGAATCCAAAACTCATCCCAAGCCTCTAAAAACTTGAACCAAACATCCCGTCAACTCTTAACTTTTAAAATTCCAAGAGTTTCTAGAAGATTTTATATTTTTAATAGTAATAATTCTGTGCAACTCTAAAACTCAGAAATTGATGTTTATAATTAGATTATTTTTACAGTACACTTTACTTTGATGGTGGAAAATATCTCTAATTTGTGATTTGACACTTTTACTTGAACTGCATGTTCTTGGAGCCACATGAAAGACAACCGGGATCTAAACTAGATAACTTTACAAACTTGCTGCACTAATCTGACCTATGTATTTGACTCACTTTTGCTCCATGAGCTCCTAGCCATGAATTCTTTATTGGGATGACTAGACCAGATAATTGAGCAGGGAATTATTGGTCTTGAAAGCTTCTTGTAATTTGAAAGAAGAATGAGTATTGATTGTTTGGTACTTCACAGGTCTACTACTGCAAGGAGGACGAGGTTTGCCTCTACCAGTCTCTGGCCTTTGATGTGCTATTCCAAGAAGGAGCAGAAGCCAACCCAGCAAATGTCTCTCTTGCTTATACTGTCATACCCAAAGACCCGTCAGGTACAACACAAATGGTTCTTAGCAACTAGAACACATCAAGATGTAACATGAATTATCTGAATTTGCGGCAAAATGGTTCTTATCCTGTGCCACCAATATATTACAACATCTTGCCTTTTCTTCTCATTGGATGGAATATACGACCTTTTAGTCTATGATCATTACACATGGTTGTCAGTTTAGACCACACCTCTGTAACTGTCCAGTCTCTTTTGGCATTCTTCAATCAAGACATAACAGCAGTTTTCTGTTTATAGAACATGCATGCTACTTCCTCTCTTCTTGATATGATTCTAATGTCTTGTGTCACTTCTGTGGAGCATCGTCCGGTGGACCCAGTCTTTTTAAATAATCCATGACCCTGGGAACATGCCTGCACAGGTCTAGTCATCTTAAAAGTGACCGAAAATTGTTTGATACCCTGTATTTAATAGTACTTGAAGAGTAGTGATTTAACGGTCTGCTATGTGCCTAGCTACAGGACATATCTAACCCAAGAAATAAATTTCTGATCAACTCCTGATTGCATTATTGTATCCTAAGAAATACATTACCATTATCCCTTTTGTTGGGCCAGTGTGTTTCGGCTAACAGTGTAGCTGTTGGGTCTACCTAAAACAATCATTTCACCTGTTCCACCATTGTTAAGAGCTAAAACATTTAGTCATAGTTTGGAACTGTAACTTCTAAACAGATTCCCTGTCCTTGTATCTGTATGATACAAAAAATAAGAGATTTATCTGTAGATGTATATGGATTAGAACAAGCCTCTGATTATTTATAAGCCTTGAAGAAGACTCATGAGATCGTTAGCATAGAATAGATACTAATGTTGGTTGTTAGGAAGGATCAAACACTGGACAACACATTATCTGTTTTCGGGACCTACTGATTGGCTTTAACAGGTCAAGACAGTGCTTTCTAGCTGGATCCCACGAGCTAGATGTCCATCCAACCTTCTTCGTACTTCCTCAATTCTCTCTAGCTAAGCCCGATTTTGCATGCTTGTTAGATATAATTGGTAGGTTAGGGAGAAGGTTATAATATTAATTTGTACTATTGAAATTTTAAAAGGGATATTAAATCCTAATATGAATGGTAATATCTTAGGCAATGTTGTGATCTCATACAATGTGACCATGTTGATAAAAAGTTACATTGATTGGACAATTAAGGAGATAGCAACCATTAGAAAACAAAAGAATGGGTCTAGCTGACATATTTATGATAAAGACTTTAGATTTGACTAATAGACTCAGACCACTGTGATTCTTGGCTTCTTTGGAACAAATAGGATGCCTCTTATGCCTTGCTTTTCTTTCTTGACAACATCCATGCATAGACATGTTAGAACAAGGACGTTGGCCATTCTTTGCGCTAGAAAGTGACCGCATTAATAGGGTGGAGTTAAAACAATAAATGGATCGGATCCTGGTCCATACACCCACCCTCAAAATCCGACATGATGCAGACCAAAGCCCCTGCCCCTCAAGCTGCCGGCACCACCCAACCTAGACCTGTCGTTGCCTTCGGGCACTTGAGCTATCAGAAGAATAATGAGGAAACTGATTGTTTTGATTTTATGTGCTAAAAGCAATGAGAAGCAAGTTTAAATGATTAGAAACCATAGAGCACGGGATTGTGCTGTGAAATGTCATATTGGAGAAATCATAGAGCACGGAATTGTAGTTAATGAGAATAAGGAAACTGATTCTTTTGATTCTTTTCACAAAGAACATTGTGTTCTTAGTGAGCATTGCGAAAAGGAAAATGTAGTCATCTTAAAGAAGCCTAAAAAAGTGATGAGAAGAGAAGTTGAAATAATTAGAAACCATAGAGCATGTAATTGTGCTCTGGAAGTGGGCATCTTGAGGGAATTTGCTCAATCAGTGATGTTCATAGATTCTGGTTACTTTAGTTTATCTACTTATTGCTTGTAGTACATCATATGTCTTGGATACAATGAGAGGAAAAAGACAAGAAATCTGGCGCGTGCTCTATACTTTATAATTACCACTGCTTAGCTTTCAATTCGCCTCTGACCATCAAATTAAATGTGAATAATCCATCCTCCTCCCTTTGAAACAAGAGGCGCTTCCGGTTGTATGCGTGCTTCAAACAATTTTGTCTTCTCCGTATTACCATCTCTCTAGAGTCAATAATTTTCTATGAGGTACTACTAAACTCAATCACTTGCTGCCGTTACATAAAAGTTTTTTGTTGAGGTCTATCCCGTAGAGGTACTCAAATTGGATCAGTGATCGATGATGATTTCCTCCTCTTGCACCACACTAGGTGATCAGCTATGTTGCATGATCATAGGACACAACAAGGTAAGGACACGGCGACACGGACATGACACCTATTTTTGTGTGTTCTAGTGTATTTTGGAGTGTCCGTGGTGTCTAATACATGTCCGATACACATCTGACACGACACAACCCATATTTTTTGGAATGTCCGTACTTCCTAGGTGATCAGAGGACATTTCAAGTTGCATTGTTATAGTAATCAGTTCAACACCAGTATTTATACAGTATCATAAGTGCTCACTTTGCATGTGGCAAGCTCGATAATTGTCCTGTGCACTTCAGAACATTTGGTTTAAATCATCTTGATCAACTAGGCAAGAGAACAAAAACCTAGAACTTGTAGGAGGATAGATGGTAGGAGAATAGATAAGAAAGAAATCTGCTAGCCTTCTTGAATGAATGTGTAACTATGTATTGTTCCTTAATATAGAGTTTTCCTACATAGCAGACCATATTGTGATAGGAATTAGGCTCAAAACAGTGATGGTGATGGCATGATTGGAACCTTTTGTCTTTCTAAAAATATGGTATGGTCACAGTTTTTATGAAGTAGACTGTTCTGCAATTCTGCATCTCAGCATGTGGACCTAATAGCTAACATGCAAGGAGTAGAATCACTATGGTCTAAATTACAGAAAACTGCCTGCAGCTTCTTGTACTTAGGCCTCGTTTGGTTCGCGGAATGGAAGGGAAAGGAAATCAATTCCTTGTCATTTCCTTTCCTTTGGGAAACTTTAATTCCTATTGATTTTCCTTTCCGATGTTTGGCAATGACAAGGAATTTGGAAAGGAAAGTGAATACTTCAATGTGGAAAAGTGATTCCTTCCTTGGATGGATGGAATCACTTTTCCCCCTAATTTTCCTTCCATTGGGAATCATTTTCCTTTTCTCCTCAATTCCTTGGACGCCCAAACATAGAAAAGTAATCACTTTCCTTTCCCAACCGGGAGATTCCGCGAACCAAACGAGGCCTTAATTTACCTCCAAATTCTAAACTACATTTTGTTGATTAAAGAGCTACGGAAACATGCCAATCAATAACAACATAGCTATTTCGGAGGGGAAAAAAATCCACTATTTGAATTATTTTTCCTATAATCTTTGTCAAGGTTCTTATCCATGTATCTACTTAGTTCCAGTAGCCCCTATAACTAATAATTATTCTCTCTTAACTAGTGTATCTATTGGTGTAAGTTGCAGATTTCCAAACCATTTGAGAGAGGTTTCTCATTCTATCCTCAGCTGATGCCGGTGCCAATTTTTCACAAATACACTCATGTATTAATCTAGTATCAGCATGTTTTGGCTCATTTTCTTACTCATAACAGTCCATTTTTTTTTATTTACCAATCTGTCACCGAAATTTTTTACTCTAGGTTGTCCAAATTTTTTTAGGACTGTCAAAAAAGTTTGACAGTCCTACCAATATACTAGAATGTTAAAAATTGACGGTAAAAAAAAACATGTTATCTTTAGGATTGTTAAAAAATTTAACAGTTCTTTCAATATATAGAACTGTCAAAAATTTGACAATCTTCACCCCAAATAGGATTGTCAAAATTTTTGACAATCCTTCCAAGTGGAAGGACTGCCAAAAAATTTGGCAGTCCTGACCCACCTCCTCCCCGACCGCCTCAGCATCGCGAGCCCGTCCCCGCGCGCGATTCCCTCCAAGCTCCTCTTCTTGCACTCAGGCGTCGTCGCCCCTGCCATGGACACTCTCCTTTGGAGAAAGGGAACATCGTCGGTGTGGCAATCGAGATGTGGCGGCGTCCACGGGAATGGGGCGAGCTTCGGAGATGAGTGTTGTAGGCGAGTGCTTTTGGCACGACCGAGGTCGATCGGGACTTGATAGTGAAGCGTGGGCTTCGGTGGCCACTGAGTGCAGAAGCGCTTTCTAGCGCAGCGAGGGCACTGTGTGGTGGTCTCTCGACCAAGAGGAGGTGCTTGATGGGACTTCGGCGCAGTGCTTGAACGGTGAGCTTCATGCAGAAGGTGTCCGACAGTCGATCTGCTCGGCGGAGCGGCGGATGCAGCGGCGTAGATTTCCGACATCTAACCTTCAGTTTGGGGGGTGGGCAGCCCATATAGTAATATTTTGGTTGTTCCGAGTAAAAGTTGTTTCAAACTGGGCTCGCACCAATATTTAGGTTGTCCCGAGTAAATTGTGTAATGTCTTTATCAAATGCAAAAAAGAAAAAAAGAAGAGCATCCCTTGCCTCTTATGATATTGTTATAAGAACCTCACTAAAGTCAAACTGGATTACTAGATATCTATAGCATTACTATCTAGGGCATTAACCTATATACATTCCATCTTATGTATTAGTTTCTATCTTCTTCCTTTTAGGTTCAGGTAGTCCTATCTTTGTTAGACAACCCCAAACTCTAAGGTGTAGAAGTTTAGGAGCTGTATTCTTCCCAGGTAGTCTATCAAGTTCTCACGAGGAACCGTATTTAGAATGTAACGGGCAGACAAAAAAACTTCACCCGAAAGGTTATTTGGAAGCTTACAGCTTAGCGATCTGGAACCCTAGAACCTATCTTCTTCGTCATAATGTGATTACGATTTCTTTCCACATTGTCATGCGTAAACTTCTTTAAAACATCACTCCTGTTAACAAAAGTTCCATCACCATACCTATTCCTATGCCCATGTAAATCCTCAAATCATGATTATCCTTCTAACTAATCTTGTCTTTGCAAAAGATCAAAGTGCTTCTGATCTCTTAAGTCTCTTTTCGATCCGGTTGTGGTGTCACGTCCCACATCCGAAATATAGAGAATGGGAATATGACAAAGCCAATTACGCAATATGGAGTACCAACACCCGATATCCGAAATATAGAGAATGGGAATATGACAAAGCCAATTACGCAATATGGAGTACTCAAAAACCCCGAAGTACGATCACGATTGTACAAAACAAAGGGGTTAGCTACAATCTAAAAGTCTCTTGTGGTTAACAAGATCCCAGTTTTAATCCATGTAAGCAAGAAACAGTAAGATAAATCACATAATGATAAATCAGTAAAGCGTCACAAACGCTATAGCATAATGATTATGAAGCTAGAGAGACAAAAAATATATCTAGCGGAAGGTACAATCATGCATGATCACAAAACTAGTTGTAGTCTAGTACAGACTAAAAGCCCGAAGACATGAACAAGCTCCTAGAACTAGGGCTAACACGTGACATTCGCTAAATGTCCAAAAGAATATATAGATATGAGATTAGTGGAAAAGAAACCCGCTCATGCTCCCAGATCCACTGTTCTAAAAATCAGAATTAGTTGGTGCCTAGGCGTAGGCAGTCATGGGACACCTAGACTCTAGTCGGCGCCTAGGCAAAAGCTCTAGGTGTCCGGTGTCTACTCAACTACCGTCTAGCGACTTTTACAACCTTACTCAGGCCATGGTCCTCCTAGTGTGATCATTGAGAGGAAGATACGAAAGGTCTCTGGTTTTGTTGTGAGATATGGTCAACGTAAAACCAATGTGGTCAAAATTCCAAATAGCAAGTACCACAAAAAAATTTCTAAGGTAGGCAGAAAAATCAAACAAAATGTAGCAAAACACAAACTTGATGAAGATCCATAGGCCATCGATAGAGCAGCGTCCAACCTCTATATCAAACGAGACAACATCGGCTTCCTTGAAGATGGATGACTTTGGAAAGACATCTGATTTTGCTTTCCTGCCAAACAGCTGTACATCTCTCCAACTTTGTATACTTGAGCCATGGAATCACTTTCATATTCATCAAGTAGCTCATTTCCTTCCCGTTGATATGGCTGAGTCGTTTGTGCCACAACTGGATAGACGCATCACTGACTGCATTTACCTCATGTGCCTCATGCATGCTCCCTTCCATATAGGAGATAACGGACTTCTTGCTTCCTCTGGCAATCACTATCGAACCTTTGGAAAGCTTCAACTAACCGTTTTCCTGAAGAGATTGAAGACCTCATCCAACCTTCCAATCGACTCCTAGTTGAAACGAATATCGGAGACATGACGAATATTTTTGAAACAAGAACTGCACCTGTCTTGGTTCTCAAATGCACATCTCCAATAGCAACAACTTTTGACACATTTTTATTGTCCATCTTCAACACTCAACAGTCTCATGTTGTGTAAGTGGCAGATAGTGCCCTATTGTGCGATATGTGCGTTGAATTTTCTGAGTCTATCAGCCAAAAATTGTCATCGTAGACGAGGTTCGTGACTACCTCATCACCTACAATGATCACACCGCCTCCATGTGGTGAGGTAGATGTTGTTGTGTTCTCGCTTTGCTTCTCCTTGTCGTCATTCTTATCTCTTCCAAGCAAAATTGTTTTGCTTGATGTGCCCTTTCTTGCTACAATGGTGGCACTCGGAGTCCTCGTACAGACCCTTGGACTTGCCTCTGCTCTTGTCTCTTCTACCATATGGACTCCTGCTTTTACTCCTTCCGCGGTCCTCTGAAATGAGTGCCTCCGAGTGGGATGTGGATGAAGTGCCATGAGATCTCCTATGCATCTCTTCATTCAGTATCTTGCTCTTGGCGAACTCCAGATTGACCATACCTTCTGCAGCATAAGCGATCATGGATACTTGTATTGTCTCTAGGGCTGCAAACGAGCCGAGCCAAGCTTTTGTAAGCTTGAGCCCGAGCTCGAGCTTGATAAGTTTTTTTTATTTTGGAGCTTGAGCTTGGCTTGAGCTTGTTTATATTAAGCTTGAGCTTGGCTTGGTTTGAGCTCAAGCTTGGCTTGATAAGGAAGCTTGATTCAAGCTTGATAAACAAGCTCGATAAGCTTAAAATCAAGCTTGTCGCTCAACATTATTTCAAGCTCATTAAGCTTGATTTCAAGCTTAACGAGCTTGATCTCAAGCTTAACGAGCTTGATTTCAAGCTAGTTAGGTTTGAATTCAAGTATATAAAATATTAACAATTTATTTATATTAATTAAAGAAAGTTCCTTAATATCACTTGTTAAGGACATAAATATATAATACACACAACCATATATATATATATATATATATATATATATATATATATATATATATATATATATATATATATATATATTTTATAATACACACAACCATATATATATATATATATATATATATATATATATATATATATATATATATAGAATTCAATAAAAAACAAATGAGCTCCAAAACGAGCTAGCTCGCAAGCTCATAAACGAGCCAGCTCGCGGGCTCAATCGAGCCGAGTACTTATAAGCTTGAGCTTGGCTCGTTTATTAAACGAGTTCAAAAATAAAGCTTGAGCTCAGCTTGTTTACTAAACAAACCGAGCTCAAACGAGCTTTTATCGAGCCGAGCTTCGAACAGCTCGCGAACGGCTTGGCTCATTTGTAGCCCTAATTGTCTCCCACGAGACGTACACAACAACTGAAGTTCCTGAACTTTGTCGTCGAACTTCACTCCCATAGAGGATAACTGGTCAACCACGTCTTGGAACTCACTAAGGTGATCCGTAATAGACGTACCATCTTTATACCGTAGACCCGTCAGTTGTAGAATCAGTAACAGCTTATTTGCCTCGGTCTTCTTCGCGTACAAAGATTCCACGCTCTCCTAAAGTATTCTTGCATGCTCAATATTGGCAATGGCACGTTCTCGTCAACGAACTACCTGATGTACCTACGCATAATGTACTTATGCACCTGTATATGCTCGAATTTGCGGTCCTCCTTGGATTTATCATTGGGCCTCTCGGAAGCAAATCTCAGAAGATACAATTTCTTAACGAGCAACAAATCCTTCATATTGCTATGCCAATAGTGGTAATTGTTAGAAATTTATTGTACCATGTCGATTCATGAGATGAACAAAACTAAATACGGAAGCGTACCCGAATCCATTGCTAGGCTTGATGGATCTTGAAGCGGTCGTCCTTTTATGGGGTTCGATCTTCCAACTTGCTACGACCCTTAATGACAAAGAGGAATCCAAATCCTTTGTCCCTCTCCTTCTGTTGATGGAGATGTAGAAGAGAAAAAGAGAAAAATTTTCTTTGGTGGCCGTATAAGTTGGGGACCATAACCTTAATGAATACATATATTTATATGTTTTGATATTTCTAATTTGGCCCATCATCAAATTAGAATTATCTCCGGTATCTACACATAATTTCCATGACAATTATACCCTTAAGCCAATTTCCAAATAGACCACTTTAATTTGGCTTAATTATTTAGATAGCCCAACACAATTAATTTTACATGTGTGGTCCATATTATTGAATAATTCCAACAATCTCCCATTGAGCCACATATGTAACCTTATAATTGTGTTAACCTTAGTGAGCTCATAAATTGTTATCTTAATCCTTAGGGTATATCTGGACAATCTCGTCCATTAACCATATCAACATAGGATCAAAGCGGCATTCGTCACATATAGCGTAACTAAACCATCAATGGTCACATATACCAATATAGCTAAACGACATAGATCAATCATAGATGCGTAGCATGGAAATTACACGCAATGTGATCAATACATGTCTATTTTCAACTGGTCCTCCTTAACTTTAGTGAGATCAAATACTTTAACATAATAAAAACAGAATGAACTGAATTTTCTATATATCTGATCAGATAAATATCCTAAATATTTTAATATATAAATGTGTCCAAAATCAAATAGCACCCAAATACATAAAATACAAACTCCCACTATATTGTCATATACTTAATTAAGATAACACCCATATGAGTAGTATGCTCATAAAAGACCTTAGGTGATAATATTTTGTGAGCGGATCCGCTAACATGGAGTTTGTCCTAATGTGCAATATGGACACTTTTACCATTCTGAATTTTTCCTTCACAACTAGAAATTTTATGTCAACATCCTTTAACGTATACAAGTTCTTGTTGTTATTAGAATACAGTACTGCTTCTTTATTGTCACACAATAATTTTATGTGGTCTTTCAATACCGTACTGTAGGCGCAGCCTTGTGACAAAATTTCGCAACCATATTCCCTGAATAGATGTCCCACAGCATGTTATAAACCTTGCTGTCATGGTGGAAGAAATTATGAGTGCATGTTTGACACTCATCCAAAATATATCTCCATTAGTCAACATAAACTGATGTAGATCTCCTGCTGTGTTGGCATCCGACAAAATCGGAGTCAGAATACCTTATGATCTCCAAAATTATTCCATCTCCTACAAAGAGCATATACTTTCTTGTTCTCTATTAATTATTTAAGTAGTTTAGCTGCTACCCAATGATCCATCCATATTTGCTTAAATATCTGCCTAACATCCTAATATGTACGCAATATCCTGAAGCGTACATACTTGAGCATACATTAGACTCCCTACAACTGATCATGAAGAAAAAATTTATTGTATTTTCTTAATTTTAAGACTAACCTTAGCACACTTGATTGAGACCGAATTTGTCTCCTTTAACGAGAGGTGTCACCTGGTTTGCATTGGATACTTTAATCAATATACAAAACCAGAAAATTATTCCTACTCCCACTGAACTTGTGATACACATAATCTTCAACAATGTTAACCTCAAAACCAAACGAGGTAACAACTTGGTGAAATTTATAGTACCACTGACGAGAAACTTGCTCGAGTCCATAAATGGATTTTGTCAATTTGCAAACCATATTCTTTGGATCTCCCGACACAAAGTTTTCTGGCTGCACCATATAAATAGTTTCGTCAATGTTACCATTGAGAAACGCCGTTTTGACATCAATTTGATGTAACTCAAGATCAAAATGTACAATAAATGTCATGATTGTTCTAAAAGAGTCTTTCGAAGAAATCGGAGAGAAAGTCTCTTTAAAATCAATCCCTTCCTTTTGAGTAAAGCCTTTAGCTACAAGACGTGCTTTATACCTCTCCACATTACCCTTCGAATCCTTCTTGGTTTAAATATCCATTTACAACCAATGGGCTTCACATCTTTTGGTAATGAGACAAGTTTCAAACTTGATTGTCTTGCATGGACTTATACTCATCATTCATTGCATCAATCCACTCTTGAGAATTGAAACTTTCCATGGCCTGACGGAAGTTGATTGGATCATCTTCCAATATGCCATGGTCTTCCTCATGTTCCTGGAGAAATATGATAATATTATCCGAAATTATGTTTCTCCTTTCTCTTGTGGACCATCTTAACATTATCGGTTCTTGAGGTTGTTGAGTTTGTTTCTCAGAAATAATTATCTTATCTTGAATGGGAGTGCTGCTACATTGTCTTGTCAAGGTATCTTAACAATGACTTATAGAGATAATTCGACATTGTCTTGTTGAGGCTCCGAATTCACTTCTTGATCAATGACAGATACAGAATCCTACACATCGTCAAAAGTGATAGTAGGAATCACAATTGATTCTTCCTCAAAGACAATGTCCCAAACTTTATTTCTCCCCCAAACTCAACATCCTCAAAATTATATTTCTCGTTTTAAAATTTTCTTTTGTGTGGGATTGTATAATTATTAACCCCTTGATCTGTCAGCATAGCCAATAAAGTAGCTACTTACAATTAAACTTTGGTCTGTATTTCCTTTACACATTAATATAAACATTAAAGTCTATAAAGTCAATGAAATCCAAATCTCATCAGACACAAGTCGTTTAACTCCATTTCTAGAGATGTGACATAATCGCTTATGTCATAATGAGGCTAAAAATATTTATTGTTAATTTTGCGTTTAGTGCCACATGACTCTACTTGCAAGGTTTCATTGTAAGATGCAATACTTTCAAGTGAATATATGTTATCATAAACCTTAATGGAACCGTTACCAATAATATTTAAATTTAAAGATAGACTAAATTTATTGTTTCCAAATGAACAATGATAAACAGATTTGTCCATTAAGGAAACTGGAACTGAATTTCGTCTAAAAGACGGTACAATAAAAGTGTCTATCAAATCCAAATAATAATCGGTTCCCAATAATAACCTAAAATGTCCTATTGCTTCCACTTCTACCGACTTGCCATCACCCACATAGATGTATCTTTCACCATCAATTGACTTTCGGTAGCTCAGACAACCTTGTCTAGAAACACTAATGTAGGTAATAGCACCAGAATCTAACCACCATGTATTTCTAGGTACTGAAGCTAAATTAACCTCAGAACAGACCAAATTGAGAAATGTATTTTTCTTTATGTGTCCTAACTTGTCACAAAAGAAACGACCCTTAGTTTTATATTGTTGTTTCTTTTGAGCTAGGCCCTCAGCAGCTTCTGTATTTCTTTTCTTTTTGCCCTTAAAATTTATCCCATTAAGCATGGAAATTGAATTCGTATTAGCAGATATTATAGCAACATTAACTGAAAAGAGAACAAAAAATAAATAAACAAATATGCTCTAATTAATAACCAAAGAATAAAAAATAGTCAAACAAATTCAAATAATGGTGAACCTCGTCTCAAGATAGCTAGTGCATCATTAATATCAAGTCTTTGGACAGTGATATTAACTGCAAGTAGTACTCTTGGTGTAGTGATCAAATGTTGACAATAAGTCATGTCAAATAGTAAGGCTGTCTTTGGATCGGGTTATTATTCACATGTAAACCGTATAATTGTCACACATTTATCACCACAAGTATGTGTGCAATTCGGCCAAGTATTAACCTTCCTTTGGGCCGGTTAATACCCGCATGAATGTACACACATAAACATCCGACATCCCTCATAGACTATCTACGCAAGAGAGGTCACTTTGGCGACATCTTGTTTCAATTGGTCTATTTAGAATATTAGACAACTACTGCTAGTCACAAAAGGCGCCAAAAAAAATTTGAATGTTAACTAAATTTTACAAAACTGAATCATGTCCAAAATTTTATGTGCATGCATATTTAAATTTAAATAATCAATAATCAGCAGATTAGATTGTACTGAATATATCCATCAAAAGATTACATCAAATAATCTACTAAAAATATATATCCAGAGACGATAATATTCTTATAATAAACCATACAGAAGGTAATCATTCAATAACTTTATGGTATTGCATACAATATTGCATACCATAAATAGATTTTTCCAAACAAATACATAATGGACTTTAGTGTCTGATTATGGTACTCTGAATGGTACTGTAAGTAAGTCAATAATTCATTAATTTAATATTCATGGGGTCATTCCAAATACAATAAACATTCATTATCCAACAACTTTTCTATGTGAATATTTATTATGCACTAATTGATGGAATCATCATCCTAAGATTGACTTTGACTTAAAGGCCTTTCGGTCAGCTAAACAAATCAATTCAACTACCATATGCAAGATCCTATTACATCCGCATAGGTTATAGAGTTATGATACATATGCAAGGCATTCCTCAATCATATTAATACTACTAAGATATTATGCATGGATATATATGCACAAACTTCTATATTTATTTAGTAAGAGGATTTTAAAAAAAAATCTGGTGCTATCATGAAGTGTTATAAGTATTAGAATCCAGCAAGTCTTCCCAATGAAAAGGGTTTGCACGCACAATCATTGAACACACATCATCTTTAATTAAAATTATATGAGGAGATATCGAGTTGATATTTTCCAACAAAACATGCAGTACGCATGAAAACGTAAAATTGTTTGGTGCATCATAAAAAAATGTAATCGAACAATTGAAATCCTAATTAAATCAGATCGAACGATCTAGGGTTACAGAATAACAGAAAAAAAATTGATCTAAAACTTCAAACTCAAGAATCAAACAAGGATAGCTCTGATACCACTTGTTGGAGATTTATTGTACCATGTCGATTCATGAGATGAAGAACAAAACTAAATACGGAAGCGTACCTGAATCCATTGCTAGGCTTGGCGGTCGTCCTTTTATTGGGTTCGATCTTCCAACTTGCTACGACCCTTAATGACAAAGAGGAATCCGAATTCTTTGTCCCTCTTTTTCTGTTGATGGGGATACAGAAGAGAAAAAGAGAAAACTTTTCTTTGGTGGCCGTATAAGTTGGGGACCATAACCTTAATGAATACATATATTTATATGTTTTAATATTTCTAATTTGGCCCCTCATCAAATTAGAATTATTTTCGGTATCTACACATTATTTCTATGATAATTATACCCTTAAGCCAATTTCCAAATAGACCACTTTAATTTGGCTTAATATTTAGATAGCCCAACACAATTAATTTTACATGTGTGGTTCATATTATTGAATAATTCTAATTATATATATATATATATATATATATATATATATATATATATATATATAATTGGAATTCAATAAAAAACAAATGAGCTCCAAAACGAGCTTCTAAACGAGCTAGCTCGCAAGCTCATAAACGAGCCAGCTCGCGAGCTCAATCAAGCCGAGTACTTATAAGCTTGAGCTTGGCTCGTTTATTAAACGAGTTCAAAAATAAAGCTTGAGCTCAGCTTGTTTACTAAACGAACCGAGCTCAAATGAGCTTTTATCGAGCCGAGCTTCGAGCAGCTCGCGAACGGCTTGGCTCATTTGCAGCCTTAATTGTCTCCCACGAGACGTACACAACAACCAAAATTCCTGAACTTTGTCGTCGAACTGCACTCCCACAGAGGATAACTGGTCAACCACGTCCTGGAACTCACTAAGGTGATCCGTAATAGACGTACCATCTTTATACCGTAGACCCGTCACTTGTAGAATCAGTAACAGCTTATTTGCCTCGGTCTTCTTCGCGTACAAAGATTCCAGGTTCTCCCAAAGTATTCTTGTATGCTCAATATTGGCAATGGCACGTTCTCGTCAACGAACTACCTGATGTACCTACGCCTGATGTACCTACGCACCTGTATATGCTCGAATTTACGGTCCTCCTTGGATTTATCATTAGGCCTCTCGGAAGCAAATCTCAGAAGATACAGTTTCTTAACGAGCAACAAATCCTTCATCTTGCTCTGCCAATAGTGGTAGTTGGTACCATTTAGGTTTACCATGCGCACCAGTTTTGTGTCCATCTCTTCTCCTTGATTGGATTGACAACCCTGACACCCTTTGAAACCAAAGCTCTGATACCACTCTATTGGGAACGAAACGTGAAAACCGTTTCTCGAAACCAAGAAGTTTGTAAAAAGCACACAAAACCAAATCGCCAATAATTACAAAAGAACCAAACGCAAACACACAATAATTTTTACATGGAAAACCCTTGCATTAAAAATCACGGGACGATCGGAGTCGAAACCTGAGAAATCTTCATTAGTGAAATAAGATAGTACACCCGACACCTTACAAAGTTCTCTCCGATCCAAACGGGTCACTACACTACTTAGAAGATGAAAAACGTGATTACAAACTCATGAAGAACGAAGATAACGAGTAGTGTTACCCGATACGGTCTCCTCTTCGAAATAAACATAAATCTCTTTTCTCTCTCCAGAAGTGTAAAGCTTCTCTTACAATGCTAATTAGGGTTAGGAAACACATAATATATACCCCCTCAAAGTCGCAACAGATCTAGATCATTGGATGTGATCCAATGGGGTAAAAACACATTTCCAAATTCGCACAGCTCCAACAATCGAACTCGACCCGAGTTCAGTTATTTTTTAGCCAGCAAGTCGAGCAATGTTCCGACTCCAAGAGGACCAAACTCGGGTCGAACTCACCCTGAATTCCCCCGGGGCCTTGGTAGAAACTGCTCTCTGATACTTCGAGTTTTTTCGATATGCGAATGGCACTCGTCATGCTCCTCGAGCTTCCGAGACACACGGATGACACACACACACAACACACACACACACACACACACACACATATATATAACTCGACCCGAGTTCAGTTATTTTTTAGCCTACAAGTCGAGCAATGTTCCGACTCCAAGAGGACCAAACTCGGGTCGAACTCGCCCTGAATTCCCCCGGGGCCTTGGTAGAAACTGCTCTCTGATACTTCGAGTTTTTTCGATATGCGAATGGCACTCGTCATGCTCCCCGAGCTTCCGAGACACACGGATGACACTCGTCATAAGGTTGGGAACCCCACCCAACACCAACAATATCATCCCCTATGGAAGCTTATATGGCTTTTAGCTGCATGAAATTAATTGAGGAGTAAAGGTAGGTTATAGGTTACATAGAGTATAGAGGGAGCCCTAAAGTCATGAGTTATTCGATGTTAACAAGGAGTTGTCAAGTCATGAGTTACTACTAATGGTGTAATTATTGAGTTACAAACAGTTCACTACAGTAACTCAAAATATGAACTTGCAATAGGGTTATGTACATAGACAAATTTTTCTATTTAGGTCCTTGACTTTTTTTTTTGTTTAGGTCCTTGAAAAATTAAGAGATCGTATGCATGTAATCCAACAATTGTTAATCACCGAGTTTTAAAAAGAATAATGCTATTTGTCCCTCCAAATTGTACCTCCAAACCTTCTCTCCTTATGTGGCATGCTGATGTGGCAGCTGACATGGTAAATTTTAAAATTAAAATTAAAATTAAAATTAACATTAATATTAACATTAACATTAACAATAATATTAACATTAATATTAACATTAACATTAACATTAACATTAAATTAACATTAATATTAACATTAATTAATATTAACATTAATATTAAATTAACATGGACAAAATTGGGTAATTAATTTTTTGGGTTAAATTTTGCTATGTCATCGACCATGTCAGATGACACATAATATTATTTAACATGCCACGTCAGTTGTCACATAAGAAGGGATGTATTGGAGGGACAATTTGGAGGTACGAATAGCATTACTCGTTTTAAAAATTAAGAACTCATGAGTTCCTCTAGGATTTTTGAGTTACAAATTGTTACATCATGAAAGGTTTCTCGCTAAAACCTATAAAATAAAGAAAGGTCATCCTAACACTTATATAATCATGAAATGTTATCCCTAACACCTATGTAATAGTCATGGTGAAAGATTTTTTTATGAGCAAAAATAAGAAGAAAAAAAATCCATTGTTCATCCTATCCAACATAGCTCACCTTCTCTAATTAAATGTTTACTCAGCTAATAAAGTGGTATCGTAGCTAACACCATCTTGTGTTTTCTGAAATACAAACCACAATTCTAGTTGAAAAATAATTCGCTTTTGAAAAGCCATCCGAAAAAGGGCTCAATATTATCATCCAAATTAATATCACGAAACATATTCATTTACACTATCTTTAATTTAGTAATTCCTCTCAAAATTTGTTACTCGAAACTAAAATAATCTCTAAACAATCATTATTGCACCCCACCCCCACCCCCCTCCCAACCCCACACACAATTCCACAACATCACCACTCCCTCCCCACCCACAACCACCCCCCCCCCCAAAAAAAAAAAAAAAAACACCCACCCACCTACCAACCAAGAATGCCCCCCCCACCCCCCCCAAAAAAAAAAAAAAAAAATACCCCCCCCACCAACCAAGAATGATTCCATATGGGAGTTCTTGGTTTGACAAAAGTGGAAGAAAGTAGAAACGTGTCGGGTTGAAAAGTTGAGTGAGTTTCTATGGTGTTTAGAAAATCAAAAGTTGTTTGGTTGGATAAAAAAAAGTGAGTATTGGTTTAATTTGTATTTGAAAGTGACAATTTTGGACTTTTTAATGTTTGGTGGAACAGAAGGCAAGTAATATGGTACTTCTCTTTTAAATATGGTTTAATTAAAATCTCGTGCATTCACTTTTCCTCATGAAGGTTGAAGCTTAATGGATCCTACCAGTAGTGACAATAATCATATTCTTTCAAGCTTTTCCAAACATGTAAAGTGCATGTTCCAAAAAATTGCCATATAGTTAAAAGAGATACTAGTCTTGACTCTAAATGTAATGAAAACATATATGATTGAGGCAATAAGGAAGGGTATTGTAACCAATAAAAGGCACAATCTAAAGAAAATGATTCATGTAACCTACCCAAAGATAGGGTTAAAGTTTCTTTTTAGTGTTTTTGTGTCCGTTAATGTTGTTGTCGTTTGGAGGGAGAATCCCTGATATTAATAGGAAAAAAAAAAAATCTACAACACTCACTTTTCATTAATAGCATTAAAGTTAGATTATCATTAATAGAAAAAAATCTACGACACTCACTTTTCATTAATAGCATTAAAGTTAGATTATTACTTTTATAATCTCCCCACACAATTTGTAAGTTTAGCTTATTTAACTAAAATATTATGTTTTAACACTCACTTCTTCATTCATTTGAGATAAACAAAGGATTAAAAAGGAGACTACCTTCTAGAATTTTTTTACCAACCCATTAAGGAGCATTAACACCTTCCTTGTTGTTTTCTGAAACACAAACCACAATCCTAGTCGAAGACAAATTCTTTTTTGAAAAGCCATCTGAAATGAGAGCTCGTTACTTTCATCTAAAAGCATTTGCTCACTACACTCTCCCTACTTTATCAGTTTCTTTTAAAATCTAAAACTCAAAACTAAAGTAGAAATTTCTCAACAACAGTAGAAATTTCTCAACAACCGAGTTTCTTTGGTGTTTAGAAAGTGAAAGGTAGTTTGTTGGGTAAAAGATGAAGTGGGTATTTGTTTGATTTATAGTTGAAAGTGGCATATTTTGACTTTTTGTGTTTGGTTGGATCATTGAAGGCAAGTAATGTGGTACTTCTCTTTTAAATATGGTATGGTTACAACCTCGTGCATTCACTTGTCCTGATATAAGGTGAAGTTTGATTGATTCTACAGGTAGTGATAGTAATCTCGTTCTTCTAAGCTTTTACAAAAAGCAAGAACATATAAAGTGCAGGTACGGGAAAATCATTAAAGGAAAATTGAATACACTATTAGTGCCATTCGGGTTAACGAATGCACCCGCCATATTTATGGACCTGATGAATCGAATATTCTATCAATATCTGGATAAATTCGTAATTGTATTCATTGACGACATTCTTATATACTCCAAAAGTGAAGAGGAACATGAAAAACACTTGAGAATTGTATTACAAACGTTGCAGGAAGAACAATTAGATGCTAAGCTTAGTAAATGTGAATTTTGGCTAGACCAAATATCTTTTCTAGGGCATATTATCAGCGGAGAAGGCATCTCGGTAGACCCGAGGAAGGTGGAAGCAGTTAAGTCTTGGCCAACACCTAAGTCCGTAGCAGAAATCAGAAGTTTCTTAGGACTAGCTGGTTACTACCGAAGATTTGTAGAAAAATTTTCAAGAATTGCAGAACCTTTAATCCGTCTTACCCGGAAAGAAGAAAAGTTTAATTGGACAGAGAAATGTCAAAGGGCATTTGACGAATTGAAGGAAAGATTAATTTCGGTCCCAGTACTGGCATTGTCATCTGGTTCGGGTGGATATGAGATATATAGTGATGCATCAGGTAAGAATATGGGATGTGTACTGATGCAACACGGAAAAGTCATAGCCTATGCATCCCGACAATTAAAGATACATAAAAGAAATTATCCAACTCACGATCTCGAACTTGCAGCTGTGGTATTCACACTCAAGTTATGGAGGCATTATTTATATGGAGAGAGAATCAAAATATACATGGACCACAAAAGTTTAAAATATGTCTTCACACAAAAGGAGATCAATATGAGACAAAGAAGATGGTTGGAGTTACTGAAGGACTTCGATATGGAGCTGGAATATCATCTAGGCAAGGCTAATAAGGTGGCTGATGCTCTAAGCAGAAGACCCGAAGCCTTCTTTATGAATACACCCAAGGAGATCCTTGAGGATTTAAGAAAAATGGGAATTGAAGTGATATGCCCGGTAACGGAAAGAATGTGGCAAAGCTTACAAGTGCAATCCTCCTTAATAGATAGAATTAAATAGGCTCAACAAAATGACTTAAAACGTCAGAAGATTTGGAAACAAACAGAAGCAGGGCTCCAGACCGGGATAAGAAAGCATCCGGACGGATCATTAATATTCGGAGATCGATTATGTGTGCCCAGTGGAGATTTAAGAACGAAGGTTATGTCAGAAGCTCATAACTCACAATATTTCATTCATCCGGACAGCACTAAAATGTATAAAGATTTGAGACAAACAGTTTGGTGGCACGGGATGAAGAGAGAAGTTGCCAGATTTTTATCCAGATGTCTCGTCTGTCAACAAGTGAAAGCAGAACATCAAAGGATAGCAGGACTTCTTCAGCCTTTGCCCATACCCGAATGGAAGTGGGAGCATCTCACAATGGATTTTGTGACAGGACTGTCTAGGACCCAAATGGGTAATAATGCTATTTGGGTCATTGTAGATAGACTTACGAAGTCCGCTCGTTTTTTTCCCTTTCGAGTTGGACAGTCGACAGAGGCACTGGCAGAAATATACATGAAACAGATTGTCAGTCAACATGGAGTGCCAGTGAGTATAGTATCGGATAGAGATACCAGATTCACTTCTCATTTATGGAGAAGTCTACAAGAAAATCTTGGCACTCAACTGAAATATAGCTCCGCCTACCACCTCCAAATAGACGGCCAGTCGGAAAGAACCATTCAGACCCTAGAAGACATGCTGAGAGCGTGTACCTTAGATTTTGGAGGATCTTGGGATGATCATCTACATTTAATAGAATTTTCATATAACAACAGTTATCATAATAGTATCAAAATGGCTCCTTTTGAAGCACTATATGGTAGAAAGTGCAGATCGTCGGTATGTTGGACCGACGTAGGAGAGAGACAATTACTGGGACGAGAACTAGTAACACAAATTGTGGATATATTCAAAGCAATAAGAAGTCACCTGCAAGCAGCCCAGGATAGACAGAAAATGTGGGCTGATAAGCATCGAAGAATATTAGAATTCCAACCTGGAGATCACGTGTTTCTGAAGATTTCACCAACTAAGGGAACCATCATATTCGAAAACAGAGGAAAACTGAGTCCGAGATACATTGGACCCTTCGACATATTGGAGAAAGTAGGGAATGTATCATATCGGCTTGCCTTACCACCAACACTAGAGGGAGTTCACAATGTATTCCATGTTTCCCAGTTACGAAGATATGTGTTAGATCTGAGCCATATACTTGACCATTCAGAAATCACCATCGGACCTACATTACGGATAGAAGAGAAACCCGTTGGGATCTTGGATCGAAGGGAGAAGGTACTCCGCAATCGGATCATTCCATTAGTACGAGTCGCGTGGAGCAAGAATTCGCCTGGAGATTCAACTTGGGAGAAAGAAGAAGATATGCGGAGGCAATATCCGTATCTATTCCCTAAGCCAGGTTAGTAATCAATTGTTGTACTAGTTATTTCAAATTCCGAGGACGGAATTTTTCTGAGGGGAATGACTTGTCATACTCTTATTATTATTATTATTATTATTATTATTATTATTATTATTATTATTATTCCTAAAAAAAGGATTTTTTATGGCATGACACATGTCATGCCATGTGTCTTAGAAGAATGGAGAAGGGGAATATGTGTCCCCATGCATTAAAGGGGGGTGTAACGCCCCAGTCCCAAAATACGTAGGACTAGGAACGTAGACATGCCAGCTGTATTCATACGAAGTATACTCTAATATATGGAAACCTCGTATGAGTACATAAGCTGTAAAATGCAGTAGAACCATAACTAATCTCATCCACGCAAAATAAATGAATAAAAGACATCATATAAAGATAATGAATTGTCTTGATACAATATGTTGGGAGGAGACAAATCCACTACCAACAAAATAAGAAAATAAAATACATGGAAAATAAAATAAGTGGCGAGCGAAGCGAAGACGATCCAAATGCAATCATCCTCGAAGAAGTAGCGATGGTCACGGCTAAAGCTAGAACACCTGCGAAACACAAGAGCATACACCTGGCAAGACAACCAGGTCCTCAGAGGGACGTAACAAGACACATAATATCATGCCATATAACTGAATAAATATTGCTCAAATAATTAAGGGACACATACAATAGGGTACCTAGCCGTACTATAGTGAATATGCAATAAAGAACAAACCTTTGACGCATGGGCCGGCTCAGTCAGAAATCAGAAATCAGGACCGTACCTTCCACTGGAGATAACCGGCTATCAGGACCGTACCTCCCACTGGAGATAACCGGCTATCAGGACCGTACCTCCCACTGGAGATAACCGGCAATCAGGACAGTGTATATATGACCCATATGCTAAGGAGATGTTCTTTCCACCCAATGTCTACCATGTTGTATCCACAACAGTAACCTCTATAACCGCTAAGTCAAACTAGCATGCAACCTCTATTAGCGGTTATTCCTATCGCACGGCTTATACGCACCGGTGGCCAGCCAGTCACGCATGTCCGTGTTCTATATGTGACACACAATTTCGTGATACCACGTGTCAAGGCCATGAATGCAACACACAAGGTGGTCCCTTAAATCTAGGTTTAATGTGAGAAAAATAATACATAGCAGGAAAAATAAATGAACAGTAAGTTCTAACAGTTATGTCATGTATCACAGTTTATTTTGCATAAAGAAAATAAATAATGCATAAAATATGAGCTAAAATAAGTAAAAAGAAAATGGCAAGGTGTCTTGCCTGATGTCCAAGTGAGGTAAGATGATGTCCTGGCGATGAATCAACAACAACGCACAAAGAAGAAGGTGCAGGAACGACTTCAGATGCTGAAAATAGTTTATTATCTAATTATAATTAATACTGCACCTATTATATTTATTTAATAAATTCTGAAGTTAGGATATGGTATAGATTTTCGTATTAGCTTTCCGAAAAACTAAACGGATCGCATTTTCGTTTCCGGAATCTCCCGAAATCGCAAAAATACTAAAACACGTTTATTTTTGGGACACTAGATACTCAAACAGTTTTGTAGAAATCTACAGAACGAATTTTGTCTATTAAAATATGTCTTTGGAAACCTTACCTCGATACGCTTCTTTTAAAAAAAACTGGAGGCGAAACAGAGTTCGGAGCTAGGAGATATCGTCGTTCCAAGTTGCTCTTGCAGCTAAAAAGAGGGGCTGAATTTATGACGAAAAAAAGAGAAAATTTTTGACAAGGATGGTTTGAAAGATGATTTGTGGTGAAAATAATATGGAGGAGTACCTGCCTATTTATAGGATGTGGGAATTCCCAATTAGATAAGAATTAGGATTCCTTTAAACCCAATTTAGATATTTTCTAATTTAATTTAAAAGCAATCAAATCCAAATCCAAATCCAAATCCAAATCTAATTAAATCAAATCAAATTCTCTTAGTTTAAAATCAAATCAATTAAATCCAATTTAAATCTATTTAAATTTTTAGCTCAAAATCAAATGGAATAAATAAATTTTGAATATTTAACTATTTAAATAAATCCAAAAATCAAATCAAGATTTAAATGGCCACCATAACTTCCAAATATATTTTTCAAAATACCAATAATAATAATTTCGAAAATAATAAATATTTTTAAATGTCTTTTTGAATAATAAATCTCAAAAATTATATTTTTATTTAAATTAAACTAGCAAATATTTATGAAATATATGTATGCATGAATAATATTATTTATTCCAAATAAAAGGCCTTTCATAAATAAAATAATAAATTTAGTATATTTTGATAGCTAAATTAAATATTACATATATTATTTTGAAACTATAAAAATAAAAAATATTTTTCTCAAAATATGTACGCTCGCACATATTCGCACTCGTCGAGCAAGTACGAAAAATAAAATTTCGTGCACGACGTACAATACGACTATGCGACGTACAATACAAAAATTTTAAATCAGTACCAAATTTAATATATAAAAAAATATAGTAGAAATTTAGGAATTTTACATCCTACCCAACTTAAAAGAATTTCGTCCTCGAAATTAAGAATTTGGAGGGGGTGAGAAGGCACAACGGTAGATAGAAGGGTTTAAGAAAGTTTATATGGTCGTAGTCTAGGTTGAGGGTATGATTAAGAGACGATTGTAATAACTCTTAAATTCAAGTGATTAGAAAGTCAAGATTGTAAATTTAGTGTCGAGGGAAAGGTCGAGTAGTTCAAGACAAAGATATGGTTACATTGGGTGGTAATGGTCATGGTGATAGGACAGTTAGAGGAGTTTTAGTACGACGCTTTCGTCCTTCTAAAATAGGTGAAGGCGAACGCAATATAGAGTTCGAAGGAGGCGTTACAAATACGAATACGTGGTTCAAAGGCGACCGAATAATTCAAAAGGAGTTGTCAAGGCAGTCGCGGATGGGACTCTAGAGGACAAGTTTAGCTATGTTCCCATCCACGTAGGATAATATGTGATAAGCGAACCAAAGTGCAATAGGTTGATCAGACCATCATGCACCGGTTCTGATTAGACAATATGTTAGTGGGTGCACCCAATAAAATATGTCATGATCAAGCTTGATAACGAAATAAGCTTGCAAAACTGAAGCTACGTTAGCAGCTCGAGATAGTCAAAATATGAGCAAGGGAGGTACTGATGAAGGAAATTTTAAATAGTCCCAGATCTTTTAAGATCAAGGCTCGCCCGAAGTTCGGGCCTATACAGTTGTCTTGGTTGACTAGCTAAGTTAGGGTCCTCTGAACTTATAGGCTAAGCAAATTTATCCACATGGGTCACAAGGACAAAGGCTTTGTTGGGCCGTGAGGTATTCTACCCAACTTACAATAGTTAAACTAGTAATGGGATGAGACAATGGGTTAAGCAATCAAGATAAAGCACAAATTTAAGCATTTAAGGAACTAAGTAGAACAAAATTCACCTATCGGGTTAAGGGATTGAGTCAAGGTTGGATCTCTTAATTGAAGTCGGAAAGTATTTTGGTGTCATGGTAGAGGTTATAGTTTGGCCATTTTGACCAGAAGGTCCTATCATGAAAATAGTATACAAGGAGACGTATTTTAGTGGGACATGATACATCTACATGAAGGTGAACTTGTCTAGGTCTTAAATATGAAATTTGTTGGAAGGAAAAGTGTAGTGTTGTACTCCAAATATACAAGTCACGGTAGGGGACGCCAGAAGATCAAAAATAGAAAGTGGGAGTTCACGAGGTGATAATTAATGCACAAAATAAAGAAGATCAAGTTAAAGCGTGAAATAAAATTAATTAAAGAATCTATTAAAAATAATTTAGAAACACAATTCTGGAGAAAAGATAGTCTTCTAGATGAATACAATTAAGGAACCATTAACTCATTATTCCAATTACAAATGGGTTAGAAGGTCGCAATTAAAAGATCTAGAATTGAAGGTCGAGTAAGTCGAGGTGAAAATACAGTCACATAGCTGGGTAGATGACTAACAACACTTGTGTATATACTACTATCATGGTCATGAGTGACATGGCAATTAGTGTGGAATACTTCTAACTCATTAGGGCTACCTTTGTGGCCTATCATTAATATTTTAACTCAAGTTTCCTCCAAAAGTTTCAAAAATAACTTTCAAAAATATACCATCAAAATTTGTATTTACTCCAAGCCGTTCAAATTCATCAAAAAAATTTAAATCACTCTCATAAATCTCAAAGCAAAATTTTATCACGTTACTACTAACCTTTTCCAAAATTAACGTTTAAATTCAACTATTTAACTCAAGAGTTCATAATTTACGAATTCATAAAAATTTCACAATCAATCAAAAATTTAACACTCTAAAATTTTCAATTAATTTATAATAAAACTCTTAGCATATTAAAAACAATCTCAAAAAAATTAAGCTCAATGCTCTAATCAATTTTAACTTCTATTCATGCTAAGTTATTACAACAAAATCACAACTTTTTAAATGGTAACTTCCTTTAATCAATCAAAATAACTATCCATCACATCCTTCGAAATTCTCCAAAAAATTTAATATTAGCAATCCCACATTAAACTAAATTTTTAAATAATCTTATCAGTCAAAATCCTTTTTTTTATACCAAAAATCTAAATAGATTTGTAAATCCTCAATCATAGGACACCATTTAAAATAAAAATTTCTCAAAAATCGTTTTCATTACTTTCAAATATTTTAAACCAAAATTCACCGTCATTACTTCTACTTAAAATTTAAAATTTACTAAACACGAAATCCGCAAGTTGCACAACTCAAATTTAAATAATTTCTATGGCCATTTTTAAAAGCTAAGATCATTTTCAAACCAAATTTATAACTGTTCAAAGGTGCATAACTATAATACAATAAATCATGAACATTAAAACTCGAAAATCAAATAAATTTTATATTTGTTCAAAGATGTATATCTATCACCCAAACTCATAAATATCACAACTCGAAAAGCAAATCAATTTTATACTTGTGCAAGGATGTAAACTATAATCCAATAAATTATAAATATCAAATCTTTGAAAATCAATCAATTTCTTAAACCAAGTATGAAATTCTATAAATCCTCTGGTGTTTACTATTTAGAAATCTCAAGGTTAAAACTTTTCGTGGTAATATCCTACTTTACAAATTACTAATCATTAAATCACACAAAAAAAATCCTTTAACTCAATTAGAGTCTTAAATGTATTCTAATTGCCAATATAACCATTCTAGCCATGTGTTTGACCTATGAGCATATACTAGTGTAGTCATCTTCCTAGTTGACACTATGCACGAAAATAAGAATCAACGGTAGAAAGAAATCAAGCAAGATACAATTCAAGGAAGTCGAACAAGAGTTCGGAATTTGAAGCCAAGGGAAGAGGTCAAGCTGTATGGATGAGATTCCTATAATTCTAATCCTATGTTGCAGGTTCACATCGGTACAATAACGTAACCGAAGTGACAAACTCGACCTGCATGGGCCACTACAAAAACATGTAACGCCCCAGTCCCAAAATACGTAGGACTAGGAACGTAGACATGCCAGCTGTATTCATACGAAGTACACTCCAATATATGGAAACCTCGTATGAGTACATAAGCTGTAAAATGCAGTAGAACCATAACTAATCTCATCCACGCAAAATAAATGAATAAAAGACATCATATAAAGATAATGAATTGTCTTGATACAATATGTTGGGAGGAGACAAATCCACTACCAACAAAATAAGGAAATAAAATACATGGAAAATGAAATGAGTGGCGAGCGAAGCGAAGACGATCCAAATGCAATCATCCTCGAATAAGTAGCGATGGTCACGGCTAAAGCTAGAACACCTGCGAAACACAAGAGCATACACCTGGCAAGACAACCAGGTCCTCAGAGGAACGTACCAAGACACATAATATCATGCCATATAACTGAATAAATATTGCTCAAATAATTAAGGGACACATACAATAGGGTACCTAGCCGTACTATAGTGAATATGCAATAAAGAACAAACCTTTGACGCATGGGCCGGCTCAGTCAGGAATCAGGAATCAGGATCGTACCTCCCACTGGAGATAACCGGCTATCAGGACCGTACCTCCCACTGGAGATAACCGACAATCAGGACAGTGTATATATGACCCATACGCTAAGGAGATGTTCTTCCCACCCAATGCCTACCATGTTGTATCCACAACAGTAACCTCTATAACCGCTAAGTCAAACTAGCATGCAACCTCTATTAGCGGTTATTCCTATCGTACGGCTTATACGCACCGGTGGCCAGCCAGTCACGCATGTCCGTGTTCTATATGCGATACACAATTTCGTGATACCACGTGTCAAGGCCATGAATGTAACACACAAGGTGGTCCCTTAAATCTAGGTTTAATGTGAGAAAAATAATACATAGCAGAAAAAATAAATGAACAGTAAGTTCTAACAGTTATGCCATGTATCACAGTTTATTTTGCATAAAGAAAATAAATAATGCATGAAATATGAGCTAAAATAAGTAAAAAGAAAATGGCAAGGTGTCTTGCCTGATGTCCAAGTGAGGTAAGATGATGTCCTGGCGATGAATCAACAACAACGCACAAAGAAGAAGGTGCAGGAACGACTTCAGATTCTGAAAATAGTTTATTATCTAATTATAATTAATACTGCACCTATTATATTTATTTAATAAATTCTGAAGTTAGGATATGGTATAGATTTTCGTATTAGCTTTCCGAAAAACTAAACGGATCGCATTTTCGTTTCCGGAATCTCCCGAAATCGCAAAAATACTGAAACACGTTTATTTTTGGGACACTAGATACTCAAACAGTTTTGTAGAAATCTACATAACGAATTTTCTCTATTAAAATATGTCTTTGGAAACCTTACCTCGATACGCTTCTTTTAAAAAAAAAACTGGAGGTGAAACAGAGTTCGGAGCTAGGAGATATCGTCGTTCCAAGTTGCTCTTGCTGCTAAAAAGCGGGGCTGAATTTATGACGAAAAAAAGAGAGAAATTTTGACAAGGATGGTTTGAAAGATGATTTGTGGTAAAAATAATATGGAGGAGTACTTGCCTATTTATAGGATGTGGGAATTCCCAATTAGATAAGAATTAGGATTCCTTTAAACCCAATTTAGATATTTCCTAATTTAATTTAAAAGCAATCAAATCCAAATCCAAATCCAAATCCAAATCTAATTTAAATCAAATCAAGTTCTCTTAGTTTAAAATCAAATCAATTAAATCCAATTTAAATCTATTTAAATTTTTAGCTCAAAATCAAATGGGATAAATAAATTTTGAATATTTAACTATTTAAATAAATCCAAAAATTAAATCAAGATTTAAATGGCCACCATAACTTCCAAATATATTTTTCAAAATACCAATAATAATAATTTCGAAAATAATAAATATTTTTAAATATCTTTTTGAATAATAAATCTCAAAAATTATATTTTTATTTAAATTAAACTAGCAAATATTTATGAAATATATGTATGCATGAATAATATTATTTATTCCAAATAAAAGGCCTTTCATAAATAAAATAATAAATTTAGTATATTTTGATAGCTAAATTAAATATTACATATATTATTTTGAAACTATAAAAATAAAAAAATGTTTTTCTCAAAATATGTACGCTCGCACATATTCGCACTCGTCGAGCAACTACGAAAAATAAAATTCCGTGCACGACGTACAATACGACTATGCGACGTACAATACAAAAATTTTAAATCAGTACCAAATTTAATATATAAAAAAAATATAGTAGAAATTTAGGGATTTTACGGGGGGGTGTAACACCCAATTTCTGAAATGAGGGTAATTTTGAAATTTTGTATTTAAATTATTTAATTATGGTTTTTAAATTTAATAATATGATTTTTGGTGATTTTTAATAATTTTAAAACTATTTAAATTATGACTTGTGATTTGGTGTGCAGCTAGTGAAGCCGTAGTGAACTGCCTGCCCTAGAGCCTAACCATGTGGGTAGAGATTTTGTTTATTACATTTAGCTTGAGGATATTGGTTATCTTGAATTTATTTGAAATTATTAAAATTATTTGGAATTAATATATACTATATTAAATGGTGTGATTTAATATTATTTAATTGATTGCCATGTGATTGTTAGTAGCCCCAACCTAGAATTGACCTAACCTAGGTTAGTCCTAGTTAGTCATGGTTAGACTAAGTTAGAAATTGAGTTGGTCATGGTTAGTCATGACTAGTTAGAATGACTAGGTTGCAACTTGATTAAAGGGGGACCTTGATTTTGACCATTGAATATGCTAGATGGGATGAGAGCCCTTAGATTGAATCCCAAAACCCTAACCCTAACATTATGACCAGCCTAAGGACTCCCCCTCCTTGCTATAAAATCCCTCTCAAAGTTTGTGCCTCCTCTTTATTCATCCCTCCATTTTTTTCTAAGGAAAGGTTTGCTCTCTATTGAAAATCCTTCATAGTTTATTCAATATTAATCCATTTTCATTGAAACTTCTTCCATTGTAACCTAATTAGTGTTCCCCTACTGTTGGTGGAGGCTATTCTCAGAATTGATACAATTTGGAACCATTGGCTAGCTTGAGGAGATCTCATTTTTGGGGCTTTTCCTTGTGAAGGAACACAATAGGTAACTTTCTCATTTTTCCATAGATTTTCGATTTCTCTTCATGGTTAGGAAACCCTAGGAGTCCCCTAAGTGTCTGTATAGGTTTCGTGTCAGGTATCATAAGTTTCGTGTCCTATTTGGACACGTATCAGTATCGTTTGCATTGTGTTTGTCGAAATGCCTCAAAGGGCATTTCGATTGTTTTTATAGATTGTTTTTGAATAGGATGCTAGGTTTTGATCTTGCTTACACGTTTCTATAGCACTGAGCACACCTTAGTGTCGTGTCGAGTCGACACGAGCGCGTGTACTCGTGGTCGCGCGCGCGCGTGCACAGGCACTGTGCGTGCCCTGCTGCTCGGGCGTGATTGCGACACGGACACGCGTCGTAGACACTTGAAACTTGACACACACCAAGGGGCAATGTCTGCCACCCCGTGTGTCAAGTTGCACGTGTCCTCGTGTCGTGTCGGACACGATATTCCGTGTGCACTGGGAACACATTGTGTGCGTGTGTGTGCTGAGTTTGTATTCTGTGTTCTAATTGATTTAATGCTTGTAAATGATGTTTTAATGATTAGTTAGGTCCTAAACGTGATGGTTAATCCTGTTATTATAGGTTTACACATTTGTTTGGGTTAATGTGAAGTTTTGGCTCGTTTAGTTGGATTGTTTAAATTTCTGATACACTGTGCACAGTTCTTAACATCCTGAGTTCATTTCTATTTTTTTTAACTGTTTAATTAATGATTTTTGCCACATTGATTGATCCTACATGTCTAATAATTCCTGTTAGATTTGTTTTACATATTAGATTAGGCCTTAATTTCTGAAATAGGATTTCGAACATGGGGTTATTGATACACAGACAGTGTCAACTGATACTTGCCGTTTAAATTGATTCCTTTCCCTTCTTCAACTGAATGTTGATTATTGAAATCTTATGTTTTATTCCTGGGCATGGTATTAGTTCACTCGGATTGTGTTAATGATAGAAAGTCTCTGATTTGGGTTGTTTGATGTGGTTTTGATTCAAAAACAGGAAATTCATTATAGGGACTGTTATATAGTATTCATGTGAATCTAGGTGTTGTTTTGAACTGATGGTTTAACCTTCGGAAATCTGATTTGGTGTGGGAACTTTTCACTGAGATTTTGAGTTGAAACTGAGAAGTTATCTCCTTTTACTGTTTCGTCAAACCTGAGTTATTTTCCAGTTTTTCTTTAGATGTGATTTTGACAGTCATTTTTTATCAATTAAATTGTTGATTATTACATGTTCAAGTTCATATTATATTCTCCTATTAGTTGTCTTATGGTGTGTTGAAATGTGGGTCGATTTTGAGGTGTTTGGCTTGTTTTGAATTCGAAAGGAGAGGGTCTATGGTGTTGACTGCTAAGAGTTTATTGAGTTTTCCAACTTCCTGAATTCCCTTACTGTTTAGAACTCAAAACCCATGTTTCTTCAAAAACCTGATATCTGAGATTTGAAATATAGGACTGTTTTCTTTTGTTTTGTGATTGAGAGTTTTGTTTTGATTAAGTATGTTTTCGAATTGGTTGTTTGAGAAGAGATGGCTGATACATGAACTGATTTCAAGTTTAATTCTCTTACCTTATATTAGTTGAGTTTGTGCATGGTTGAATGCTATTGAAATTTGGTTTTTGACTCAACTGTATAACTGTAAAAGAATGATTTGTTATTTCAGTCCATGATACTCCAAAAACCCTGAGTTTAAGGTGAAGCTCACTTTGTTTTGAGATATAAAACCTGTGATTCATTGGACTACTTGTGCAGTTGAGTATTTTTCAAAACTGAGATTAACAGAAATTATAAAATAGGTTGGTTTGGGGAGCTTGCAACTAGGGAGCTGAAAACTGGGAAATACCAGTTTGCATTCTCAGTTTTGGCAATGAACTGGTTTCCTTTTCTCTTCACTATTTGATTTTCTGTATACATATGTATTTCCTGTACAACTTGATTAGTTCACTGTTTTGTGGTTCACACATTGTTAGCTTACTTTTATCAGTCCTTGCCATTGTTTTTGTTCCAGATCTCATCCTATACCTGCTAATACTTTGTTTACAGACACAAAACCAGGGAATGTGTGTTGTTTTGGTTGAACTAAGTGGGAGTTTGGTGAGAGTTGGGCTGTCCCTGCTGTCCTATGAGCAGTACACACACACAGCCTTCCCTTTCATTTTCCTGCACACCCCCTTTCACTCACTGTTCCTGTATAACCTGTCACACACACATGATTAACACATGTACACACACCATCTCACTTCCTGTACACATGACACATGCACCCACACACCAACACTTGTATGTTTTCTTGTATACCTATATATAATAATGCATGATTATAGTGATATTAGTTCCTATATGTATATATTAGATAAATGTAATATATGTGAAATGTACTTTGTGTTTGAATAGGCTTTATAGACATATATATATATATAGGCCTTCCTATATATGTGAATGTGTGATCTAATATATATATTATATATAGTGTCTTAATATGTGATATGGGCTATAGAGTGGGATAGATGTCCTAATAGGCTATTAGCCATAGTACAACCTAGAGTAGACTTGTTAGAACCTAGAATGGGTTAGTAAGACTTAGATTTGACTCAGTTTGACTCTAGGTTGACCAGAGTTGACCACGAGTTGACTTTGGTCTAGATTGACCTAGAATCATGTAGAATGCATAGTAGGATTTCATTATATCATTTTAGACTTGTTGTGACTTGTGTTGCTCTAACTAGGAGCCAGGTACCTCATCCCGGACAGTACATTTTCACAGCTATTCAGATACCAGGCGAGTACATTCTCTGATCATTTCATATCCTGCTTAGAATTATTTCCTGCAGTAGATTACTTTACTTGTACTGTCACGTTGGTCGCACGGATTGGTACTATATGGATCCCTTCTTGAGATGTTATCCTTAGGGAGCATCAGATACTACATGTTTTGTGCGTTTCACTTACATGACGTATCATATGCTTCATTGGTTCTTTGATCACTTACGACATATACTCTTATGATCGTAGAGTCTTCCTAGAATCCTTATCCCATTTATGGGACTGCTATGTACTACCTTCGGGGTCTACTACCTTCGGGGTCCACTACCTTCGGGGTCTATTACCTTCGGGGTCCTATTACCTTCGGGGTCCACTACCTTCGGGGTCTATTACCTTCGGGGTCCTATTACCTTCGGGGTCTTATCACCTTCGGGGTCTACCACCCTTCGGGGGCTGTTACATAGCATCATATAACATAACCTGGCTGGATCCTTGTGTATTGATTGGGGGTATGGGGGAGTATAAATAGTCATGTGAACAATTTCCAAAGTAGAATAGCCATGTACGCCTCTTTAGTATAGCCATGTACAAATTAAGCCGTTCACATGTCGACTTTGTACTCTAAATCACTAGTCACTGGTAGCTCTTATTTATAGTAGATATTTCTATTACAGCTCTCTCTCTGTTTACATACAGCATTCTTTCAGTACCTGTATCTTACTTTACTGCATGATTATATTTTCTAACCTGCTATGAACTGTTGAGATGTACTGTGCTCGCTCCCGTCCTGACTGGACCTGTTAAAAATTTTACAGAGGATGATGAGGAACCCTGCACCCCTTACTTGGAGCTTGCCTAGATGACACTCGCGACCTGGACCCCTGGGGAGGTTCAGGCAGCTGCTGAGGACGATACCCTGCTTAGTATAGATAGCTTAGACTGTTTTTCCATTTTATGTTTAGTTGTTGTTCTTGATTCAGAGTTGTATATTTTTAGTGATGATTAGACTTGTATTTCATTTCTGTTGTACCTCAGTTGAGGATTCTCTTATCTATTTTCATTCGTGCTACATTCTACCTTAGTTTGTGATTGAGTTGTACCTCTGTGTTGGACTCCTTTTGGAGAGTATTACATGTTAGCTAGTTATAGTTCATGACCTGGAACAGCGTTCTACCGCCGACACTGCGGCGTAGGCTGGGCGCTGTTACGTACTCTTACCCTCACGGTGGGTGCGGGTCGTGACACGGGGACACCTCACCCACTCTTCTCCATTTAAATTCCCACACACACACATACAACCACACATTCATACACACACAAACACTCACCACCACCCCACCACCCCTCTCCCAAGTGCTCCTGCCGCCGCTATACGCCACCCGCCGCCGCCGTCCGCCGCCGCCCGCCGCCGGACCACCACCACTCCCCCTTCACTCCATCTTCATCTTCCTCCTCTTCCTCCTTCACTTCCACTCTCAAGAACCCTAGGTAAATTTTTTATTTATTTTCTTCCCGAATCTCTTTTCCTTCTAACTTTAAACCTAGGGTTGCTAACAAGAATTTGTTATTGTTATTGGGTTTAAATTAGAAAATTAGTGAAGAAGCTAGGTCAATCTCCAACCCAAGGCAAGTCCTCCATCACTCTTTCCCTCAAAATTTTTGTTTTGTTGTCTTCATGAATTAAAATGAATGATTATTAATTCTGGAATTTTTGTAGGTTTATGATAAAATTGCAAAATCCATATATAAATAGGAGTAGTTGGAATATGATAATGATATATATATATATATATATATATATATATATATATATATATATATATATATATATATATATATATATATATATATATATATATATATATATATGTTTGTAAAGATATACAAATGATATACACTTGGACACAACACAATTGAACCTATCAACTCAATTATGCAATTGTATGTGAATTATATAACTAGGATTTCTATATATTGGACATGTAAGTTGAATGCAATATGTAGGACACGGAAGGAAATGGACACTTGACGTTAATTTAAGCAATATCATGTGGACTCAACCCAAGCATTTCACACACACACACACACACACACACACACACACACACACACACACACACATATATATATATATATATTTTTTTTTCAAACACACACATATATATATATATATATATATATATATATATATATATATATATATATATATATATATATATATATATATATATATTTTATATATATATATATATATATATATATATATATATATATATATATATATATATATATATATAATGAGATGAATTTATGTCACAGGTAGAGGGGGTAATTGAAATTGGAATTTAAGTGAATATGATATTCATTATGTCCAAATTATTAAAATTATCAAAATAACTTACTTTGATATGGTTGATAGTTAAATTAAGTATTTTGCAAGTTCCCATATACCACGGTAACTTTACATCTATGAATTTCTAACTCCCTTGCATATAAATGCAATGTTACAAGGAGTCTAACATGGTTTTCTCAAGCTATGTCATATGGAAGTAGGTTTAATATCTTTGTTCTACTAATAATTTCATTTTTGATACTTGGGATAGTGATTTGCAAGCCGCAAGGATCAAGGAAACTTGCTTACCTAATTTAAATGTATGATTGCTTGCTTGCTTGTATGGTAAGAAGGAATATTATTAAGCATTTTTATTTTTTGATACTTGTGTGGGTTTTTCGGTATTGAGAGTTGATCCACCGAAGGGGTCGGCGAACCCGATATATACTTGCGTGGTTCCAGTGTTGAGAGTTGCTCCACCGAAGGGGTCGGCGAACCCGAAATTTACTTTATCATATATTGTCTCTTGTAAAATTTTTGGAGTCTCTAAAAACAAAGGTTACTCTACCGAAATTTTTGGAAATTTCACGAGAGAGTCAATTTCCGACTTTCTGAAAAATCGGAATATTCCCTAATATCTAAAGTCATTTAGGAAAAATACTTAGAAAACAACCACTACTAAAATAACCCATTTTAGCGACATCAGAAGACGTCGCTAAATAAGAAAAATACGTCGCTAAAACCAATTTGCGACGTATTTAGCGACGAAAATCGGACGTCGCTTATAGGCAAGTCGCAGATGTCACTTTCGTTGCCGAACGTCGCTATTCGCGACGCAAAATTCATTGTCGCTAGACGTCGCAAAATTAGCGACATATAGCGACGTATCACTACGTCGCCAACATTGCGACGTAAAGCGGCCACTTGCGACGCTATAAACTTTATATATGATGACATGGCATGGCAGCCACGTGGGCAACTTAGCGACGCCTACCGACAGATTTAGCGACGTAGTATTAGTAACGTCTAGCGACGTTACGTCGCTAGTTAGCGACGTATAGCGACGTCAAGGAACCGCCGTAATACGTCGCAGAACGTCGCTATACGTCGCAGGAATTATAAAAAAATAAAAAAAATATAATTGATATTTTTGTTATGCTGTGTGTCTATGTTTACAGTGTGTGTGAAGTGCAGTGTTCGAACCATCGACAGTTTCGCTTACTGTTCTATGTTTTATCTTGGATAGAAAGAGCAACAGTTCATGGTGCACTTCTCAGAGCTTCCTCTTCACGTCATTCACCTTCTCGGGAACCTGTACGACGTCCCGAGAAAGTGAAGGACGTGAAAATGAAGCTCTCAGAAGTGCACCCTGAACTGTTGCTATTTCTATCCAAGATAACACATACAACAGTAATCGAAACTGTCGATGGTTCCGAACACTGTATTTCACATTCACTGTAAACACAGACTTACATCATAACAAAAATACATAATATATTTTTTTAAAATTTTGGCAGCACCTCCTTTGTATATCAGATCATCGCTTATAACCCAGCGTAGGTATATTTGTCATCCCCGTCGCAGATATCACAAAGTAAATATCACAATAAAAATAGGAGGCAGTGCAAAGTAATATCACAGACACACATCCTCACAAACATCCAATAGAGTCAAATAAAAATGGAAGATGATAAAAAGTCTCCTACCAAGTGTATAAACAACAGTGTACCAATAAACAATTTGCCCATAGGGCCAATACATACAAGTCATAAAAAACCAATAAAATCACTGCGGACCTCTGTCGCGCAACTGGGGCAACTGGGATAGAATGTAGTCATACTGCTCCTGTATACTGCGCTCGACCGTATCAGAAATCTGCTGCTGTAACTCGCGACGTAGCTCCTCGATCTGACGACGAACATCCTCAGCTCGTGACGACGCCTGCGTAGCCGAAGACTGTGCACTGACAAAGGGGGCCCGGGATGACTCCGAAGCCAAATACGCGCCGTAGGATCCCGTACATATGCCTGCGTCGCCCTCTCGTCAACGAACTCCCCAGCCCTCCGATGGGTGACCAGGACATATATAGTCCCTGCAGCCATTCGACTAGCGAGGCAGAAACTATATATGTAGCCGTAGATAAAGTTGACTGTCCTCCGACCCTCATCCCTCAGCAATGTTGATACGACAACCTATCAGAATCCTCGACTCTCTTTCGCTTCTTGGATATTGACCCAGCTTCCAATCTCTCATTTCCCTCCGGGTCCACTCTACTCCCAATCTCTTCCTCTTTTATACACGGATCTACAGAATCAATACTATCCAAGGAAGGCAAAACTGAATCAAGGCATAACAGGCTGCTCAGCGTGCCCAGCTTCTTCAACTTCTCGCTGGCTGCAGAGTCCAAATGGAAACGGGTCCTCTTTGTCGGAAGACGTTGATTCAGTTTTGCCTTCTCCTCTTCTCCACCATGGCTATGGACCCATCTGCTCCTCCCTACTTCCATTCTTCTTATTTGACTCTCTCAGCCACATATGATATCCAGCTCAAGTGTAGAGTCGGGAGAGAAGAAGTGGACAGGAATATGAGGGGGAAGCAGCACAGCCGGCGGCATGACCCGAAGGAAGTACAGAGGTTTCTTCAACATACGTAGGAGAACTATAAGGATATATCTTTTCACAACATATCACCTTGTCAAAGACCCTTAATGTGCCAACCATGTTACCGCGGTGTCGGAAGACTAACATGTCATAATTTTATAAGCCGTGTGTTTTGACATAATCCTCCAACCGGATTTCAGTTCTATGTAATAATGCAAGATTACGACATAGGAGGAAAGAGTTGGGAGGATTATGTCAAAACACACGGCTTAGAAAATTATGACATGTTAGTCTTCCGATACCGCGGTAACATGGTTGTCACATTAAGGGTCTTTGACAAGATGACATATTATGAAAAGATATATCCTTATAGTTCTCCTACGTATGTTGAAGAAACCTCTGTACTTCCTCCGGGTCATGCCGCCGGCTGTACTGCTTTCCCCTCCTATTCCTGTCCACTTCTTCTCCCTCGACTCTACACTTGAGCTGGATATCATATGTGGCTGAAAGAGTCAAATAAGAAGAATGGAAGTAGGGAGGAGCAGATGGGTCCATAGCCATGGTGGAGGAAAGGAGAAGGCAAAACTGAATCAGCGTCTTCCGGCAAAGAGGACCCGTTCCCATTTGGACTCTACAGCCATCGAGAAGTTGAAGAAGCTGGGCATGCTGAGCAGCCCGTTATGCCTTGATTCAATTTTGCCTTCCTTGGATGGTATTGATTCTGTAGATCCGTGTATAAAAGAGGAAGAGATTGGGAGTAGAGTGGACCCGGAGGGAAATGAGAGATTGGAAGCTGGGTCAATATCCAAGAAGCGAAAGAGAGTCGAGGATTCTAATAGGTTGTCGTATCATCATTGCCGAGGGATGAGGGTCGGAGGACAGTCAACTTTATCTAAGACTACATAGTTTCTGTCTTGCCAGTCGAATGGCTGCAGGGACTATGTCCTGATCCTCGAGTCATGGGTACCATCTGATAAGTATATGTAACAGAATGTAAAATAATGTAACAGAATGTATATGTTCTTATCGTATCTAGTATCTGAAGAATGTAACAGAATCAAGATGAACTCACATAATATAATACTAAGACATCATCTACTACAAATATATAATCCAAAATACAAAATACAAAATACAAAATACAGAAACCAAAATACAAAATACAGAAACCAAAATACAAATACTGAAACCAAAATATAAAATACTGAAACCAAAATACAAATACTGAAACCAAAATACAGAAACCAAAATACAAAATACAGAAACCAAAATACAAAATACTGAAACCAAAATACAAAATGCAGAAACCAAAATATAGAAACCAAAATACAAAATACAAAAACCAAAATACAAAATATAGAATCCAAAATAGGACCCTCTGTGAGAACAGATGGCTCAGAACACAACCCAACTGGAGAGGATACTCTAAGAGATCCATCTGAGAGGGATGTATACTCTGATAGATCACCTTTACAAGAATTATATCAGTAGTAGGATCGAGTGTTGGAAGAGATATTATCAAAGTATACGTCCTACTCAGATGGGTCTCTCACCGTTACTATTTTTTCCTGACAGCATGGTGGATGTGCTCCGTCCACAGATTCTTGCTCCGAGCCAAAACTTTGTCCCGGAGCTCAAGTAGACATCCTTGGTGTAGAGCTCCAGTGAGAGGTTCCTGACAGCATGGTGGTCTCTTTTGTTAAAGTATCCGTACTCGTCCCACAACCAATGTGGGATGAGCACGGATACTTTAACAAAGGAGGCCACCATGCTGTCAGGAAACTCTCACTTGAGCTCTACACCAAAGATGTCCACTTGAGCTTCGGGACAAAGTTTTGGTTCGGAGCAAGAATCTGTGGACGGAGCACAGCCACCATGCTGTCAGGAAAAAATAGTAACGGTGAGAGACCCATCTGAGTAGGACGTATACTCTGATAATATCTCCTCCAGCACTCAATCCCACTACTGATATCATTCTTGTAAAAATGATCTCTCAGAGTATACGTCCCTCTCAGATGGATCTCTCAGAGTATCCTCTCCGGTTGGTTGTCGTATCATCATTGTCGAGGGATGAGGGTCGGAGGACAGTCGACTTTATCTACGGATACATAGTTTCTGCCTCGCCAGTCGAATGGTTGCAGGGACTATGTTATCGCGGTGTCGTAGTCCAATATAATCCAGAGATTGACACAGTTCTAATTCATATATGTAGTCCAATACAAATAGTCTAATACAAAAACAATCAAATACAAATAGTCCAATACAAATAAGTACTAATAGCTAATGAGAACCACGCTGCTCACACAAACGCTCAGTGATATGTTCACGCAACCACCTCGAAAAAATGAGATTTTTGGCACGAGGAGAGATGTCGTCCCTTGCAAGGACTGCATGAAGAGAACTCTCGGTCTCACTAGCTACTGGTGCTGGATGAATAGAACTCCCGGTCTCACTAGCAACCGGTGCCATTTCCTCCTCAACTGTAGGAGGAGCCACCTCAGCATTCACTTTTTTCTTCAAACGACGTGCCGCTCCTCGGGTCATGGGTGCCATCTGGTAAGTATATGTAACAGAATGTAAAAGAATGTAACAGCTCAAAATACAGTTGGTACTAACCTCAATAGAACAAACACTACTCTCACAGCTCAAAATACTAACACATGCTCACGCCTTACTCTTGTGACACTCCCTTTCAAACACAAACACACACCTATATGTTCCCTTACACATGTTGCCATGTTACCTTTAAAAATAGGAAACCCTTGTTGTCTATAATAAGACACAATTCACCAAAGGAATCAGTGAGCTAACATGAAGCCTATTCTAATTAAGCAATCCTGCAGTAAACACAAACTAGAACATGTGGGGATCATTATAACTCATCAAAAGGAATCAGTTCAATTCAGTTCAAGAAAGAACAGCAAACCAAATTCCTGAGTTTTCATCAAACCAATTTAAATCGAACCCCATATCCAATATCTCAAATCACAAGCCTAATCAGAAATGAAAAAAAAGAGGAATTAACAGGTACTAACACATGTGTTACAACCAATGATAACTGAACAACAATTAGAAATCAAAAAAATTTGGAATTGAAGTTCAGGGGACAATCAAAACTGATTCATGAGTATCAGTCAACCTATTGAAACCAACTCGAGTCCAAATTCCATTCCCATATCATAAAACTTAATTTAATAAGTAAAAATCAATCTATCATAGGCTAATACACATGTAGGAGTAATATTGGTACTTAAAATATTAGTTAGAATCAGATTAACAGGGTTGACATAGGAAAAACTTGAAACGTATCACGTATCAGTCATGTAAAGTCAACCCACATATGTTCGAATCCCATATCACAGCAACGACCCATTCTCAATGTAAATATCAACTAACATAGATTAACAACATGTCTAGGAATCAAATATAGCATTTAAATCACAATTTAAACCATTTAAACTAGGAATAAATCTGTGTCTGTGCGTGTGTGCATGTGTGTGTGTGTGTGTGTCCGTGTCCGTGTGTGTATGTGTGTCTGTGTCTGTGTCTGTGTGTGTGTGTCAGTGTCCGTGTGTGTCCGTGTGTGTGTGTGTGTCTGTGTCTGTGTCTGTGTGTGTGTGTGTGTCCGTGTCCGTGTGTGTCCGTGTGTGTGTGTGTGTGTCCGTGGGAGAGGAGGAGGAGGAAGGAGAGGAGTTAGGTTAGGGTTTACCAGAGGAAGAGGAGGAGGTCGGATTGGGGGAGGAGGAGGTCGGATTGGGGGAGGAGGATCTCGAGGAGGAGGATCTCGAGGAGGAGGAGCTCGCCGGAGGGGGAGGGAATCGCCGGGGGGGAGGGGGTCGCCGGGGGGGAGGGCACTGATAGAGGGGGAGGGAGTCACCGGGGGAGATGGGGGGTGGGGGGGAAAATTAAAATTTTTGGGGGTTTTCGAGTGAGAGTGAGGGGGAAAGAAGGCAGCGGCGTGCCCTAAGTAAAATAACTTAGCGACGTAACTTGTTGACGTCGCTAAACGTCGCAACCATGGCGACATATACTTATAATATGTCGTTGAACGTCGCTATTCAGCGACGTAGTATACTCCTGTCGCAGAACGTCGCTAGCCAGCGACGTTTGCGACGTGTTTATAAAGAAGTCGCTACTGAGGACGTAATTTCCTGCCGTCGCTACATTACGTCGTTATTTGATGATATTTTAGTAGTGAACTAGGAAGCATTGGGCGGGGGGAGAACAACCTGGATATTCCTAAATAGTTCCATAGCATAATAAAATTAAAAAGCTGATCAGTAAATTTTTACTCATTCGTAAGGCCATGCGAATAGAGCTTGTGAGGCTTAGCTCACGTATTTTTGTTTGCTCAAGGGAGGCAAACTAAGCCCAAGGGAGGCTCTTGTTTCCGTTTGCTCAAGGGAGGCAAACTAAGCCCAAGGGAGACTCCAGATTATTACATCTATTACGACAGTAACATCGAATAGATGATTGTTAAGTCCAAGGGAGGCTCCAGGCCGGATACTAAGCACCGTGCCGCCGAATTCACAGTCTGATCCCAGGTTAACGGGATTGTTGATGGGAAATCATTTAGAAGAATATTCAGGAGTTGTTCTCCAATACTGCATTGCATGTTAGGTTCATTTCTTTTTTTAATATCATTACCTGCCATCACGCCTATCTGGATAAGAGGAACAGGACACTCACACGTTAATAAAATGCTTCATTAAATATGGCTACTTGACAAAACTATTTGTCTCATTTTATTTCATATTTCTTTTGTTTTTCACCATTCTTGGCCGAGGGCTTGCTTGTCGTTTCTAAACGACCTAGTATTTGTTCACTAGGAGAAGAAGAAGACAATCATGCCGAGGCGTTGCCACTGTACGTCGAGGAATAGTGACCTGAAGACTTTCAGTTTATGACTAGTGTTGTCATAGTTACTTTTGTAAATTACTTTTGTAATAAACCTGTAAGACAATGTACTGTTAGATAAGTTCCTGTATTATAATTACTATGTGTAATGCAATGTAAATTTTCTTGTATTTTCTATTCTGCTAATTTACGGACGACAATCGCGATTTTCGGCACGTAGCCTGGGGATGTGTTTTGACGTCACCGTTCAAGTTGGGAAGCGGGACGTGACACCTATATGTATCCGACACCAAATGGCATTCATTTTTTTAGTCTACAGACTTTCTATACCTTTTTGTCTGCGCGTGATTTTAAAGAAAAAACAAAATTAGAAAAGCAAATTTTCTTTCTACATGACCTATTATATATCTACAAGTTCCCGTGGCCGTAGCCCGTTGGGAACGGTGAGCACCCCAATGTAGTGGCGCGGGGCACAATAAAGAAGTGGACACCCTAAAATAAAAAATAAAAAAATAAAAAATAAAAAATAAAAGATAAAAGATAAAAGATAAAAGATAAAAGATAAGAAATAAGAAATAAGAAATAAGAAATAAGAAATAAGAAATAAGAAATAAGAAATAAATAAAAAATAAAAAATAAAAAATAAAAATAAAAATTAAAAATTAAAATTAAAAATTAAAAATTAAAAGGCTTAATTGCACTTTGCTACCCTCAACTATTCCGCCTTTTCAACTTGATACCATAAACTTTTTTCGTAACAAATTGGTACCTCAACTATTATTTTTTTTTCAACTTGATACCTAATTTTTCAAAAATTCCGAAAATGCCCTTCCCTCTTCCTTCCCTCCACCCCCTTCCCCACTCCGGCCACCCCCCCTGCTAGCTCTGGCCGCCCCACCCCCCCCCCTGCTAGCTCCGCCCCCCCCCCCCCGCCCCCCACCCCCCACCCTGCTACCTTCGGCCACCCCCTGCCCCGTCTCCCGCCCCGCCCTCCCTCCCCAGCCCCCCTCCTCCCGTGCTGCCGCGCCTAGGGGAGAGGCGGGGGCGGGCGGGCGGCCGGAGTGAGCAGGGGAGGGGGTGGGGGGCGGGGGGGGGGGGGGGTGGGGGCGGAGCTAGCAAGGGGGGGCGGCCGGAGTGAGCAGGGGGGGCGGCCGGAGCGTGCAGGGGGGAGGGTTAGGGTAGGGGTAGGGGCATTTTAGTCCAAAATAACATCTGGGTACCAAATTGTTACAAAAAATAGTTTAGGGTACAAAGTTGAAAAATGGTAATAGTTGAGGGTAGCAAAGTGCAATTAAGCCAAATTAAAATTAAAAATTAAAAATTAAAAATTAAAAATTAAAATTAAAAATTAAAAATTAAAAATTAAAAAATAAAAATAAAAAATAAAAAATAAAAAAATAAAAAATAAAAAAATAAAAAATAAAAAATAAAAAATAAAAATAAAAAATAAAAAATAAAAAATACAAAATACAAAATACAAAATACAAAATACAAAATACAAAATACAAAATACAAAATACAAAATACAAAATACAAAATAAAAAATACAAAATAAAAAATAAAAAATAAAAAATAAAAAATATAAATAAAAAATAAAAAATAAAAAATAAAAATAAAAAATAAAAGACAAAAGATAAAAGATAAAAATGAAAAATGAAAAATAAAATATGAAAAATAAAATATGAAAATAAAATATAAAATATAAATATAAATATAAAATATAAAAAATTTAAATTTTAAATTTTAAAATAAAAAAATAAAAAAATAAAAAAATAAAAAAATAAAAAAATAAAAAAATAAAAAATAAAAAAATAAAAGAATAAAAGAATAAAAAAATAAAAGATAAAAATAAAAAATAAAAAATAAAAATAAAAAATAAAAAATTATATATATATATATATATATATATATATATATATATATATATATATATATATATATATATATATATACTTTTTAGCACTAGGAATGACTTTTTTTTTCAAACTGTACGTATTCCTCTCTATATATCCTTAAAAGATTGCATAGGATTAATTGCTTTAGACATGGCATTGGATGATAATTAAAAGTATATTTAATGATGGACAAAATGGATAGCAATTTGAACTGCAGCAGTAGGTGTTGCGTTGGTGAGTACTAGTGTGATGAACAGTATTTAGAGGGTCAGAATTTTGAGTATAATAGCAATATTATACACATGTATGTTATGTGTGTTTGCATCTAGTAAGGCAAAAGTTCTATTAGTATGTATTGAGACAGGACCCTATAAAATCCAAACATGTGAGTATATGTGCAATATAGAAGACGTAGATCGATGGACATTCAAGAATTAAAAGAAGTAACAAAACATAAAAACTATATATATACAGAACATGAAAAAAACAATTAAGTTTGAGTTATAACTTACAGATAGATGTCATTCTCAAAAGTAGTTCAGGCATACAAGAACTGAAATGCTAACCAGAGGACATGATGCCTCTGCTGAAGCAGCCGCCTCCCTTCTCGGATAAAATCACCACGGTCGACCACAGCCATCAGTTCAGCGAACCGTCTCCTTCCTATGGTCAGGTATAGTTCGTCATGAAAGCTGAAGGTGGATAACAACAGATCATCCCTGCTAAAAGGCTTCGCAGCAACCCAGTTAAAGATTTGACTATGCACGTAAGTCAATTCAATTTTGTTAGCATCAATTTATATAAGATATCAAAAAACAACAATTAAACAACTAAACGTACCACAACAATGCACCAAGGGCATTTGAGCTTAGCTGCATATGCGATAAATCTCATGAAAGTAATTTCCGCCCAGAGGGTTAATCCAAATATAAGTCGAACACGGTTCCATAACAGGCATATAAGAACTGAAATGCTAACCAGAGGACATGATGCCTCTGCTGAACCAGCCTCGTCCCTTCTCGGATAAAATCACCACTGTCGACCACACCCATCAGTCCAGCGAACCTTCTCCTTCCTATGGTCAGGTATAGTTCGTCATGAAAGCTGAAGGTGGATAACAACAGATCATCCCTGCTGGGAGGCTTCGCGGCAACCCAGATAAAGATTTAACTCTGCACATAAGTCAATTCAATTTTGTTAGCATCAATTTATATAAGATATCAAAAAACAACAATTAAACAACTAAACGTACCTCAGCAATGCGCCAAGGGCATTTGAGCCTAGCTGCATATGCGATAAATCTCATGAAAATAACTTCCTCCCTGAGGGTTCCTCCAAACATAAGTCGAACACGGTTCCATAACAGGCATACAATAACTGAAATGCTAACCATAGGACATGATACCTCTGCTAAAGCAGCCTCCTCCCTTCTCGGATAAAATCACCAGGTCCACCACAGCCATCAATCCAATGAACCTTCTCATTCCTATGGTCAGGTATAGTTCATCATGAAAGCTGAAGGTGGATAACAACAGATCATCCCTGCTGGGAGGCTTCGCGATAACCCAGTTAAAGATTTGACTGTCAATTCAATTTTGTTAACATCAATTAATATAAGATATCAAAAAACAATAATTAAACAACTAAACGTACCACAGCAACGCACCAAGGGCATTTGAGCCTAGCTGCATATGCGATAAATCTCATGAAAGTAACTTTCGCTGTGAAACCCATAACTTTTAGTTAATTCTTTGAATAACTTAAATTAGTTAATTATTAATTCTGGAATTTTTAGTCAAAACCCGTAAATTCAATTCTGTTATTTTTTTCTAAATTATTAAAATTGTGTGTTTGTTAAATTAATATTTTGACAGATTATTATTAATAGAAAATTATTAATTTTAAAACATGGATTTTTGTTTTGTCTTGACCCAGACCCGAACCCGTTTCCACTCCCGAAACCCAGTTCGGAATTAATTTCGAAACTGAATTTGGTTTCATATAATTCATAAGTTAAATTATTTATAAATATCTATTATAATTGAAACCTTTTCTTTTCCACATATTAATAATCCATTCATTTATTCTGTACACTCACTTATAGGAATGGATTATTTCCATTCACTATTATACTCATTCACTTCATTACTATCAGCACACTTTTATTTCATTCTTTATCTTTCTCTATTACTTTAAGGAAAAGGAAAATTTTCCTGACCTGACGGCCGAGCGGCCCTTCCCCTCCCAGCGTGGATGGCCGCCGCCGACCCTTGCCCTCCCGAAACCGTCGGGCACCCCCTCCGCTCCCCTTTCCGGTAACCCCCATTCACCATTTCCTATTTAAACCCTCTTCTTTTACTCCATTTCCCCATCACCACATCCTTTACCACAAGACCTAACCCCAAACCCTAGCCGACCGGAGCCGATCCCGACCGCCGGCCTCCACCTGAAGCTGCCCGGCGCCACCCTCCCCAGGCCACGCCCTGTCCGGCGACCAACCCGCAGTACTGCTCGCCTCCCGAGCTCCGACGCCGAGCCACGGAGACCCGCGCCCGACCCCGCGGCCTCCCCGCGATGTCCCCGGCCCTCCCCGTGTGCCGCTTCCCGGCCGCTGTCCCAGCGCCTCCTCGCGCTCACTCTGTTCCCGATCCGACCTCCCGGTCCGTGTCTGGCTTGCTGTTCCGAGTCTGAGGCTACACTTCAGATTCCGTCAGTTTTGGGTAACCTCTGTTAATCTCAGTAGTTGTTCCTTCGGTTTTGTGTCGATGATGATATTGGTCCTGATCCCGCAACGGGAATCGGTTGTGAGGTTTTCGATCCTTCGGAATTTCCGAATTTGCCTTTGGCAAGTTTCTGTGGATTTTCGGTTTATTGTTTCTGATTTAGTTTCGGGTTTTCCGATTCCATTTTGGATTTTTTCGAGAACTCTTCGGAATATTTTCTGTGATTCTCGGATTTTCCCGAATTAATGGATTAATATGAGTTGTGTGTTTTTCGAGTTAGTTTCGGAATTTCCGTTTCGTTTCGGGAATTCCAAAGTTCTTTGGTATTTTGTGCTGTGACCTTCGGATTTTATTCCGTGAGTTGATTTTCGGTTTTGTGGTTAATTTGTATGGATTTCGGAATTTCCGAATCCTCTCGGATAGGTTCTGTGTTTTGTTTTGGTTCTCGAAATATCCGATAAGCTTCTGGGATTTTTGGTTGATAGTTATATTGGATTGTTGGTATGCTGGTTCCGGGTTTTCCGAATTTGTTTCGGAAATAATTCTGTGGGAATATGGATTTTCCCTGGTATGGGATTGTGTTTGGTGTCTGTGGCGCATTTCCCAGTTTTTGGGTTGAACCGAAAATAGAGGAAGTGCTGTCGAATTTTCTATAAAATTTAATATTTTAAAATGGTTTTCGGGAAAGATTGTATTTTGAAATTTTAGGGCGACGACCGTAATTGGTCAATGGGCCCTGGCTAAGTGCAAACAAAATCGGTTTCGTCCGGACATTGAGGCATTAGCCTTTTTGATGATTGGACCAAAAATCTGAGACCTATTATTTAATTTATTATTAGTTTTGTAGGATTTTTAGAGACTAACAATTATTTTCTTCTTATTTTAATTTATGTAATAAAGGTCTGTAATAGGGCATAAGCCCAATTATTTATTCCTACTGTGAGAAAGTGTAATAGCTTAGGTTTTATTTTATTTTCTTTTATTTTCTGGATGATTTTCGGTCATGAGAACGTAGTATAAAATGATAATTATTTATTTTATTTTAAAAAGAAAAAAAATAAATATTTTATCACTTAGCAGTTAAGTTATAATTTTTAAAAATAAATTCATGTATTTCTCATTAAGAAGGAAAATCTTAGTTTTATATTTATATAATTAGAAAATACCAAGTTTTTCCAAATAAACCGATAAATACAATTTTTTCAAAATTAAATATAAACTGATGTTTCTTAATTGCAACGCACTAATAATCGCGTTTTGGTTGTGTTAGCTAAATAAAGACTAAAATTGACTAGGACACAACTAGAGATTGCAACTAGTATAGTATCATTGGCGACTTTGGTTTTCTGAGACAAGTTTTCCGAATGTAGGATTTCAAGGAAGAACCTGATTTCCATCCCGACGTATCGACCCGTCCAGTCCAAATCAATTTGAGGCAAGTACAGTTTGTGGTAGTTTACAATTATTTAGTAATAATTTTACTGCAAATTTAAACCACGAGGCAACACGGAACTCTCTCTGAGAGCATTGACTGTTGGGTACTGGGGGCGTAGTGTAATGAGTATGACCACATCCAAAATAGTATAATGACTGTGTTAGCTTACCCCTCATACACACGGGGATAAGCCATATCGTATCAATAGGATACAACTGTACAACCCAATCCGGTCATATTTTATTGCCTATTCACATCACACTATTTTAACTGCTGAAAAACTATTTACTTCAAATTGTTTAAAAGTGCATAATTCCATTATTATTTCAATTGTTAAAATATCATGAATTGTACTTTGCTCCCTCATGACTGGAGACTATATTTTTAGGTCATATTGAGGATGCAGAGCTACTGATTAGTAGCTACTATGACCCTGAGCTATACCCTGCTGTGCTTCCTGAGGATACCGACGTTTACCGACGTCCTTATACGTCGGAGACCGTCGGTAAAAGTTGGTGAACGTCGGTAATAATTCCAGGAATTACCGACATTTAGTGACATAATAGTCGTCGCCAATCCACCGACGTAACGACGGTAAACCTTGGTAAGTTCTCAGGATTTTACCGACGTGTAGCGACTTTCAACACGTCGCTAATCCACCGACGAAACGACGGTAGACGTCGGTAATATCCCAGGATATACCGAAGTAATCATACGTCGGTGAACGTCGGTATTTGCGACGTTCGGCGACGTTTTAAAAATCAGCGACTTACGTTTCCGCGACAAGTCCAAAATGTCGGTAAATATTTTTAGAGACGTAATTTATCATTTTAGCGACGTCTTTAGGCGTCGCTAAAATGACTTATTCTGGTAGTGCCCTTACTTCAAGAGAACTCACATATGAGCTCTCATCAGAATAAAATAGTTTTTCAGGAGGAAAATACTCATAAAGATCGGAGACATTAAAGGTTGGGGAGATCTTCATGTCTTCAGGGAGATCAATTACATAAGCATTGTCATTTGGCTTGTGTAGCACTTTGAATTGTCCAATCTTCTTTTTTGCTAATTTGTTGTAGGTGCCAATAGGAAAACGTTTCTTACGCAAATAAATCATGATCAGATCTCCTTTATGAAATACTTTACGACGACAGGACTGATAAGCAACTTCTTTATGTTTGGCATAAGATTCTTCAAGCTATTGTTTCACTTCATCATGTAACAATTTATGTTGTTCTAACATATGCTCAAAATGAATGTCTCGACCTGGAATCTTAGCCGGAGAGACGATGTCTAAAACATGTCAGGACCGATGTAAGTATACAAAGTCGAATCCCGCTTTTCCTATTGATCTATTAGGCATGCAGTTGTAAGCAAATTTTGTCAATCTTGTATAAAGTCGGATGTGCTTCTTTGGCCAGTCTCATCTTCTCTACCATTACTCTTGAAACAATATTCTCTGTACACCCCTCTGCCAATGATGATTTCACATAACTTGTCTTTGACCTTGCCTCAGGTTCGAAAAACATTATGTCGTTGGGGTTGTTCTTCAATCTTTGGGGCTAGTAGTAGTCGCATAATAATACACACTAGTTGTTCCTCATTATATTCGGGAATGACCTCTTCTTCTCCTGGGTATTCTTCTTCTCCCTCTTCACCTTCATAGTTAGCAAAGACAACTTGTGCTCTGATGGGCAGGTTTTGAACATATGTCCAAATTTGTTGCAACGATAGCACTTGTTTCCTTTTGGTTTGTTGTGTGGATTGGCAGTTTGCTGAGGTTTTGCAACTTGTTGGGGAGGCTTACTCCTGGAGGTGCAGTCGGTGGAAAAATTAGGATATGCTAGTCATTTGCCCTTGTTGGGATATCTGGAAACTTGATTTAGTGTCTAATAGCCCTTTGTTGTTGGTCTACGGCTGTCAGCATCGAATCAGTTTTTTGGACCCTTGAACTTCTCAATATGTTGTTCTACCTTCTCTACTAAGGTGATTGCTTCGCTGAGTGTGTATGTATTCTACAGGTAGAGGTGATCATGGATGTCTCACCTTAGGATGCCAGGTTAGCGGGTCTCTTGTTGGAGATCCATCTCGTAAATGTTGTTGCGGGACGAGAATCTGAAGATTTATTCAATATAGTCAGCTGCAGAACGTGCACCTTGTGTGCAATTCTGCTATCGACAATAGAGAATCTGCTAGTAATCCGGAGGTAGAAATCTTCGTCGTTACACTCGTCACATCTTGGGCTAACTCCTTTCAGGAGCTTTGTCGACTCTCGAACATATGTGCTCAAGTTGTTCCCATGAAGCAAAGACGCCTCCATTGAGTTTGTAGATGTCAACCCCTGATTTTCAAAAATTTATTAAACTAGTGTTAATTAATTATTAAATGTCATTATTGGTTTTAAAATAATTTAATATGATTTTAGGAATTTTCTAGAATTTTTTTAATAGTGTTTTGCAATTATTAGAATTGTTAGTATATCAATTTGTAATTTATAATTTATTAGAATGTTTTAAATGCTTTTGCAATTATTCTAATTGTTTTAAAGCCATCCTGCAATATTCCAAATGTTTGTGCAAATTTAAATTGCACAGTGCTCAGCGGGGGAGCTTTATGCAAATTAAATATTGCATTCCCTAAGGCGGTGGTGTGTTTTTGTAAATCTATATTTAAGGGGGGGTTTTCTGCAAAACCACCACCCGACCGCCGACTTCGGCCGTCATCTTCCTCGGCGATTAACGCCAAAACCCTAACCCTAACCCTAATCGAAACCCTAATCCGACCGACCCCAAACCCTATAAATAGCCCCCCGACTCGACCCTTACCCTAGACTTCATCACAGCCGCCCTAGCCACCGCTTTGCACCCATCTTCCCCGACGAACGTCGCCGGAACCCTAGATCTAGGATTCCAGCTGCCCTAGGCCACGTCCCGACGAGCCACCACCACCAATCGACTCGCCGGAGCAAGGCGACTCAGCCCAAATTTTCTCCGACGACCCCGACGCCTCCTCCGCCCAGTCGCCACCCCCGACAGCAGCCCGACTTGGACACGTATGTGTCATCTACCCCCCCCCCCCGTGTCCTGTTGTATCTCGTCCTCATGCACATGACTCGCCTACACACGACAACCCTAATGGTAAGTACGGACACGGCAAACGCGTGTCGTACGTGTCGTAAATTAACCCGACACATGGACTCCTGTGTCCCTAACTGTCAGGATACAGGATTATTATTATTTTTTTTATATGTATAAATAATTCAAAACCTAAAATAAAACTAACCTAAACTCTAATCCTAACACAAGCCACGGGCTGACCCCCTGGCCAGCCCGACCCAACTCAAACCCGACCCCCCGCTGGGCCGAGTTCGAGCCCCCCCCTGCTGTCTTTCCTTTTCTTTTTCTTTTCTTTTTTCCTTTTTCTTTTCTTTTGTTATTTATGTATACTTATATATATATGTATATACATATATTTGTATATATATATATAATTATATATACTGTATTTTATATATATACTTACTGTTTTTCTTATGTATATATGTATATATACTTTATTCCCTTGTACTTTATTATTCTATGTATATATATATATATATATATATATATATATATATATATATATATATATATATATATATATATATATATGTATTATGTATACATATATATTTATGTATATATATTTCCTTGTGTATATATATATATATTACTATATATATATATACTATTATATGTATATGTATACATTATTTTTGTATATATATATATATATTATATAGTTGAGTTTTTCTTATGTGTATATATATATATATATTTGTATATATATATAATATATAGTTGGGTATTTTCTTATATGCATAAATATCTCTATATTTATGTATATATATATATATATATATATATATATATATATATATATATATATATATATATATATATATATATATATATATATATATATTAAAAAAAAAAAAAAAAAAAAAATATATATATATATATATATATATATATATATATATATATATATATATATATATATATATATATATATATATATTATTTTTGTATTTCACTTAGCTTAGTACAAATTATCTTTATAAAATAATGTTCATACTTTTATAGTTACTATGTAAAACTTTACCTTATTAAAATAATAATATTTATTTGACTATTACCAAATTGTATTTTATTGTATTTAAATTACTGCAACCATTTGGTGTCCAAGCCTAGCATGGGTATTTGGGCTCAAATGTGTTTTCACACATTCAAGACCTGTTCAAGTCATATTGGACTTGATTCATGGCCTTGGGTCCTGTATTTGAACTTTGGTTCAAATTATATACATGGACAAAATACGCAGATAATTAATTATTGTGTGCATTGCTGTTTTTGATTTTCTAAAAATACTTAAAGTATTGCTAAAATTATGGAAAAATAGTTTTTAGATACTATGTTAAGTTAGCTAATTTAGTATAAATTTTGTAGTATTTAATTTACTGTTTTGCCACTAGTTTGGCATATGAAACAAAAAACTCATTTTCTGTATACTTAGGAAAACTGATTTTTATAAAATATTTGTACTGGTTAATAAATTCCAGAAAAATTATAATAAATTTCTATAGTTAGCAAGGATCGTCTTGGTACTTTGTTTTATGCAAAACTAGGCTTTTTGTCTATCTCTAAAATTGTTAGAACATAATAATCTTTTGATTTATTTATTGATTAATTACGACTTGTAGCTTTTTGTGTTATTTGGAGTTTTAGGTCGTGTTGAACCCCATCCCTCACTAGTGTAAAGATCATAGAAAGTTAGTTAATAGTGTGTCACCCCACATTGGTCTCCTATGCCAAGTCATCATTTTGGCTAGGTGCCCAATCACAAGTCGTGTTTCACCAAATTAGTGTCCTAGTATTTTAGCTTAGTGTAAAACTAAGTTATTGTATTTACTTCTACAGTGATGAGTTACCGGGCATCCATAGCACATTTATCGCAGCTTGTTTTACTTTGCTAGAGGCAAGTACTTTCTACGAACTTTACATATTGTCACATAAAATGAACTGCAAACCCCACCATGTTAAATGCTGATCCTTGGGGTAGCAAGTTAGATCTCTACATGTTGTACTTTCAGTTACTACCATGCTTAGAATAGTCTTGATGTATCTCTCACATGATTAGAATATGGATTATGGGGAAACTGATAGTAGTGTACGTGATCATATCCCCCTCTTCAGTACCGAGCAAAGTTTTATTTTATATGATACTACGCCGTAGGCCTTACTCTCCAAGCTGTATTTGTACGTGTGTACATATATCGCCTTTACACTTGTACGGAAGTACATTTTATTTACATGTGCCTCAGTACATTGTACACCTATTGACCGATCACGTACCTGCTACAGTTTTAAACATTACATATACATCTGTCTCTATGACATATGTGTCCTTGCCATGATAGACTATGTGATGCCATGCTTTCTAGTTATTCCTCTCATGTTCATTTCCATGTTTCATATGCTAGTTTACTAGATTTAGTACTTGCTCTCGTCCTGACAGGATAACGTTGTAGGTGTCCTTACTGAGGAGGAGTTGCTCTGTGATTCATATTATGGAGTTACTGTCGAGGACCCGGCTCTGCTTTACGAGAATGTTCCTGCGGGGAACCTCGCCTAGTTGTCTTTTGTTTACTTAGACTTTTGAGAGTAGACATGTATTAGACTATATCATTTTATAACTGGACATGTATCCAGTTTTACATTTCAGTTTACTTGTACTTGGATATTTTACTATATACGACGACTTTTGTGTTTGGAGCCTTTATGATTCTTCTTCACTTATAGAACTGTAGCACATTTTAATCTTATCCTGTTATCTCTAGAACAGCTTACTGCGCTTTATCTTAAGCGTAAGCTGGACATGGCTCGGCCCGGCCCAACAATTTGGGTAACGGGTCGTGATATATTTTTTTGGCGGCCCATGCAGGTCCTGACTAAACTGTTTGGTTACGTTATTATACCAACATGCCTGCAATTAGGAACTTAAGGTAATTAGACAATATTAGGAAAGACGCTTAGAACACTTAGAGGAATGCTAGGATTGTAACATAGGAAATACATCACATGTTTGCTATTATAATTAGATTTTTCTTGCATATGATTGCTTACTTTAAATAAGTCCTTATAAGTATTTTTATGTGTAATTTAGATGGTGCTTACTCGTTCATCCCAGTATGTTACCCCCGAGAATAGGGCCCTTCATATCCAGCCAGCTGACCAGTTGACTGATACACCTCCACCTACCACATTTCCCCACTCCACAGATCCACAGACCCAGATACCACCTTCCACATCCCAATCCCAGCAGGCCCCGATACTTCCACCACCCCCTATCACTATACCCACCCAGGCTTCCGTCACACTCGACGGGAACCAGCTGCTCACACTGATCCAGGGGTTCCTAACAACCCATCAGGAGCAGACTACCCTACTCCGCCAGAGCATGGAGCGTTCTGAGGGACGTCCCGTGGTCCCACCATATGTAGAGCCACGGCAGAGAGCGGGGACGATCAAGGACTTCATGGGTCTGAATCCCAAGGAGTTCTCAGGGACTGAGGGCATAGTAGTAGCTGATGACTGGCTAGATTCTGTAGAGAGAAAGCTTCTGGGAGTTAGGATGCCGGATGACCTTCAGGTCGAGGCAGCAGGATTTCTGCTGATAGACTTAGCAGGAGTCTGGTTCAGGAATGAGCCGTTGTTCGCGAGAGGTAGAGCCACCTGGGACCAGTTCAAGACCCAGTTCAAGAAGAAATTCTTCTCGACCACCGCTAGAGTAGCCATGGGGCTACGATTCCAGAACATCCAGCAGGGGAACCGTTCTGTTGATGACTATGCGGGAGAGTTTAGTCGCCTGAGCCGTTTTGCTCCTAGTCTGGTTGCTGATCCAGAGGAGATGACCCGTAGGTTTTGCCATGGTCTAGTTCCAGACATTGGCATTCTTATAGTGGCGAACGGTACGACTGACTACTACCAGAGCCTAGAGTTGGCCCGGAGCATTGAGGAGCGTCTTCTGTCTAGCAAAAGGTCGGCTTCTGTACATCATGAGGGACCGTACAAGCGTCAGGCTTCCAGCAGAGAGCGTCGACGCCACCCCCCGCAGACTTACCATCCCCCTACACCACATCGTCAGACCCTGCCAGTTAGAGCCCCGGGACCCCGACATCAGCAGCAGCAGCAGAAGGGAGCTATATGTTCTTTCTGCGGAAGACCAGGGCATGAATTCGTCGTCTGCAGGAAGAGGTTAGGGCAGTGTTTAGCTTGTGGGTCTGCCATCCATCAGATTCGGGACTGCCCAGTAGCCAAGGGACCCCAAGGGAAGACTTATAGCCTAGTCCTTGAGCCGGAGCCGGAACAGGTTTCGGGAGGTTAGTTTTGATCATAGCCTTAGTCATTTGTTGCATTGCTTGCTATGTTAGAATATTGTCGGGTCTTCAATCCTTGTGAATTTCGAGGACGAAATTTTTCAAGGAGGGAAGACTTGTCAACCCCTGATTTTCAAAAATTTATTAAACTAGTGTTAATTAATTATTAAATGTCATTATTGGTTTTAAAATAATTTAATATGATTTTACGAATTTTCTAGAATTTTTTTAATAGTGTTTTGCAATTATTAGAATTGTTAGTATATCAATTTGTAATTTATTAGAATGTTTTAAATGCTTTTGCAATTATTCTAATTGTTTTAAAGCCATCCTGCAATATTCCAAATGTTTGTGCAAATTTAAATTGCACAGTGCTCAGCGGGGGAGCTTTATGCAAATTAAATATTGCATTCCCTAAGGCGGTGGTGTGTTTTTGTAAATCTATATTTAAGGGGGGGTTTTCTACAAAACCACCACCCGACCGCCGACTTCGGCCGTCATCTTCCTCGGCGATTAACGCCAAAACCCTAACCCTAACCCTAATCGAAACCCTAATCCGACCGACCCCAAACCCTATAAATAGCCCCCCGACTCGACCCTAACCCTAGACTTCATCACAGCCGCCCTAGCCACCGCTCTGCACCCATCTTCCCCGACGAACGCCGTCGGAACCCTAGATCTAGGATTCCAGCCGCCCTAGGCCACGTCCCGACGAGCTACCACCACCAATCGACTCGCCGGAGCAAGGCGACTCAGCCCAAATTTTCTCCAACGACCCCTACGCCTCCTCCGCCCAGTCGCCACCCCCGACAGCAGCCCCGACTTGGACACGTACGTGTCATCTACCCCCCCGTGTCCTGTTGTATCTCGTCCTCATGTACATGACTCGCCTACACACGACAACCCTAATGGTAAGTGCGGACACGGCAAACGCGTGTCGTGCGTGGCATAAATCAACCCGACACATGGACTCCTGTGTCCCTAACTGTCAGGACACAAGATTATTTTTTTTTTTTATATGTATAAATAATTCAAAACCTAAAATAAAACTAACCTAAACTCTAATCCTAACACAAGCCACGAGCTGACCCCCTGGCCAGCCCGACCCAACTCAAACCCGACCCCCCGTTGGGCCGAGTTCGAGCCCCCCCCCTGCTGTCTTTCCTTTTCTTTTTCTTTTCTTTTTTCCTTTTTCTTTTCTTTTGTTATTTATGTATATTTATATATATATGTATATACATATATTTGTATATATATATATAATTATATATACTGTATTTTTATATATATACTTACTGTTTTTCTTATGTATATATGTATATATACTTTATTCCCTTGTACTTTATTATTCTATGTATATATATATATATATATATATATATATATGTATTATGTATACATATATATATATTTATGTATATATATTTCCTTGTGTATATATATATATTACTATATATATATATATATACATACTATTATATGTATATGTATACATTATTTTTGTATATATATATATATATATTATATAGTTGAGTTTTTCTTAAAAAAAATATATATATATAATATATAGTTGGGTATTTTCTTATATGCATAAATATCTCTATATTATGTATATATATATATATATATATATATATATATATATATATATATATATATATATATATATATATATATATATTATTTTGTATTTCACTTAGCTTAGTACAAATTATCTTTATAAAATAATGTTCATACTTTTATAGTTACTATGTAAAACTTTACCTTATTAAAATAATAATATTTATTTTGACTATTACCAAATTGTATTTTTATTGTATTTAAATTACTGCAACCATTTGGTGTCCAAGCCTAGCATGGGTATTTGGGCTCAAATGTGTTTTCACACATTCAAGACCTGTTCAAGTCATATTGGACTTGATTCATGGCCTTGGGTCCTGTATTTGAACTTTGGTTCAAATTATATACATGGACAAAATACGCAGATAATTAATTATTGTGTGCATTGCTGTTTTTGATTTTCTAAAAATACTTAAAGTATTGCTAAAATTATGGAAAAATAGTTTTTAGATACTATGTTAAGTTAGCTAATTTAGTATAAATTTTGTAGTATTTAATTTACTGTTTTGCCACTAGTTTGGCATATGAAACAAAAAACTCATTTTCTGTATACTTAGGAAAACTAATTTTTATAAAATATTTGTACTGGTTAACAAATTCCAGAAAAATTATAATAAATTTCTATAGTTAGCAAGGATCGTCTTGGTACTTTGTTTTATGCAAAACTAGGCTTTTTGTCTATCTCTAAAATTGTTAGAACATAATAATCTTTTGATTTATTTATTGATTAATTACGACTTGTAGCTTTTTGTGTTATTTGGAGTTTTAGTCGTGTTGAACCCCATCCCTCACTAGTGTAAAGACCCTAGAAAGTTAGTTAACATAGTGTGTCACCCCACATTGGTCTCCTCTGCCAAGTCATTATTTTGGCTAGGTGCCCAATCACAAGTCGTGTTTCACCAAATTAGTGTCCTAGTATTTTAGCTTAGTGTAAAACTAAGTTATTGTATTTACTTCTACAGTGACGAGTTACCGGGCATCCATAGCACATTTATCGCAGCTTGTTTTACTTTGCTAGAGGCAAGTACTTTCTACGAACTTTACATATTGTCACATAAAATGAACTGCAAACCCCACCATGTTAAATGCTGATCCTTGGGGTAGCAAGTTAGATCTCTACATATTGTACTTTCAGTTACTACCATGCTTAGAACAGTCTTGATGTATCTCTCACCTGATTAGAATATGGGTTATGGGGAAACTGATAGTAGTGTACGTGATCATATCCCCCTCTTCAGTACCGAGCAAAGTTTCATTTTATATGATACTGCGCCGTAGGCCTTACTCTCCAAGCTGTATTTGTACGTATGTACATATATCGCCTTTACACTTGTACGGAAGTACATTTTATTTACATGTGCCTCAGTACATTGTACACCTATTGACCGATCACGTACCTGCTACAGTTTTAAATATTACATATACATCTGTCTCTATGACATAAGTGTCCTTGCCATGATAGACTATGTGATGCCATGCTTTCCAGTTATTCCTCTCATGTTCATTTCCATGTTTCATATGCTAGTTTGCTAGATTTAGTACTTGCTCCCGTCCTGACAGGATAACGTTGTAGGTGTCCTTATTGAGGAGGAGTTGCTCCGTGATTCGTATTATGGAGTTACTGTCGAGGATCCGGCTCTGCTTTACGAGGATGTTCCTGCGGGGAACCTCGCCTAGTTGTCTTTTGTTTACTTAGACTTTTGAGAGTAGACATGTATTAGACTATATCATTTTGTAACTGGACATGTATCCAGTTTTACATTTCAGTTTACTTGTACTTGGATATTTTACTATATACGACAACTTTTGTGTTTGGAGCCTTTATGATTCTTCTTCACTTATAGAACTGTTAGCACATTTTAATCTTATCCTGTTGTCTCTAGAACAGCTTACTGCGCTTTATCTTAAGCGTAGGCTGGACATGGCTCGGCCCGGCCCAACAATTTGGGTAACGGGTCGTGACAGTAGGCTACGAGGCCTCTCTTGGGGGATGTTCATATACTCGAAGAAGCATTCTACTTTTTGCGAGACAATCACGAGAGTCTTCAATTAATGTGTAGCCGATCATTGAAAGAGAGAAGGTCCATCTTCATTTTGAAGCCACATATTCCTTCATAGTCACCTTGGCCGCGTCGTTGGCATGTTTGCCCCGTCGTTGTTGGTTTATATAGATGATTTGGGGGCCTGATAATGAGATCCCTGCGGGCTTGAATCTTAAGTGTCGTTGTTTTTGTAGTATTCCTTATGAGAGGACCAACTGTTGTGGGCACGCTGGATAGTATGACGAGCGTTTGTGCCTCCCATCTCTGTAGACGGTATACCCATGATACAACTACAACGTTGGATTTGGTTTCAAGAAAACCCACTACTTTGTCCAATTGGTCAGATATGGCATCAAATTTGCTTGACAAGGTTTCAAATTTGTCAGACAGGATATCAAACTCCTCTCGCATGACGAATTTTTCCGTTGTTGTTTGTAAAACAAGAATTCTCAAAGGTTTCAAAAAAAAATGGAAATCTCGAATCTGTGGGGCTCTGATACCACTTGACATGGCATGACCTTTATGCCTGGAAATATAGCCAAGTTGATTGATGATGACGATAACATGACTACCGTTGCTTAGTAAGAACGAAGCGGTGCCGCAAAAACTCTATCGGATGGCTAGTGAAGGGTCTACATGAAGGTTGCTTTAAAATCTCAAACGATGGGCTTCTGAATCCATAGAACAATCGAGTCCACGACCAATTGAAGGAGAGAACGAATCTCATATCTTAAAAAAAGAATTTTATTAATTAAAAGTTCTCCATCTATATACAAAAGGTGCATATTTTTAGGACTTCCATGACAAATCTCAATCCTAATCGAACACTATAAAATTAAAGATAGAGCCTATACTTATAAAAAGATAAGAGTCAAAATCCAAGTACCACAAGAATTATGGTTCTTAACAACTCTATAATAACAAAGAGATAAACTTAAAGAAAGAAATCCTAGAAGTTAGAGATAAGCCCGAAATTAAATATAAGTCTCCCCGCTTTATGTTGGTTGTGCGGATTCTACGCTACATTAGAGTTAGTAGTCTAGACTCTAGAGGTAATCAAAACATATGATTGAGGAAATAAGGCTATTGTAATCAATTGTTATGGGGCTTATGACTCTTAAAAAGCATATTCAAAAGAAAACAATTCATGTAACCTACCCAAAGAAAGTGTTAAAAAATTTATTGCTTATTATTTTTGTTAATGTTGTTGTCATTTGGAGGGAGGAAATCCCTGAGATTAATAGGGGAAAAAATCCACAACACTCACTTTTTCATAAATATCATTAAATTCATAGCATCACTTATATAATTTTCTTGCACACTTAGGAAGTTTAGTGTTTTTAACTAAAATATTATGTTGTAACCCTCACTTCTTTATTCATTAGAGATAAACAAAGGATTAAAATAAGGATAGTATCTTCTGAATTTTTCGACCTACTCATTAAAGAGCATTAACACATTCTTTGTTGTTTTCCAGAACACAAACCACAATCGTAGTCGTAGACGAATTCTCTTATGAAAAACCACTTGAAAAGAGAGTTCATTGCTTTCTTCCAAAACAATATCACAAAAAATATTTGCTCACACTCATTACTTTACCAAATTCCTCTCAAAATTTAAACTTGAAATAAAAGTAGAAATCTCTCAACATCCCTCATTGCCCATCCAAAACCACCCCCCACCCCCGAATTTTTTTTCCTACCCCATCACCACTCTTTCCCCATCTTCTACTCCCACCAACCTAAGAATGATTCCATATAGGGGCCTTTGGTCTGGCGTAAGTTAAAGAAAGTGAAAAAGTGGGGTTGAAAAGTAGAGTTTCTTTAGTGTTTAAAAAGTGAAAAGTTGTTAGGTTGGGTAGAAAAGTGAGTAAAGAAAGTGGGATTTGTTTGTGTTGGAAATTATTTCTTTCTTATCCTGAAAAATATATAACAAATAAAATAAAAGTTAGAGATATCGGTCTACGGGGAAGTCATGTACGAAGCACTGCCCTAAGAGATTTTCGAGGTCTATATGCAGACATCCTCTCGAATCCTCCTAGTGGTAAAACCCCCTTGCTACCGGCTTTCCGTCACCGCACACAGTTTCGGGAGAACGACCCGAACTTAGCTCTTGCCCAGAGAGAAATGGAATAAACAATAAAAGGAGGAAGAAGAAAATATTTTGTAGTAGGAAGAAGGAAAGAGATTGCTTTTTCATATGTACCCAAGCAAAAGATATTCTCAAACAAACCATAGTATACTACATATATAGAGAGCCCTATCTCAATAGGATTAATTATGAATAAATAGGATTTATTGGCTGATTAATTAGCCGTTAAGAATTAACCATTGACCAATAAATGGTCAGAATTAAATAAAATAAAATAAGACGGTTGAAACTGTTAAATAGAAAATTAAAGGGCAATAAAGAGAGGAGGAAGGAAGTTGGATTTTTCATATATTATACAACAATCCCCCCCAAAAAACCAATTTCCGAAACAGTAGAGAAGATAAGTAAAAGAACAAGAGTTGAGAATTCTGGGCAATTATATACTATGCATAGATGAGATGGACTACAACCTTGAATCTCACTTAGTGAATATTGTCTTTATCTGAAGAAGTGCTTGATGGACTATGCCTTGAATCAGACTTCTTGAACCAGATTCAGAAAATAACGCACATAGTATTCTAGAGGTTCTTGGGTCTATCGGGGTGGCGCTTTTGATTGGCCATGCGCACTTTTTTCCTATTCATGAGAGTTGTCTGGGATCGTCCTGTCCCATAGTCGCGGCCTTCACGACCTCTCACATAGGTAAGTCCTCCAAGGGTTGGTGATTGGAGTCAACCCTGCATAATCATGCTTGGACCTATTAAGAGTTTTAAAACTCATCCTAACCAAATAACACCGGAACACTGTCACCATAGGGATGAGGAATCGTTGTACACATGTACAGCCACTTGGGCATTAATGAGATTTTAATCTCGGGTCAGTGTTCCATAAAGTCACCTAAGTCCAGCTTGTTTCTACCCATTGAACCGGCTTCTTGGGATCTCCAGTCAGACTCGGTTGGGTTGCCACTGCTGGTGACTTTCTTATGGACTTAACCCCATCTCCCTCGATGATTCAAGGATTAATTTCCTAGATACTCTTCGTCAAGAGTAAACAGACTCTTCGTCAAGAGATCTGTAAAGTTCTTTTATGACCTTTATAATCAAGAACTACATTTTTTTTCTTTTTAAGCTCTTTATTGCCCTGAAATGCAGCTGCAGGTACCTGTACATCTTAGATTTCACAAGAGCAAGCTTTTAGCAAAATTTTAAAGTAAATAACAGGTACAAAATTATGTTGATCATGTAAAGTATAAGGTGTATGAGCCATACAGCTTCAATACAAGATGTGACTGAAGATAACATTACTGAGTATATAATACTTTTAGCTATGATTCTAACATAGACTCAAGAGATGACAACTCCTCATAGAGAAAAATTATCCATAAATGGATTAGATGTCATATGAGTTATTGACACAAGGTGTGCTTTGTATGTGTATAACTTATTATGCTAGTAAAGTACATGATAATTATATTTTGCATTATACCAAACATCGCAAAAATAAAGACGAAAAACCAAAGTTGAACTTCAGAAAACATTCCAAAAGAAAAATAAAGACGTAAATAACTTTTTCTACAGAAAATATACAAAGAAAAAGCATCCAGATCTTAGTTTACTACCTGAGGATCAAGATAGACCTACTATCTTTGGTCGTATAATTATATCATGAGTAAGCAATACTCTTCCATTTCCTGATAACTAATCACATACTAAACATTTTGTTGTCTGACTAAACAGAACAAGAAGAAAAGTGAATAATATAAGTTTTATTTTTTAAGCATTGAATCACCAACCAAAACAGCAAGTTATCAAAAGATTTCCAATCGAAAATCTCTTAGATTGTTGGAAATTATTTCTTTCTTATCCTGAAAAATATATAACAAATAAAATAAAAGTTAGAGATACCGGTCTACGGGGAAGTCATGCACGAAGCACTGCCCTAAGAGATTTTCGAGGTCTATGTGCAGACATCCTTTCGAATCCTCCTAGTGGTAAAACCCCCTTGCTACCGGCTTCCCATCACCGCACACAGTTTCGGGAGAACGACCCGAACTTAGCTCTTGCCCAGAGAGAAATGGAATAAACAATAAAAGGAGGAACAAGAAAATATTTTGTAGTAGGAAGAAGGAAAGAGATTGCTTTTTCATATGTACCCAAGCAAAAGATATTCTCAAACAAACCATAGTATACTACATATATAGAGAGCCATATCTCAATAGGATTTAATATGAATAAATAGGATTTATTGGCTGATTAATTAGCCGTTAAGAATTAACCATTGACCAATAAATGGTCAGAATTAAATAAAATAAAATAAGACGGTTGAAACTGTTAAATAGAAAATTAAAGGGCAATGAAGAGAGGAGGAAGGAAGTTGGGTTTTTCATATATTATACAACAATCCCCCCCAAAAAACCAAGTTCCGAAACAGTAGAGAAGATAAGTAAAAGAACAAGAGTTGAGAATTCTGGGCAATTATATACTATGCATAGATGAGATGGACTACAACCTTGAATCTCACTGAAGAAGTGCTTGATGGACTATGCCTTGAATCAGACTTCTTGAACTAGATTCAGAAAATAACACACATAGTATTCTAGAGGTTCTTGGGTCTATCGGGGTGGCGCTTTTGATTGACCATTCGCACTTTTTTCCTATTCATGAGAGTTGTCTGGGATCGTCCTGTCCCATAGTCGCGGCCTTCACGACCTCTCACATAGGTAAGTCCTCCAAGGGTTGGTGATTGGAATCAACCCTGCATAATCATGCTTGGACCTATTAAGAGTTTTAAAACTCATCCTAACCAAATAACACCGGAACACTGTCACCATAGGGATGAGGAATCGTTGTACACATGTACAGCCACTTGGGCATTAATGAGATTTTAATCTCGGGTCAGTGTTCCATAAAGTCACCTAAGTCCAGCTTGTTTCTACCCATTGAACCGGCTTCTTGGGATCTCCAGTCAGACTCGGTTGGGTTGCCACTGCTGGTGACTTTCTTATGGACTTAACCCCATCTCCCTCGATGATTCTAGGATTATTTTCCTAGATACTCTTCGTCAAGAGTAAACAGACTCTTCGTCAAGAGATCTGTAAAGTTCTTTTATGACCTTTATAATCAAGAACTATATTTTTTTCTTTTTAAGCTCTTTATTGCCCTGAAATGCAGCTGCAGGTACCTGTACATCTTAGATTTCACAAGAGCAAGCTTTTAGCAAAATTTTAAAGTAAATAACAGGTACAAAATTATGTTGATCATGTAAAGTATAAGGTGTATGAGCCACACAGCTTCAATACAAGATGTGACTGAAGATAACATTACTGAGTATATAATACTTTTAGCTATGATTCTAACATAGACTCAAGAGATGACAACTCCTCATAGAGAAAAATTATCCATAAATGGATTAGATGTCATATGAGTTATTGACACAAGGTGTGCTTTGTATGTGTATAACTTATTATGCTAGTAAAGTACATGATAATTATATTTTGCATTATACCAAACATCGCAAAAATAAAGACGAAAAACCAAAGTTGAACTTCAGAAAACATTCCAAAAGGAAAATAAAGACGTAAATAATTTTTTCTACAAAAAATATACAAAGAAAAAGCATCCAGATCTTAGTTTACTACCTGAGGATCAAGATAGACCTACTATCTTTGGTCGTATAATTATATCATGAGTAAGCAATACTCTTCCATTTCCTAATAACTAATCACATACTAAACATTTTGTTGTCTGACTAAACAGAACAAGAAGAAAAGTGAATAATATAAATTTTATTTTTTTAAGCATTGAATCACCAACCAAAACAGCAAGTTATCAAAAGATTTCCAATCGAAAATCTCTTAGATTGTTGGAAATTATTTCTTTCTTATCCTGAAAATATATAACAAATAAAATAAAAGTTAGAGATACCGGTCTACGGGAAAGTCATGCACGAAGCACTGCCCTAAGAGATTTTCGAGGTCTATGTGCAGACATCCTCTCGAATCCTCCTAGTGGTAAAACTCCCTTGCTACCGGCTTCCCGTCACCGCACACAGTTTCGGGAGAACGACCCGAACTTAGCTCTTGCCCAAAGAGAAATGGAATAAACAATAAAAGGAGGAACAAGAAAATATTTTGTAGTAGGAAGAAGGAAAGAGATTGCTTTTTCATATGTACCCAAGCAAAAGATATTCTCAAACAAACCATAGTATACTACATATATAGAGAGCCCTATCTCAATAGGATTTAATATGAATAAATAGGATTTATTGGCTGATTAATTAGCCGTTAAGAATTAACCATTGACCAATAAATGGTCAGAATTAAATAAAATAAAATAAGACGGTTGAAAGTGTTAAATAGAAAATTAAAGGGCAATGAAGAGAGGAGGAAGGAAGTTGGGTTTTTCATATATTATACAACAGTTTGATTTGTAGTTGAAAGTGATATTTTTTGACTTTTTGTGTTTTGTTGAAATAGAAGGCAAGAAATATGCTACTTCCCTTTTTAAATATGATATGGTTACTACCCCGTGCATTCACTTTTCCTCATGTAGGATAAAGCTTGATATCCTGCTGGTAGTGAAAGTAATCACATTCTTACAAGCTTTTCCAAAAAGCAAGAACAGGTAGAAAATCATAAAGAAAAATGGGAAAAAAAACTATTATGTGTGATAAAATTATAGTTGAAGGAGTTATTGGTCTATGCTAAAGGGAAATAGAAAAAGATTGAGGCAATAAGAAAGACTACTATAATCCAATGTTACGGGGCCCACGACTCTTAGAAAGGAGAATCGGAAGAAAATGATTCATGTAACCTATACAAAGATAGGGTTAATTTTCTCTTTTATTGTTTGTGTCTATATTAATGTTATTACTGTTTGGAGGAGGAAATCCCTAACATTAATAGGGTTGAAAAATCCACATCACTCACTTTCATAAATATCAATAAATTTAGATTATCACTTCTATAATCTCCCTGCAAATTTGGAAGTTTATAATATTTAACTAATTAATATTATGTTTTAACTCCCACTTTAATTTGATATAGACAAAAGGATTAGAACAAGGATACTACCTTTTGAATTTTTTGACTTACTCATTATATGGAGCAGTAACATCATTCTTGTTGTTTTTCGAAACACAAACTACTCTCTTAGTCGAAGATGAATTCTTTTTGAAAAGTCATCCAAAAAGAGAACTCATTACTTTCATCCAAAACAATATCACCAAAAATATCCACTCACACTCCTCCAACTTATCAATTCCTCTCAAAATTTGAAACTCGAAACTAAAATAGAAATCTCTCAACAACCCTCATTGCGCCCCCCCCCCCCCCCCCCCCCCCCCCCCAAATCCCACTCCATCACTACTTTGTCCCCACCCTTTACCCTCACCAACCAACCAAGAATGATTCAATATGGGGGTCTTTGGTTCGGCATAAGTAGGAGAAAGTGAGAAACTTGAAAAGTGGGATCTAAAACTGGAGTAAGTTTCTTTGGTGTTTAGAAAGTGAAACGATGTCTGGTTGGATATAAAAGTGAGTACAGAAAGTGGGTAATTGTTTGATTTGTAGTTGAAATTGATATGTTTTGACTTTTGTGTTTGGTTGAATAGAACGCAAGTAATATGGTACTTCTCTTTTAAATATGGTATGGTTACAACCTTGTTCATTCACTTTTTCTCATATAGGGTGAAGCTTGATGGATTATACAGGTAGTGATAGTAATCTCATTCTTCCAAGCTTTTCCAAAAAGTAAGAAAATGTAAAATGCAAATTCAGGAAAATCCTTAAAGCAAAAGTGAATGCACCATTAGGTGTGATAAAATCGTAGTCGAAGGCATTATTGTCGATCTAACTCTAGAGGTAATCAAAACATATATGATTGAGGCAATAAGGAACGATACTATAATCACTTGTTACGGGAGTTATGACTATTGAAAAGCATAATCAAAAGAAAATGATTCATGTAATCTACCCAAAGATAGGTTAAAGTTGTTGTTTTTATTGCTTTTTGTTTATGTTAATGTTATTGTCGTTTGGAGGAAGAAACCTTTTAGATTAACTAGTAAATGCACGTGCTTTGTATGTGTAGTAATATATAATAAAAATATTATTCAATTATAATCAAATATCTCTTCTGACTCATATGGTTAAGGTGTGAGGTGTTTTTCTTGTTTGGTTGAGATCGATTCCTCGTGTTGACAAATTTAAATTTTTTTTCCAACAATTTTTCACACAATTTAAAATTTTCAATAAAATGGGCCGTAATATGATGACGACTTAGACGGCTCAAAAGTGAGCCGTTTTGAAGCCTCATTATATAGTGGAAGATAGACGAACACTCACTTTTTGTAAATATCTAGATTATCACTTCTATAATCTCCTCGCACAATTTGGAATTTAGTTTATTTAACTAAACCGTTATCTTTTAACCCTCACTATTTATTCATCAGAGCTAAACAAAAGATTAAAAATGAGGAGACTAGCTTTTGAATTTTTTTTGACCCACTCATTAAGGAGCATTGACACAATCCTTGTTGTTTTCCAAAACACAAACCACAATCATAGTCGACGAATTCTATCTTGAAAAGCCATTTGAAAAGAGACCTCGTTACTTTCGTCGAAAATAATATCACAAAAAACATCTCCTCTCATTCCCCCTACTTTACCAATTCCTCTACAAATCTGAAACTCGAAACTAAAGTATAAATCTCTCAGCGACTATCATTGCCCACCCTCCTCCTGCCAATAATCCCACTCCATGACCATGCTTTTCCTATCGTCTACCCTTACCAACCAACCAAGAAAGGTTCCATATAGGGGTTTTTGGTTCGGCGGAAGTAGAAGAAAGTGAGAAAGTATAAAAAGTTTGGGTTGAAAAGTGAAGTGAACTTATTTGGTGTTTAGAAAGTGGAAAGTAGTTTGGTTGGATAGAAAAGTGAATGATTTGGTAAACTGCAGGAATATTATTTTGGAAACTATTTTACAAACTGCATTTTTTAAATATTAGCGACATTTTGCGACGTTCAGTGGCGCATGTAAACGTCGCTAACTTGTATCAGAACGTCACTATTATATATCATAGGTGTCGCTACACGTCGCTAATATGCTGACATGGCAAATTTTGCCATGTCAGCATTTTGTAGCAAAATGTTGCTAGTTTGGTCGCTAATTTGGCGACGGTTAGCAACAAAGGTTACATCGTTGATGTAGCGATGTTAAACCGCTAAACGTCGCTAATTTCAAAATAATTAGCGATGTGTACTCGTAGATAACATCGCTTTGGCGACACTTAGTAACATTTTTCCGTTAGCGGCCATGAAATACATGACTACACGAAAATGTCGCTAAATACGTCGCTAATTTTTTAAAAAATATTTTTTGACATATTAGTGACGTTTTTAGGCGACGCTAATATGTCTTAGTTTGGTAGTGACTTTCATGGTTCCTCCGGATACCAACGGTTCACCAAAAAGCGTATAGTAGCTCGGACACCTATTGATTGCCCTCCACGCCCAATGATATAACTAGTGTCGGATCTGTGATCCAATCAAACCAAAGTACAAGTATAATACGCATCTCTGTATCATTCTAAAATAAATAGGATGTCACTAAATAACCAATTACTATAGAGTCAAATGCCCGTTCGTATATATCGACAAGAGGTCGGATAGAGGACATGTATCCTATATGAATGCAGAGTATCGTATCCTAATTGAGCAACTCCGTGTCACTTGATACATTAAGACATAAATATATAAACCATCGGGGGACCGGGGGTAGTCCAACTGGTTATCTAGGGTTTGAATCGATTCATTCGACACCTTCAGTTGAATGCACCCAAGTACGACTTGGACTTCCGGAAATGATCAAAGACAGGTAAAAGTTGTAAAGTACTGAAAGCAATGTATACTTGTCTAGTCTGTGATTAATGATGAGATGATGTGTCACACACAAACGTGTCAGACACGGAAGAATATCGATATCTGAACCAAAATCAGCAACCGACAAGGCGACAAAGTGTATGAAAATCTTAACATCGTACTGTCAAACATATTTGTTCTCACAAGCGAACCCAAATACTAACATACAAACTAATTAAATATGTTAAGGGTTAGTGATCAGTTGTTGGATTGATTAATTAGCAAGTTAGAATTATACGTAAACTTAAAGTGTATTTATAATTATTAGGGTTAACTTATATTTAACTATATGCACGGTTCGCATGGTACAAAATACAAATTATAAATTAAAGGACTAATATTAGTGTCAGGTCCGATGTATGTTGCACGTTGTTAATGAAAGGAGTATGCATAGAGTTGCTTAGGGGTTAATGGAATTTTCTATCATGTTACACTAGTAATTCATTATAATTTATAGTGAGTGAGTATACATTAGCAAACTATGATAGTACGTGTACTATAATATTATGGGAGTGAGTATACCTATGATAATGGGTGTGACATTATCACTTTTTAGATATTAGTGTAGATTATTGTGGCAATTAATAATTTTATATGTTATAGCCATGTGTCACCATTAAGTGTTCACTAGTATATTTTTTGCCAACATGATCACTAAATTAACATTAATTAGGACCACCAAATGACTAGTTGTGCATGGATTTATTTGTGTGGAATTTAAGAGCATATGCTGGTACAAACTAAGGTAACGTTTGGAAAGGGTGAAAAATGGGAGGAAGGAAAAAGTTGAGGGGAAAGTGAGAGAAAAATTTTAAATGATAGTGTTTGGAATGGGGGAGAAAAATTTGAGAGGAAAAAGTAGGTGGGTCCCACCAAAATTTTTTCCTCCCAAATGTGGGAGGAAAATGGAGAGAGATGAGAGGAATTTGAGTGAATTTACCCCAACACCCCTCAAAAAGTTAAAATTAAATCATCATTTGAGAATACCAAGGAGGAAATAATAATTATACCTATATCCATAAACAAATAAAAAATTGTTTTTATACTTTTCCTTCCCCTACTTTTTGTCCATCCAAACAAAGGAAGGAAAAATTAACTTTCCTCCATTTTCCTTCCCCTCCATTTTCCTTCCCCTCACATTTTCCTCTCCCTCCCCCCAAATGTTCCCAAACACAGCGTAAGTGTTCACTAGTGCTAGTTCGAAGAATGAATCTTCTAACACATTACATTACACTAAACAAGCATACACCACATGTCTAAAATTTGTGTTAAATTTTGGGTTACTACTGAATCCTACACAATTTGTAATTTTGTTTATTAACCAAATCTTATATGTATGCTTGGCAACTAGTTCAAGTCTCATTTGTTGTATGGTTTGCCCGTAATTTATTTGTACAAGTTGTAACATGAATTATGCGACTATTTATTATAAGTGTCTCCCTTAACTTATCAATCGAAAGGCTAATTATTCTAGTGGAATCCTAACTATAGGATTTGAACATTTTTGGCGTTTTAATTTTTTACTGCTTAAGTTTAACATCCAACTTCATAAATTGTTCTTTTGAAATATATTTTGTCCAAATTAAGTTACAAATAAGAGTTTATTATGAACAAAATAGTATTGTTATTCCATTTTATTAAAAAAATCAATACAACACCAACAACCAACACAGCTATTAAGAGCCCAAGAATTGACTAAATATACTTTAAAATAGCAATTTATAATATTAGGGTACCAAAAATTAAGTAATGAAAAGTTAATGTGCCAAAAATATTCTGTCATTGTCTTTAGGATGTCATTCGGATAATTTAGCCAATCCAAAATTACAACTATATATAGCACAGTATATACTACCATCAAACACAGAGAGTGAAATGAATAATTTGGATTAGCTTAAAGAAAGTTGCACTTGCAAATTGCAATGATGGTAGTTGACTAGTTGTGCGAGGGATGTTGCTGAGCGAGGAGCTACGGCATAAAGCTTCGTGAAGGATCTATTTAAGACTGACACAGAGAAAAATTATGACTTTTGCATTGGACTAGAGTACTAAATTAGAGAGCTATAATAATAGGTCCATTCCCAAAGAAATTAATAAACTGGGATTTTTGACAACTAAGTTATGGCTTAACATATCTTATTCATGTCAACATTGACAACTAGAATTTGTTAGAATTTTGTTCACTTTTATTCTTTGAAAATCTGCAAGAAAATAAAATTTAAATTAAAGATTATCGGCCTCCGGAAAAATTGCGCACGTAGCACTGCCCTAAGAGTTAATCCGGGTCTATGTACAGACTTTATCCGAATGCTCCTAGTGGTAAAATTTTCGCTCCACCGGAATCTCCTTGTCGCACACGACGCAGAGAGAGTGACCCTCGACTTCGCTCTGCCCAAATCAAGAACAAAGAAGAACAACAGCATTTCGAAGGAGATGAGAATTTGAGAGAGGTTTCGTACGGATCGAATTGTTTTTTTTGTATTACCGGTGAATAAAAGAGGAGCTTAATTGTAACACCCAGTTTTTTCAGATGAGGATATTTTTGAAATTTTGTAATTATAATTACTACTTATTGATATTTGTTTCACGTTATGATTTTTGGTGATTTTTAATTATTTTTAAACTATTTAAAACTGGTTTAAGTCATGACTTGTGATTTTGATGTGCTGCTAGTGAAACCTGAGAGACTGCATGACCTAGAGCCTAACCATGTCATTAGGATGATTTATTTATCATTTTTAGCCTAGGGGTATTTTGTTCATTTTGACTTATTTGAATTATTTGATGATTTATGGAATTGGTGAATTCTAGGTTGACTTGACTTGTTGAGACCTAGTGAACTAGCCTAGAAGCTAACCCTAGCCATGGTGACCGTAGTCTAACTTAGGTTAACCTACTTTTAGTCATTAAAAACTAATTTTAGAATGAGGGGATTTGGTTTAGTAAATTTAAGTCATGGTTTATGGTTTCATGAAATGACTTATGGCTAGATGATTTATTTGATCATGACTTGGCCCATGGCCCATAACTAGAAGCCCTAACCCTAACCAAACCCTAAATGACCAGCCATAGGGATCCCCACCCTATATAAACACTTATTCTCTAAGGCTTACCTCCTTCTTTCATTTATTTCAACATTGGAAAAAGAAAGGTATTGTCCCTCTTCCAAAAATCCCCATAAATCTATTTTAAGTCCTTTTTAATCCTAGTTTCTTGCATTAGAACCTAACACTCTCCTACTTTCTAATTTTGGAGTTTAATCACAGCTTTGGGTCAAATTGGAGCTTTTGGCACCAAGAGAAAGAATCCCCCATTTGAGGCTTTTCCAAGCTTTTTTGCACACATAGGTAAAACCCCTTAAATTGATTTAAATTTTAGTTTTCTTTGCATGTAGGGCTAGATCTAGGAGTCCCCTAGGTGTCCCTGAAATTTGGGTGAATTTCGTGTCCGTTTGGTGTCCGTATCGGACACGTGTCGTAGTGAATGTTAGGTGTTTGTTGAAATGGCTCAATGGATTGAATGTTAATATTTTTCGAAACAAATTATATATTTGGATAGCTCTTTATATGTAGATTATGTTTGTTTATGACTGAGAACGATTTTGCGGGTTTTTCGTGTCCAAAACGGACACGCACCTCGTGCACGACACTGCACACAGGCCCCGTACGGTGTCCTGCTGCCACACGCTCATATCCGACACGACACGACTCGGTTGGGCACCAAAATTTGTGGATACCTGCGGGCTATGACTGACAGCACGCACACCAATTTTGAGGCGACTTCGTCGAGTAGTTTGTGAGAAATCACACGCGCACGGGTTTTTTAATACACTGTGCACACTGTTTTCTCTTCACTGTTTCGTGTCTCGTGCTCAGGACACGCGACACTTGGACACTGGTCAGGGTGACACGCACGTACCCCTAGACCCCCTCTAGCTCTAGACACGTGCACGAGATAGATGGTTGGCTGTGTCGTGTCCGTTTGGACTCGACTTATGTGCACGAGCCCAGTTTTTTCACAGTTTTTGATACATTAAATTTTGCGTATCTGGACACCTTCGTGTCCCAATTTCTGGACACAAGGGACCCTCCTTGGACACATGGGACATGTCCCTGTGAATGTACACGTGTTTTACTGTTTTTATTTCAATTTTGTGTGGGTTTTCATCGGGATTTTTGGGTTCAAACCTGGGTTCTCTGATACATGCTTGTTTTGGAAACCTGAATTGGTTTCCAGTGTAAACTAATTTTTTTTATTTAATGTCAACTTGCTATATTTGATTCACACATGTGTCACGACCCGCACCCACTGTTAGGGTACGAGACGTAACAACGCCCAGCCTACGCCGCAGTGTCGGCGGTAGAACGCTGTCCTAGGTCAATCATCTATCAATATCAAGTACCTGTACAGTTTATACTCTCCGAATGGAGGTGACATAACAATATACATCTCAATCACATCTAGGGTAGAAGAACGAAAGACAGATAGATAGATAGTAACTCAAGAGAACAGTATCATAGATGAATAAGTCTAAGTGTCTAGTACAACATAATATCCAGAACTGTCAACTCATAATACAAATAGTCTAAGAGTCTACATAACTCAACATCTCAAAATACAACTCAGATGTGAGACAAAAAGATATAGAAAGGACTGTCTAGACTAAACTGGTCTAGACTACTGGAACATCCTCCTCAGCTGCAGGTGGATCCTGCTGAGGGTCCACAACATAGGTGTTATCTAGTCCTGCTCCGTAATAGGTAGACACCAGGGCCTCATCCTCATCCTCTGTAATATTTTCAACAGGTCCAATCAGGACGGGAACGAGCACAATACATCTCACGCAGTGCATAGCAGGTTAGGAAATACGATACATGCAATAGAGTAAGATACATGAACTGCTGAAAGGAAATATACGCTGTAAAAGAGATAGCTGTAATGAAATATCTACTGTATATAGAGAACTATAAGTGACTAGTGATGTAGAGCACAAGATAGGCATGTGAATGGCTAGAATTTATACATGATTACACTACTGAGTTTGCACATGATTACACTACTTTGGAATTATTCACATGTCCACTTCTACTCTCCCGTTACCCCAATCAATACACAAGGATCTATACAAGTTACGTTATTGTACATGATATCACATGGGGCCCATGAAAGGGTGCACATGATAGTATACATGAGGGCTCAGTAAACATGAGAGTACATGATCACATGAGTGCACATGAATAATAGAAGCATGGGAGTACATGATGATAGTGAAACACACATAACATGAAGTACCCGATGCTCCCGAGGGGGATAACATCTCATGTAAAGATCCATATAGTACCAATCCGTGTTACCAACGTGACAGCAACAAGTAAAGTAATCTAGAGCAAGAAGTAAAGCCTGAACAAGTATGAAACGGTCAGAGAATGTACTCGCCTGATAACTGAATGTCTGAAGAGGATATACTGTCTGAGGAGAGGTGTATGGCTCCTAATCAGAGCAATATAAGTCACAATGTATCCACAATGGTAAAAATAAAGTATACAATGCATACTACATGATTCTAGGTCAATCTGGTCAAAAGTCAACTCTTGGTCAACTCTAATAGTCAAACTAGATCACAGGAAGTCATACTTGGTCAACTCTAGACAATTCTAACAGTCAAACTAAGTCAACTTAAGTCAAATTTAGACTAATCAAGGTTCTGGTCAACTTTAGATTAGTCAACAAGGTAATTGGGTCAAGGGTCAACTATCCAAGTCAACTCTATAAGGTTAACTCAACTAACCATAGGCTAACTTGTCTTAGGTTACCTAAGATACCATAATACAAAGCTAAGGTATAACCAACTTCCTATATAAGGTATACCACATATAATATACAGTACAATACAACCTTAACCTTAAAATTAAGCTAAAACCATAGTCTAACTCAAATCAAGACTTAATTCCTAAGTATTCTACTTAACCCCATACACATCTTCATTACATAGGACTACTCATTTAACTTTAAGTCACAATTTACCCATGAATGGGTCAAACCATAATCAACTAGTCAACAGTCTATGGTTTAGTCAAACCTAGATCATTAAGTCATTTAGAGCTCATCTAAATCCTTTCTAGGTCAATTAGGTCAAGGTTTGACCTATAGTTGACTTTGGTCAACCCTGGTCAACACTAAAAGTCAAACTGGTCAAACTAGTCCAAGTTAGGTCAAATAATGTTAAACTAGTTAGGGTTAGTCAAACTAGTCATTCTAGGTTAGTTTAAGTCAAAACTAGGTTAAGCTAGTTCAAATTGACCTAAGGTTGACCTTGGTCAACACTTAGTCGAATTGGGGTCAAACTAGCTAAGTCTTGGTTTACTAGTCAATTAGGGTTAGGCCTAATGGCCATAGGCTAGTATCATAGCCCATAGGTTAGTATTCCTAGGTCAAGGCTAATGATGGGGTTTTCATATAGACCTATAACTAGGAGTCACATATATATATATCTATATAATACCCAATATCAATATAGGAATAATACATATAATACAACCCACATATTTATATGTAATGATAACACTATATATATATATATCTAATACAATATATATATCATATATATATACATATATATATATATATGTAAACAAAACCTATATATATATATAATCATATATATAGAGAGAGGAAAGAGAGAGACTTAATGAGAGAGAGAGCTAATCAGTGAGAGAGGGAGAGAGACTGAACAGTGGGGGGGGGGGTGTGTCTCAGGTTTCCTGAGACAGGAAACCCCCACAAAAAACACACACACACACCACATATACATACATATATATATACACACACCACTACACCTACACACAACCAAAACTCCCCACATTCGACCCACACCCACAAATACACATATACTTCACATCTACACACTAAAATACACTAGTCCTAAGTATAAATCATTAACAAAATCGAATCGAAATTCGATTTCTAAAAACTGGAAATAATCCCAAAAACTGTGACAGTGCACAGTGCACTCGAATGGGGAAATTCGAATACACACAACCTAATCGAGCTAAGACTCTCAACCAAGGGTTGGTAACTGACACCCCGTAGATACTCTAGTGTCCTAGGACACTGACACGACACCACGACACGAAATAATGTGTCCAAACACTCAAAAACATCATACGGGTAAATTCTTGATACACCCACGCGTGCACAGCGTCGTGCACGCGTGCAGTTCACTCTAGGACACGACACACGTGTCCATGTGTCTCGTGCTCGTGGGGGAAAGTTCGCCTAGGGGTCTACTAGGTGTCCACAAACCTGATTCGTGTCCAAGTGTCCGCGTGTCAGAGTTCTACGTGCGTATCAGAGAGGTCTGAACGCGTGTGCTGTGCCAGTGTACGACCCGTGCGAGTGGATTTTCTCCCTCGACACGACACGTCGTGACACAAGACTTTAGGGGTGTCTTATCAGACACTGCCCCTAGGTCTGTGCCAAGTGGCACGTGTCCACGTGTCGTGTCGTGTCCACACGAGGGGTCTGGTAGCAGGGGAGCTACGCAGTGCCTCGTGCACAAGTGTCGGGGGTTCGTGTACTTCACACGTGGCACGTGGGGCCACGTGCTCGTGTCAGTGGGTAGCCTAGGTCTAGGACTAGGGATTAGGCATGACACTTTGTGTCCACGACACGTGTGGTCATGACACGAAGTGTCGAACAGTGGGGTTTAATCAGTGTGCAGTGCAGTGCAGTGCTTAACAGTGTGTTCGTGTCCAATTTGGACACGGACACGACACGATAACGTGCTCAGTCCTAGGGTTTCGTGTCCTACATGTCTAGGGCTACCCAAAAATATAATTTGTTTTACAAAAACACAAGGTTTAGTCCTAAGTGGCATTTACACAAACACTGAAATTAAGACACAGACACGTGTCCGATACGGACACCAAAACACATCAAAATCCCACCAAACTTTACCCACAGTATTGTTATCCCTATATGAATGCATTTATGAAAGAAAAACAGGAATTTGACTAGGTTTGTGAGAAAATACCTATTGAGTGAAAACTCAAGAAAATAACTTCTTGGGGGGGGTTGTTCACTGTCCTTGGGGGTGCCCACAGCTAGGGTATCCTTGCTAGCTAGCCTTCCTTGGTATCCTCACTAGTAGGGGGTTCCAACGCAAGAAACGGGGCTCAATTTGGTGGAGAAATGGTCAAGTTATGGAGGTGTGAAGTTGAGGGAAAACCTAAACTCCAATGTATTAAAAATGAAGCCTTTCTTGTGAAGGGTGTACACATATGGAGGGGGGTGTTCTTGGCTGCCATGGGGGGGGGGGGGGTAGGGGTAGGCTATAGGGTCCCCTTCCACCTTGCAAGACTTAGTCTCTAAGGCTTTGACTAGGGGTTAGATATTCTAGGTTTATAAAATATCCTAGAAAGTTAAATATCTAGATATTTATCAACCTAGATATTTACACATAAAGTAAATATCTACACTTAGTCTTCTAGGTTAGTGACTAACCCCTAGATTAGGGTAAACTAGCTTAGGGACTAACATAACAATAATCAATAATTAAATAATAATAAAAACACATAAATTCAAATAATTCCAAATAAATTCTAGAAAATTACCAAAATACCCCTTAGGCTAAAAATCACTAAAATGATATTCTAAGCCTATGGTCAAGTTCTCATGGTCATGGCAACTTCTAGGTTAGAGAAAACTAGGGTTTACACTAAGTTATACTAACCAAAATCACAAAGTCATAAGTCATGACTTAGCATGACTTTAGAAAATGGTTTAATCTAACTAAAATCACCAGAAAATCATACCATGACTAAAATACCACTAATAAATAATAAAATAATAAATTTTCAAAAATCCCTAATTTCAGAAAACAGGGTGTTACAAGTCTACCCACCTTAAAATAATTTCGTCCTCGAAATTTAGATGGTCGTACTCCTCTTAGGTCAAACCTCCAACAATCAGGGACGAAGCCACTACCTAGGCAACATACAAGGTCAAATAAGCAAAATATGGGTAGTAGACCTATACTGGGTCATGTCCAAAAATTGGCTGGCAGTTTTAGGTCATAAGGTGTCCTCAATTTAAATCGAAGCCAAAAGTAACTCCATGGGGTAAATCAAGATGGAGTCTCGGGTCAGGAAAATCGTACTAAGCAAATGAAGCACACAATGGTATGCCTGAGTGGGACACTAAGGTCATGGGTGTAGTATGTCATGTCTAGGTCAGGTATGTGAAGTCAGTTTTGAGAAAACAACTAGTCTTGTGCTCCTAATTTAAAAGTCACGGTAATGTACCTATGATGATCATAATTTAGAGTGGGAAAGGTCTATGGTCTAAATTAAGCCAGAAATTGTGGTACAATAGTAGTACCAGGGGAACAGGTTAAATGGAACAGTCTGTGGTCTCATCTAGATGCACTAGTCATTCTAGATCAATACTGTCCTATGGTATCAAAACGTACAAGCAATCTAGGATGTCCTAATTGGGAAGGTAAGGGAACAACAATCATCAAGGCTATAGGATCGTCTACCATCCTATATGAAAATAGGTCATTAACAAGTGAGAAATCATTAAAGTTACCATTCCATAAAAAGAAAATTGAAAATTTAGGTACAACAATCACAAATAGATTTTTGTCTTGACATGATCTAAGTTGATCAATTTCAGGATAAATTGAGACTTGGGCAAGATGAAAAATCAATGAAATCGAGTACGAGCACGAGCATCCAATGATGAAGATCTAGGTCATGATTAAAGTTAATTTAACTGGATACGAATACGAGGTTCATAGGTGATAAAATAATTCTAAGGAGAATTGTCAAGGCTGTTGCGGACAAGATTCTAGGGCAAGTTTAACTGTCTCCATCCACATAGATTAATATATGAAAAGGCGAACCAAAATACAATAGGTTGATCAGACCATCATGCGCCGGTTCTGATTAGACAATATGTTAGTGGGTGCGCACCCAATAAAATATATCATGATCAAGCTCGAAAAAGGATAAGCTTGTAAAACTAAGGATAAATTCATAGCATAAGATATAAGTAAGGGTGGAAATGATGAAAGAAGATACATAGTCCAAGATTCTTAACCAATCGGGTCAAGCATTCAAGGTAAGGTACAAGGTTAAGTATTTGAGGGTTCAAGCAGAATACCATCACATGCCAGGTCGAAAGAATTGAGCCAAGGTGGATCTCTAACTGAAATAAGAACCAATTTAGCATCATGGTAGAGGTTATAGTTAGCCGTTTGACCAGAAAAATTATGTCAAGAAAAATAGAGTACAAGGAGACGGGTTTTAGTGGGACATGGAATACCTACATGAAGGTAGGCTAGTCTAGGTCTTACATGTGAAATTTGTTGGAAGGTAACAGCTAGTATTATACTCTGAATATCTAAGTCACGGTAAAGGACGTCCAATGATCTAGAATAGAAAGTGGAAGTTCGAGACGTGACAAATTGATGCAAAAATTGAAGAAGATCAATTTAACTCATGAAATAAAATTAATCAGGAATCTAGTAAATAATTTAGGAACACAGTCCTAGGGATAGATAGGCTACTAGATGAATATAGTTAGGGTTCGATCAATCAAGGGTCAAGGTTAGAAGGTCTCAATAAAGTCTTGATTTGAGGAAATGTCGAGTAAGTCAGGTTTGGGTTACAGTCACATAGATTGGTAGTAGGAGTTGAGCAAGATGCAAAAATAGAGGGGACAGTTCATTTCAATGAAAAGCAATTAGCGAGGATTAGATGGCAAGAAACAGATAAGAGTTTTCTCATAAATGTGATTGAGTACCCTAAAATAAAAGATATTAATCTAACACTAAGAAATTAAAATCAACAACTACAAAAAATTTAAAATTATCAACTAACACCAGGATTCAAAGTTCTACAGTGAATCCTCCAAAATCAAATTTAATCAAGGAAAAAGGAGTTTAAATCGTAATTTCAAATGAGATTCTCAAGGGTCATCCCAGGAATCTCTCAAAGTATCCTAGCAGTGATTGAGTATCCATTCTCTCTAAGCCTATTCCTCTAATCCTATCGCAGGCTGTAGTGATACTCTAGTTCGAATACCACTACATAAACTCGACCTGCATGGGCCACCACTAAAAACGTGTCACGACCCGCACCCACTGTTAGGGTACGAGACGTAACAACGCCCAGCCTACGCCACAGTGTCGGCGGTAGAACGCTGTCCTAGGTCAATCATCTATCAATATCAAGTACCTGTACAGTTTATACTCTCCGAATGGAGGTGACATAACAATATACATCTCAATCACATCTAGGGTAGAAGAACGAAAGACAGATAGATAGATAGTAACTCAAGAGAACAGTATCATAGATGAATAAGTCTAAGTGTCTAGTACAACATAATATCCAGAACTGTCAACTCATAATACAAATAGTCTAAGAGTCTACATAACTCAACATCTCAAAATACAACTCAGATATGAGACAAAAAGATATAGAAAGGACTGCCTAGACTAAACTGGTCTAGACTACTGGAACATCCTCCTCAGCTGCAGGTGGATCCTGCTGAGGGTCCACAACATAGGTGTTATCTAGTCCTGCTCCGTAATAGGTAGACACCAGGGCCTCATCCTCATCCTCTGTAATATTTTTAACAGGTCCAATCAGGACGGGAATGAGCACAATACATCTCACGCAGTACATAGCAGGTTAGGAAATACGATACAGGCAATAGAGTAAGATACATGAACTGCTGAAAGGAAATATACGCTGTAAAAGAGATAGCTGTAATGAAATATCTACTGTATATAGAGAACTATAAGTGACTAGTGATATAGAGCACAAGATAGGCATGTGAATGGCTAGAATTTATACATGATTACACTACTGAGTTTGCACATGATTACACTACTTTGGAATTATTCACATGTCCACTTCTACTCCCCCGTTACCCCAATCAATACACAAGGATCTATACAAGTTACGTTATTGTACATGATATCACATGGGGCCCATGAAAGGGTGCACATGATAGTATACATGAGGGCTCAGTAAACATGAGAGTACATGATCACATGAGTGCACATGAATAATAGAAGCATGGAAGTACATGATGATAGTGAAACACACATAACATGAAGTACCCGATGCTCCCGAGGGGGATAACATCTCATGTAAAGATCCATATAGTACCAATCCGTGTTACCAACGTGACAGCAACAAGTAAAGTAATCTAGAGCAAGAAGTAAAGCCTGAACAAGTATGAAACGGTCAGAGAATGTACTCGCCTGATAACTGAATGTCTGAAGAGGATATACTGTCTGAGGAGAGGTGTATGGCTCATAATCAGAGCAATATAAGTCACAATGTATCCACAATGGTAAAAATAAAGTATACAATGCATACTACATGATTCTAGGTCAATCTGGTCAAAAGTCAACTCTTGGTCAACTCTAATAGTCAAACTAGATCACAGGAAGTCATACTTGGTCAACTCTAGACAATTCTAACAGTCAAACTAAGTCAACTTAAGTCAAATTTAGACTAATCAAGGTTCTGGTCAACTTTAGATTAGTCAACAAGGTAATTGGGTCAAGGGTCAACTATCCAAGTCAACTCTATAAGGTTAACTCAACTAACCATAGGCTAACTTGTCTTAGGTTACCTAAGATACCATAATACAAAGCTAAGGTATAACCAACTTCCTATATAAGGTATACCACATATAAATATACAGTACAATACAACCTTAACCTTAAAATCAAGCTAAAACCATAGTCTAACTCAAATCAAGACTTAATTCCTAAGTATTCTACTTAACCCCATACACATCTTCATTACATAGGACTACTCATTTAACTTTAAGTCACAATTTACCCATGAATGGGTCAAACCATAATCAACTAGTCAACAGTCTATGGTTTAGTCAAACCTAGATCATTAAGTCATTTAGAGCTCATCTAAATCCTTTCTAGGTCAATTAGGTCAAGGTTTGACCTATAGTTGACTTTGGTCAACCCTGGTCAACACTAAAAGTCAAACTGGTCAAACTAGTCCAAGTTAGGTCAAACAATGTTAAACTAGTTAGGGTTAGTCAAACTAGTCATTCTAGGTTAGTTTAAGTCAAAACTAGGTTAAGCTAGTTCAAATTGACCTAAGGTTGACCTTGGTCAACACTTAGTCGAATTGGGGTCAAACTAGCTAAGTCTTGGTTTACTAGTCAATTAGGGTTAGGCCTAATGGCCATAGGCTAGTATCATAGCCCATAGGTTAGTATTCCTAGGTCAAGGCTAATGATGGGGTTTTCATATAGACCTATAACTAGGAGTCACATATATATATATCTATATAATACCCAATATCAATATAGGAATAATACATATAATACAACCCACATATTTATATGTAATGATAACACTATATATATATATCTAATACAATATATATATCATATATATATACATATATATATATATGTAAACAAAACCTATATATATATATAATCATATATATAGAGAGAGGAAAGAGAGAGACTTAATGAGAGAGAGAGCTAATCAGTGAGAGAGGGAGAGAGACTGAACAGTAGGGGGGGTGTGTCTCAGGTTTCCTGAGACAGGAAACCCCCACAGAAAACACACACACACACCACATATACATACATATATATATACACACACCACTACACCTACACACAACCAAAACTCCCCACATTCGACCCACACCCACAAATACACATATACTTCACATCTATACACTAAAATACACTAGTCCTAAGTATAAATCATTAACAAAATCGAATCGAAATTCAATTTCTAAAAACTGGAAATAATCCCAAAAACTGTGACAGTGCACAGTGCACTCGAATGGGGAAATTCGAATACACACAACCTAATCGAGCTAAGACTCTCAACCAAGGGTTGGTAACTGACACCCCGTAGATACTCTAGTGTCCTAGGACACTGACACGACACCACGACACGAAATAATGTGTCCAAACACTCAAAAACATCACACGGGTAAATTCCTGATACACCCACGCGTGCACAGCGTCGTGCACGCGTGCAGTTCACTCTAGGACACGACACACGTGTCCATGTGTCTCGTGCTCGTGGGGGAAAGTTCGCCTAGGGGTCTACTAGGTGTCCACTAACCTGATTCGTGTCCAAGTGTCCGCGTGTCAGAGTTCTACGTGCGTATCAGAGAGGTCTGAACGCGTGTGCTGTGCCAGTGTACGACCCGTGCGAGTGGATTTTCTCCCTCGACACGACACGTCGTGACACAAGTCTTTAGGGGTGTCTTATCAAACACTGCCCCTAGGTCTGTGCCAAGTGGCACGTGTCCACGTGTCGTGTCCACACGAGGGGTCTGGTAGCAGGGGAGCTACGCAGTGCCTCGTGCACAAGTGTCGGGGGTTCGTGTACTTCACACATGGCACGTGGGGCCACGTGCTCGTGTCAGTGGGTAGCCTAGGTCTAGGACTAGGGATTAGGCATGACACTTTGTGTCACGACACGTGTGGTCATGACACGAAGTGTCGAACAGTGGGGTTTAATCAGTGTGCAGTGCAGTACAGTGCAGTGCTTAACAGTGTGTTCGTGTCCAATTTGGACACGGACACGACACGATAACGTGCTCAGTCCTAAGGTTTCGTGTCCTACATGTCTAGGGCTACCCAAAATTATAATTTGTTTCACAAAAACACAAGGTTTAGTCCTAAGTGGCATTTACACAAACACTGAAATTAAGACACAGACACGTGTCCGATACGGACACCAAAACACATCAAAATCCCACCAAACTTTACCCACAGTATTGTTATCCCTATATGAATGCATTTATGAAAGAAAAACAGAAATTTGACTAGGTTTGTGAGAAAATACCTATTGAGTGAAAACTCAAGAAAACAACTTCTTGGGAGGGGTTGTTCACTGTCCTTGGGGTTGCCCACAGCTAGGGTATCCTTGCTAGCTAGCCTTCCTTGGTATCCTCACTAGTAGGGGGTTCCAACGCAAGAAACGGGGCTCAATTTGGTGGAGAAATGGTCAAGTTATGGAGGTGTGAAGTTGAGGAAAAACCTAAACTCCAATGTATTGAAAATGAAGCCTTTCTTGTGAAGGGTGTACACATATGGAGGGGGGTGTTCTTGGCTGCCATTGGGGGGGGGGGGTAGGGGTAGGCTATAGGGTCCCCTTCCACCTTGCAAGACTTAGTCTCTAAGGCTTTGACTAGGGGTTAGATATTCTAGGTTTATAAAATATCCTAGAAAGTTAAATATCTAGATATTTATCAACCTAGATATTTACACATAAAGTAAATATCTACACTTAGTCTTCTAGGTTAGTGACTAACCCCTAGATTAGGGTAAACTAGCTTAGGGACTAACATAACAATAATCAATAATTAAATAATAATAAAAATACATAAATTCAAATAATTCCAAATAAATCCTAGAAAATTACCAAAATACCCCTTAGGCTAAAAATCACTAAAATGATATTCTAAGCCTATGGTCAAGTTCTCATGGTCATGGCAACTTCTAGGTTAGAGAAAACTAGGGTTTACACTAAGTTATACTAACCAAAATCACAAAGTCATAAGTCATGACTTAGCATGACTTTAGAAAATGGTTTAATCTAACTAAAATCACCAGAAAATCATACCATGACTAAAATACCACTAATAAATAATAAAAATAATAAATTTTCAAAAATCCCTAATTTCAGAAAACAGGGTGTTACAACATGTATAATAGGACTTGTTAGGTCATATTAGTTTTGGTTTTGCACTTGATAATAGGATTTTCGAAGGAAGAATGATATGTTAACTATGGGTTTATTTTCTGAGATGTTAAACTGAAATGGGGATGGTTATGTTAACTAAAACATGAGCCCTGCTAGGACTGATAAATGTTCATGGATTCTGATTTCTGAATAAAATTGTCATGTTAATTCATGTACACTGGTTCCTGTTATCTATTACACTAATTTATGCATATGCACATTTTTGTATTTCGATTTCATTAAATGCATGATTATATGAAGAATTTTAACCTGTAAATCCAATATCAAAATCCTGAGATAACTCAGGTATTGATTCACTGTTAAGTTTTGATTCACTGATATTAATCTGAGAATATGGTGTTCTCCCATAAGCACACACACAAAAACTGACCTGAGATTCACATGTATCCACACTCTCTATAATTCCTAATTCCTGTTTTCCTATTGACACATATATATGATACACTCACACACCCACAGACTTTTTCTCACCACACACACACACACACACATATATGCATTGATGATATTCTTTAAACTGAATGTTAGGGCCTGTGTTGTAAATGTCAGGTATTGGAATGTTGAGGGATATCCTAGTTGCATATGTTATATGTGAGTTGTGTGTTCAGTTGGGGGTTAGTAGCAGAACATTAGATTGGATAGGACATGAGTTAGTGTTTGGGATATTCATGAGAACTGTTATACTTTTTCCTAAGTTTTCTTTTGACTGAACCTGCAATCCTGAGAATTCCCTGTCATATGCTCTGAGATTGAACCCCAGGCAATGTCCTATACACACAGGACTGATTTAGGGGCTGAATAGGGTTCAGTCCAGGTTCTGTGAGGGAAGGGTTGCATTGCCTTGGCTTGGCTTTTGGCATTGGCTTACATTGCAGCAGTGGCTTAGCAGCCGCTGCAGTTGCCTTGGTTTGCATTGCATTGGCAGCAGTAAGCAGTGGTTTAGCAGTAGCTGCAGTTGCCTTGGTTTGCATTGCATTGGCAGCAGCAAGCAGTGGCTTAGCAGCAGCTGCAGTAGCCATGCTTGGCATGGCACTTGCAATACAGAGCAGTGATTTAGCTTGGGCCATAGGCCCTTTGATTTATGAAGTTTGGAGTTCAGTAGAGGGTCCTAAGGGTTCAGTTTTTCCTAAGTTAATATAGGTATTGTCTATATATATTAGGAAGGGAGAGGCCTTAGACTAAGAGTGAGGGTATTTGTGTGTGTTTAAGTGTTTGGCAGTGGGTGTTATGTATGAGATATGTGGGATGTTGGCTTAGCATTCAGTTAGTGAGTGAGTCCATTTTCATTATGGCCTTGTATCAAGGAAAGAGTATGGCCATTTGGGTTTGGCCATTGGGTTGTCACTTGACCATAGACCTATGGGTAACTTGGAGTGTTGTAGGTGGCAAGTGCTAGTATCTAAGGTTGGTTTGGTATGTGTGAATTAGGATTAGTGATGAGTTGGCCTTAGGCCATTGTTAGCCTTGATGTGAAACCTTGGTTCACATCCTAAGTTTGAGAGGAGTTTAGAAAGGGGTATGCATAATAATATATATAAATATAGGGTTAAGGTATTACCTATCTATGGAGGTGATAACTTATCTAAGATTGAGGGTTACCCATTAGCTAATGAGACAATACATGTATGAATGTAGTGTAGGCTATGAATGTAAATATATATATATATATAATGTATATAATATGTGTTGATTTGTGACTTGTGATGTTGCTTGGTTGCTAGTATAGGCTTGGTTAGGCCTAGTGAGACTTGACTGGACTAGGATTGACCTAGTTGGCTAGTATAATTGACTTGAGTTGACTTAGAGTTGACTTTAACCTAGATTGATCTAGAAATCATGTAGATTGTATCGTAGACTCCATTTATCTTATTTTAAACATATTATAACCTGTACTACTCTTTTAGGACATTGTGACTCCGCTGCAGATATCTGACATTACACTACTCTTTTCAGAGTATCAGGCGAGTACATTCTCTGATAGTTCTCTCATTTACTTGTCAATTACTGTACTTCAGTTCTAGTTAGTTGTATGCGATTCTCTGTTACAACACGTGTAGATATTTCTGGATTCATGTATACGACACACATTTATTTTCTGGCCTCTATTACTGGTATCATCATTTCCGGCTTCTATTACTGGAATCACCTGCTGGAATCATTTACTGGAATCATTTACTGGTATCTTCATATTATTGGCTGGACTCATCTTGAATCATTGTGTCGTAATTCTGGATTCACTTGCTGGGAGGGAAAATACTAGAGTAAGACATGTAGACATACCCCATTTTTGGAATCACCCTTTTGTTGGAATTATACTGGAATGATAGCCATCTTACACCCGGCCAGGTGTGTGATGTGCCGGATTACCTATAGCCGTTTACATGTCGATCTCGGTATTTTAAAACACAATGCTAGAGTATAGGCTGGACTCACCCTGGAATTATTGATCACTATGACTGGAATCGTCCCTTACTGGATTCATCTTGTATGAGATTCATCATATACTGGACTTACATTGGAGTTACACTGGTCTACATTGTTGTCTGGACTTTATATCATATTACCCTGGTTCAGCTAGTTCTATTTTTACAGTCTTTATTGCTATGATTCTTCTCTTGTTTAGTTATTTTATTTTCTTGCACTTTATCTGTCTTTCTTACCATCACCTGAATATAAACTGCCATTTTCATCAATATAACTGTCTATAACTGCTTTATAGTTCTCTGTCATTTACTTGGATTTTCTAGATGAGATGTGCTCATTTCTGTCCTGACTGGACCTGTTGAAAATTTTACAGATGTTTGCCCTGAGGACACATGCCCTACATGTTACAGACCAGGAGATGGGTTAGCTACCTTTGGCCCCGACACTCAGGAGTGATCGGGAGTTTAGCTAGTTTGTCTTGTTTTAGTTTTCATGTTTAGACAGGAGTTGTATATAGAGATTTGAGACTTGAGATGTATTTAAGATTTTTGAGTTTGTTGTTATTATATCAGTAGTTTTGTTGTCTTCAATTTCTTAGTTATATTTCGGTGTTATCTTATCGTGCTTAGACTGTGATTGAGTTACACCATATCTTATACTTGTCCTCCGTTCGGAGTTGATCTTGATGAGTACATTATATACTGCATGAGTTGATGGTTAGTTAGAGACTTAGAACAGCGTTCTACCGCCGACACTATGGCGTAGGCTGGGCGCTGTTACGTACTCGTACCCTCACAGTGGGTGCGGGTCGTGACACGTTTTTAGTGGTGGCCCATGCAGGTCGAGAATCGCATTAGTGCAATATCATAGTAGTACGACGACTTAGTTGTACTGCTGCGAGCCTGCGATAAGATTGAGAGATAGGCTTTACCGGAGAGGCACTCAATCACAGTTAGGAAAATTCTGCTTTAAATCATGCCATCTACATATCGTACTGATTTACCTTCTTTGAAATAACTGTCCTCCTTTGATATATCGATTCCTGCTCAGTATTGACTTCCTTGTTCGATCTGTCTTCAGGATGGTGGAGACACGATCACACCGCTCTGGTGCAGCAGTCGTTGTAGAGGGGACTGCCACCTCTCAGCCAGATCAGCAGGGTCAGGTAGATACAGCTCATGCCACCTCTACCCATTTTGAGACATCAGCAGCAGCAGCTAAGGGTATGCCTTCACCAGCTCGGGGGCAGGACCCAGTCATCCCAGAGATGCAGTTCCAGCAGCCACCGCCTACAGGACACGTGGATGCAGCACAGATGTTTGCCTACTTCCAGCAATTTATGGACCGGCAGCAGGCCCGACAGGACCGAGGCATAGAGTTGGCCCTTATGGCAGTCGCAGCTCGACCAGTGATCCAGCAGCCGAGGACACCGGGGATAGAGCAGTTCCAGAAGATAAGTCCCAGAGACTTCCTGGGGACAGAGGAGATTTTATATGCTGACGAGTGGATCGAGCATAGTGAGGAGATCTTTCGCCTGGCCCGGATACCGGCAGATCTCCAGATAGAGGCAGCAGCTAGCTGGATGCGAGATCTTGCTCGCACCTGGTATCAGTCAGACCCCAGGGTGGGGGTAGCTGGACAGACTTGGGAGGAGTTCAGGGGCTTCTTCAAGAAGAAGTTCTTTCCAGATTCAGCGCTCAGAGCCTTGGAGTCGTAGTTCGAGAGCCTAGTTCAGGGGACCCTGTCAGTGGAAGAGTACGCTAGAGAGTTTGGCCGTCTCAGCAGATTCATAAAGGGCTTGAGCGAGGCGGTAAAGGCCCAGAGATTTTGGAAGGGTCTGGTCAAGGAAGTCAAGTCCTTGACCAAGGGCAACAGGGATGCCACTTTCGAGGAGATTTTGACGGGAGCTTTATTGGCTGAGGATGATCTTGAGCTGAGGCTCAAGAAGGGACGGGATGCTCACGGTACCAGCAGCAGTGGAGGCCAGGCCAAGAGGCCTCATGTGCAGATTCAGCAGACACAGGCACCAGTAGGAGTTCAGCAGGTACAACATCAGTATCGGGGTCAGGACCCGAAGGCGATCAGTTGTTCCTACTGTAAGAAGCCGGAACACATTTGGGAGTAGTGCAGGAAGAGGTTGAAGGTTTGCTATTTCTTGGGTCAGCTGCCCACCAGAAGATAGATTGTCCCATTGCACCTCCTTTTGAGGGAGCTAGGCCACCTGTAGCTCAGCACCAGAAGGGTGGAGGTTTTGCGATGGCAGCCGAGGAGACTGACGTCGCAGGTGATGGATTAGCAGGTTTGACCTTCTTGTTCTTCCTCCCCACTTTCATGTGTGATTTCCCTTAGTACCTGCCAGGATATTGCTTGTGATTGCTAGATAGTGTAGCTATCCTGCTCGAGACTGTGGAATCATGACCAGTAGGATTGTATTGCTTCGACTTTGATTGATTGGGGGTTTGACCTAGGCAAGGTGCGATCATCTTAATTTCGAGGACGAAATTTTTATAAGGTGGGTAGGATTGTAACATCCAGTTTTCCAGATAAGGGTATTTTTGAAATTTTGTAATTATAATTACTACTTATTAATATTTGTTTTACGTTATGATTTTTGGTGATTTTTAATTATTTTTAAACTATTTAAAACTGGTTTAAGCCATGACTTGTGATTTTGATGTGCTGCTAGTGAAACCTGAGAGACTGCATGACCTAGAGCCTAACCATATCATTAGGATAATTTATTTATCATTTTTAGCCTAGGGGTATTTTGGTCATTTTGACTTATTTGAATTATTTGATGATTTATGGAATTGGTGAATTCTAGGTTGACTTAACTTGTTGAGACCTAGTGAACTAGCCTAGAAGCTAACCCTAGCCATGGTGACCCTAGTCTAACTTAGGTTAACCTACTTTTAGTCATTAGAAACTAATTTTAGAATGAGGGGATTTGGTTTAGTGAATTTAAGTCATGGTTTATGGTTTCATGAAATGACTTATGGCTAGATGATTTATTTGATCATGACTTAGCCCATGGCCCATAACTAGAAGCCCTAACCCTAACCAAACCCTAAATGACCAGCCATAGGGATCCCCACCCTATATAAACACTTATTCTCTAGGGCTTGCCTCATTCTTTCATTCATTTCAACATTGGAAAAAGAAAGGTATTGTCCCTATTCCAAAAATCCCCATAAATCCATTTTAAGTCCTTTTTAATCCTAGTTTCTTGCATTAGAACCTCACACTCTCCTACTTTCTAATTTTGGAGTTTAATCATAGCTTTGGGTCAAATTGAAGCTTTTGGCACCAAGAGAAAGAATCCTCCATTTGAGGCTTTTCCAAGCTTTTTTGCACACATAGGTAAAACCCCTTAAATTGATTTAAATTTTGGTTTTCTTTGTATGTAGGGCTAGATCTAGGAGTCCCCTAGGTGTCCCTGAAATTTGGGTGAATTTCGTGTCCGTTTGGTGTCCGTATCGGACACGTGTCATAGTGAATGTTAGGTGTTTGTTGAAATGCCTCAATGGATTGAATGTTAATATTTTTCAAAACAAATTATATATTTGGATAGCTCTTTATATGTAGATTATTTTTTTTATGACTGAGCACGATTCTGCGGGTTTTTTGTGTCCAAAACGGACACGCACCTCGTGCACGACACTGCGCACAGGCCTCGTACGGTGTCCTGCTGCCACACGCTCATATCCGACACGACACGACTCGGTTGGGCACCAAAATTGGTGGACACCTGCGGACTATGACTGAAAGTACGCACACCAATTTTGAGGCGACTTCGTCGAGTAGTTTGTGAGAAATCACACACACACGGGTTTTTCAATACACTGTGCACACTGTTTTCTCTTTACTGTTTCGTGTCTCGTGCTCAGGACACACGACACTTGGACACTGGTCAGGGTGACACACACGTACTCCTAGACCCCCTCTAGCTCTAGACACGTGCACGAGATAGATGGTTGGTTGTGTCATGTCTGTTTGGACTCGACATGTGTGCACGAGCCCAGTTTTTTCACAGTTTCTGATACACAAAATTTTGCGTATCTGGACACCTTCGTGTCCCAATTTCTGGACACAAGGGACCCTCCTTGGACACGTGGGACATGTCCTTGTGAATGTACACGTGTTTTACTGTTTTTATTTCAATTTTGTGTGGGTTTTCATTGGGATTTTTGGGTTCAAACCTGGGTTCTCTGATACATGCTTATTTTGGAAACCTGAATTGGGTTCCAGTGTAAACTGATTTTTTTATATTTAATGTCAACTTGCTATATTTGATTCACACATGTATAATAGGACTTGCTAGGTTGGTTTTTCATATTAGTTTTGGTTTTGCACTTGATAATAGGATTTTCAAAGGAAGAATGATATGTTAACTATGGGTTTATTTTCTGAGATGTTAAACTAAAATGGGGATGGTTATGTTAACTGAAACATGAGCCCTACTAGGACTGATACATGTTCATGGATTTTGATTTCTGAATAAAATTGCCATGTTAATTCATGTACACTGGTTCTTGTTATCTATTACACTAATTTATGCATATGCACAGTTTTGTATTTCGATTTCATTAAATGCATGATTATATGAAGAATGTTAACCTGTAAATCCAATATCAAAATCCTGAGATAACTCAGGTATTGATTCACTGTTAAGTTTTGATTCACTGATATTAATCTGAGAATATGGTGTTCTCCCATAAGCACACACACACACACACAAAAACTGACCTGAGATTCACATGTATCCACACTCTCTATAATTCCAAATTCTTGTTTTCCTATTGACACATATATATGATACACTCACACACCCACAGACTTTTCCTCACCACACACACACACACACACACACACATATATGCATTGATGATATTCTTTAAACTGAATGTTAGGGCCTGTGTTGTAAATGTCAGGTATTGGAATGTTGAGGGATATCCTAGTTGCATATGTTATATGTGAGTTGTGTGTTCAGTTGGGGGTTAGTAGCAGAACATTAGATTGGATAGGACATGAGTTAGTGTTTGGGATATTTATGAGAACTGCTATACTTTTTCCTAAGTTTTCTTTTGACTGAACCTGCAATTCTGAGAATTCCCTGTCACATGCTCTGAGATTGAACCCCAGGCAATGTCCTATACACACAGGACTGATTTAGGGGCTAAATAGGGTTCAGTCCAGGTTCTGTGAGGGAAGGGTTGCATTGCCTTGGCTTGGCTTTTGGTATTGGCTTGTATTGCAGCAGTGGCTTAGCAGCAGCTGCAGTTGCCTTGGTTTACATTGTATTGGCAGCAACAAGCAGTCGTTTAGCAGCAGCTACAGTTGCCTTGGTTTGCATTGCATTGGCAGCAGCAAGCAGTGGCTTAGCAGCAGCTGCAGTGGCCATGCTTGGCATGGCACTTGCAATGCAGAGCAGTGATTTAGCTTGGGCCATAGGCCCTTTGATTTATGAAGTTTGGAGTTCAGTAGAGGGTCCTAAGGGTTCAGTTTTTTCTAAGTTAATATAGGTATTGTCTATATATATTAGGAAGGGAGAGGCCTTAGACTAAGAGTGAGGGTATTTGTGTGTGTTTAAGTGTTTGGCAGTAGGTGTTATGTATGAGATATGTGGGATGTTGGCTTAGCATTCAGTTAGTGAGTGAGTCCATTTTCATTATGGCCTTGTATCAAGGAAAGAGTATGGCCATTTGGGTTTGGCCATTGGGTTGTCACTTGACCATAGACCTATGGGTAACTTGGAGTGTTGTAGGTGGCAAGTGCTAGTATCTAAGGTTGGTTTGGTATGTGTGAATTAGGATTAGTGATGAGTTGGCCTTAGGCCATTGTTAGCCTTGATGTGAAACCTTGGTTCACATCCTAAGTTTGAGAGGAGTTTAGAAAGGGGTATGCATAATAATATATATAAATATAGGGTTAAGGTATTACCTATCTATGGAGGTGATAACTTATCTAAGATTGAGGGTTACCCATTAGCTAATGAGACAATGCATGTATGAATGTAGTGTAGGCTATGAATGTAAATATATATACATAATGTATATAATATGTGTTGATTTGTGACGTGTGATGTTGCTTGGTTGCTAATATAGGCTTGGTTAGGCCTAGTGAGACTTGACTGGACTAGGATTGACCTAGTTGGCTAGTATAATTGACTTGAGTTGACTTAGAGTTGACTTGGAGTTAACTTTGACCAAGATTGACCTAGAAATCATGTAGATTGCATCGTAGACTCCATTTACCTTATTTTAAGCATATTATAACCTGTACTGCTCTTTTAGGACATTGTGACTCCGGTGCAGACATCTGACATTACACTACTCTTTTCAGAGTATCAGGCGTGTATATTCTCTGATAGTTCTCTCATTTACTTGTCAATTACTGTACTTCAGTTCTAGTTAGTTGTATGCGATTCTCTGTTACAATACGTGTAGATATTTTTGGATTCATGTATACGACACACATTTATTTTCTGGCCTCTATTACTGGTATCATCATTTCCGACTTCTATTACTGGAATCACCTGCTGGAATTATTTACTGGAATCATTTACTGGTATCTTCATATTATTGGCTGGACTCATCTTGAATCATTGTATCGTAATTCTGGATTCACTTGCTGGGAAGGGAAATACTAAAGTAAGACTTGTAGACATACCCCATTTCTGGAATCACCCTTTTGCTGGAATCATACTGGAATGATAGCCATCTCACACCCGGCCAGGTGTGTGATGTACCGGATTACCTATAGCCGTTTACATGTCGATCTCGGTATTTTAAAACACACTGCTAGAGTATAGGCTAGACTCACCCTGGAATTATTGATCACTATGACTGGAATCGTCCCTTACTGGATTCATCTTATATGAGATTCATCCTGTACTGGACTTACATTGGAGTTACACTGGTCTACATTATTGTCTGGACTTTATATCATATTACCCTGGTTCAGCTAGTTCTATTTTTACAGTCTTCATTGCTATGATTCTTCTCTTGTTTAGTTATTTTCTTTCCTTGCACTTTATCTGTCTTTCTTACCATCACCTGAATATAAACTGCCATTTTCATCAATATAACTGTCTATAACTGCTTTATAGTTCTCTGTCATTTACTTGGGTTTTCTAGATGAGATGTGCTCGTTCCTGTCCTGACTGGACCTGTTGAAAATTTTACAGATGTTTGTCCTGAGGACACATGCCCTACATGTTACAGACCAGGAGATGGGTTAGCTACCTTTGGCCCCGACACTCAGGAGTGATCGGGAGTTTAGCTAGTTTGTCTTGTTTTAGTTTTCATGTTTAGACAGGAGTTGTATATAGAGATTTGAGACTTGAGATATATTTGAGATTTTTGAGTTTGTTGTTATTATATCAGTAGTTTTGTTGTCTTCAATTTCTTAGTTATATTTTGGTGTTATCTTATCGTACTTAGACTGTGATTGAGTTACACCATATCTTATACTTGTCCTCCATTCGGAGTTGATCTTGATGAGTACATTATATACTGCATGAGTTGATGGTTAGTTAGAGACTTAGAACAGCGTTCTACCGCCGACACTACGACGTAGGCTGGGCGCTGTTACGTACTCGTACCCTCACAGTGGGTGCGGGTCGTGACATTAATATATTGGCATCAGAGATGTAATGAAAAGCTGGATCAAAGGACATAAAACGTGTCTGAAACGGGCCGGGCAGCGGCGACGACACACGTGTGGCCCATGGGGCTCCCACACAACACTTCAATAAAATAATTGAGAGTAAAGCAATGTATACACTCACAATTCTATACATCTAGCCGATGTGGGACTATAGGAAAAAGTAAACTTGAGCTTTTGCTCAAAAGCTGCATGTGCAGCCAACAATACCCCCCCCCCCCCCAAAGATCAAGTTCCAAGATAATATAAGGAAAGAGAATAAGAGAATTTTCGGACAATTGTATACTATGCATAAATGAGATAGACTGCAGCTTTGAATCTCACGTAGTGAGTATTGTCTTTGTCTGAAGAAGAGCTTGATGGACTACGCCTTGAATCAGTATTCTTGAACCAGATTTAGAAAATAGTATACATAGTACGCTAGAGGTACTTGGGTCTATCGGATGGCACGTTTGGTTGGCCATGCGCACTTTTATATATTCATGAGAGTTATCTAGGATCGTCATGTCCTATAGTAGCGGCCTTCACAACCTCTCATATAGGTAAGTCCTTAAGGGTTGGTGATAGGAATCAACCATGTATATTATACTTGGACTTATTAAGAGTTAAAACTCACCATATCCATATCACATCAGAACAATGTCACCATAGAGATGGGGTATCAATGTACACATGTACAGCCTCTTGGACTTCTATTTTAAGAGAATTTAATCTCAGGGTCAGTGTTCCATAATAGTCACCTAGTCCAGCTAGTTCTTATCCATTGAACCGGCTTCTTAGGATCTCCAGTCAGACTCGGTTGGGTAGCCACTAAACTATAGGCTTAACCCCATCCCCCTCGATGATTCTAGGATCAATGTCCTAAACAGGCCCTTCTTCAAGTGGTCTGCAATATTCTTTTCTGACTTTATATAATCAAGAACCACATATTTGCCTAATAGACTCTTTATTGACTTGAAGCGCAGCTGCAGGTGCATATTCATCTTAGCATTCACATAATCATGCTTTAATAGTTTTATAACAGATTTATTATCACAGTTTATAGAAATTGTAGAAATAGGATGAACAGAAACAAGTATATACATAATAAGATTTATAAGCCATTCGGCTTCTGTACAAGTAGTGTCCAAAGCTATCATTTCAGAGTCCATTGTACTTCTGACAATGATAGTTTGTTTACATGATCTCCAGGAGATTGCAGCTCTTGCTAGGGTAAAAGCATATCCAGTAGTAGATTTCACATCATGTGAATCAGTTACCCAATTTGCATCTGAGTAACCTTCTATGATATCAGGACGTCTAGTATAAAGAAGTTTATAATCTAGAGTACCCTTAAGATATCTAAATACTTTTTCCTATGCAGTCCAATGTGACTGATTTGGGTTACTAATATATCTACTTAGTCTTCCAATAGCAAATACAATATCAGGTCTGGTCTTATTTGTTATGTACATAAGGGACCCTATCATCTGTGAATATCTATGTTGTTCTATAGGAGATCATTCATTCTTCTTCAGAACAACATTACTGTCACAGGAGTAGGGATAGGTTTTTGGTTAAAATACTTAAACTTTCTTAGCATTTTCTCAATTGAATATGCTAAGGATAGAGTATAACCCTATTTACATTTGGACACTTGCATTCCTAGGATCATGTTTGCTTCACCTAGGTCTTTCATATCAAACTAGTTAGATAAATAATTATTAGTATTATTTATCAGTTCTAGTAACGATCCTAAAATCAGGATATCATCAACATACAAGCATAAGATGACACAACTTTCATTTATATTTTTAGAATACAAACATTTGTTATATTCATTTGGCACAAAACCAAATTCTAAAATGACTTTGTCAAATTTGTTGTGTCATTGCTTGGGAGCTTATTTTAGGCCATAAAAAGATTTTACTAATCTACAAACCTTCTTTTCTTGACCTGTAGAAATGAAGGCTTCAGGTTGTTCCATATATATTTCTTCTTCTAAATTTTCATTCAGAAATGTTATCTTTACATCCATTTGGTAGATCAGCATATCATGAATGAAAGCTAGGGCTAGAAGGGCTCTAATAGAAGAGATCCTAGCTACAGGATAATAGGTGTCAAAATAGTCTAATCCCTTTTTCTTGGTAAATCTTTTGGCTACTAGCCTAGCCTTGTATTTCTCTATAGTACAATCGACTCTAAGTTTCTTTTTGAATATCCACTTACAACCTATGGATTTACTACCTAAAGGTAGGTCTGCTAAAAATTAAGTATTATTCTCCATAATAAAGTTATACTAATTGTTAATAGCTTCTTTCCAAAAAGGGCATCAGGAGAAGATATGGCTTCTTCATAAGTTGAGGGATCACCCTCTATCAGAAAGGTGAAGAATCCTTCTCCTAAATTCTTTTCAATCCTTTCTTTTTTACTCCTTCTAGGTTCTATGACTTGTTCAGGTTGAGAACTAGATATTTGATCATGAGAACTAGTAGATGGAGTAAGAAAAGGGTTAGAGGTAGATGAAGAAGTTCTATCCTTAAAGGGAAATATATTCTCAAAGTAAACTGTATCTCTAGCTTCTATAATTGTGTTATTATAGATTTTATTTACTTCAGAATGGATAACAAGAAACCTATTGGCATTACTATCTAGGGCATATCCTATGAACACATCATCTACAGTCTTAGGTATTATCTTCCTCTTTTTGGGTTCAGGAATTCCTACCTTAGCTAGACATCCCCAAACTTTGAGATAATTAATCCTAGAGGTTTGATCTTTCCATAATTCATATGGTGTTTTATCATTAGTTTTACTAGTATCCTATTAATGATATAACAGGCTGACAATAAGGCTTCTTCCCAAAGATTATCAGGAGTACCTTGTCACGTCCCGATTCCGTAGAATCGATAGTCGTCCCCCGGGCGTGATGCCGTGCGAACCTAAATTGCGCTCGCACAAGACATAGTCATAAGGTTATCTGAAACACAACAACAAGAGAATGCGCAGAGTAAATTGAACACACATTATATGGAAGGAAACTTAAGCTCTATTGATGTCACCTCCGTTTTTCGTTACGTATTTTTAGTATACGTGTACGAAATTCTGACCCGTAATCAGACTTGTCTAGCTGAATCTTGCATGACTTGGTTTATCTTAGTTTATCTTGACTTGGGTTCGGCTTGGGTTGGTTTGTTTTGGTTTATGGTGGTTCATCATGAACCCAACCCCCTACCTACTACCATCTCCATTTAAAACCCATCAACCCTTTCTCTCTCTTCATTACTTCTTACTTTTCATTTACTCTTCTTCGTCATCACAACTCTCTCCACCTACCAAGAGAGAGGCTTAGGCAAGTGCAACTTGCTTCATGGAGGAACTCTATTTTGTTGTTCCATTGTCTCCCTCACGAGATTCTAAGACACTTTAGTACTTAGCATTTTTCATTTCCATGGTTTATTCTTGTAGATCTAAGTTTGTTGTATTTTCGGATTTCTTGAGTTTTGATCTATCAAGCTTACTTATTTTCAAGCTTTGGTGGTTCCATATTGTAGAGAATTTCGTTCTACCCCATTTTTGATCTATGGAAGTCCCATTTTTGGCTTAGATTGAAGGTTTCATGGAGTTTGGAGTTCTGGAGATTCCATACGCCCACGTTTATACGTGCTCGCGTAATAGTAAGCTCTACGCCCACGTTTATACGTGCTCGCGTAATATCAAGCTCTACGCCCACGTTTATACGTGCTCGCATAATATCAAACTCTACGCCCACGTTTATTTGTGTCAGCGTGAATCTGTTTTATGCGTAAAACAAAGTCTACACTGCCTTGGCGTAAAATAAGTTTTACGCGTAACTGTACTTCATTCACGCGTACTGTTTTACGCGTATTCCTTCATGCGTACTCTTTTATGCGTACTCTTTTATGCATACTCCTTCACGCGTACCCTTTTTACGCGCGTACTCTTTTACGCGTATTCCTTCGCGCGTACTCCTTTACGCGTATTCCTTCGTGCGTACTCCTTTACGCGTATTCCTTTACGCGTACTCTTTTACGTGTTTTTTTTACGCGTACTTCCTTTATACATATTTTTTGGCGTACTCCCCTGCCCGGAGGCTTCTTAGCACTATCCTTGTCCAGCGCAGTATGGCCCTGGCATCCATTGCCCTAGATTCACCTTTATTGGGCACGTGGCTCCCTTATATATATCCTTATGCCTTTTTGACATGAACTCGATATAATCATGATATGTTAATATTATAATGATAATCTGTACACGGCATAATTTTGTGACAACTCATGATAGTGGCCCGTCGTGGCGCACTCCTAACAAGTAACAAGTACAAGTAACATGACATGATGGTGACCCGTTGTGGTGTACCCCTGACAAGTAATCTTGACATGTAACCTTGAACGCTGTTGCGACGACTAACTTGACATGCTAAGAACATTCTCGTCTTGACACCGTGGGTGATTTCTTTGGACCTTGTCTGTAAAAGCTACTAGTCTAGTCTCGTCTTGCATCATGTCTAGGACATGAGTCCCTGGTTACCACGGTCAGGGATTCATACCGAATTTGACTAAGGTTAATGACTAGATTAATCAATTAGTTCATTCTAAGAGAGATTTCTCCAGTTACAGGCGATCATATTATCACGGCCACACCTGATGGACTTGTAGCCTGCCGTCGAGTAGGGCACATTTCTAGTCCACTGTCATGTGGGACACACTCATGAAACAAGTACAAGACACACTGTTATGTGTTGCACTCTAAGCCATCTAATAATTCTGGATAACTTTGATAATCAACCTTGCCTAGATAACCTGGATAGCTGCAGGGCCTGTGACTGCTGGAACATCTCATTGCATCTTGCTAGTAATTAGGCTTGTGATAACCCTAGCTAGTTAAAGTATAAAACCGTACTCTTTGTTTGGCCGTGATTGATGGATGTAGCCCAGTCTAGTCTTGTCCTGATCATGTACAAGATTGTTACATGACCTGATTGCTTGTGTTTTACTTTATCGATAAATGGTAGAAAACCAAGTTTCGTTCAGATGAAGGGTTACAACCCCGGTCCTTGTTTGGTTTAAGGGTTGTAACTTGGTTATCTGAATAGTCCCATGGTTATCTTATCGTATATCATCAGGATTTTCCATATCCCCAGTCTTTTATTATAATTGTGTTTTTATGCTAATTGTTGGTTTTAGTTCTTAAGTGAATTCCTTGTGGCACTTGCTCTTCCTGGGGTCTGACCCAGCTAATTTTATGTGGCCAGATTTTGGAGTAGGACCCGAGGATCTTCCAGCCTTCCATCCAGATGGTGAACACTAGGCGCAACCTTGGCAACGAGTGGGTTTTATTATTCTTCCACCCCATTGTAAATTATTCTTTTGAGGCGTTTAGCCGCCGAGCAAGTGCTAGCTCGTTTGAAACTTTACTCACTGTCTGCCTACGGGCTGTAACATAATTGACAAATCCTGGGGTTGATCATGTATGACTTAAACTCTTGCTAGTCTTCGCATTTTGTATGACTAGCTTCATGATCATCTGAATATGTAATGTATGGGATGCCTTACTCTGTATGTCTGATGATCTACCATCTTGTTACATTTACTTGTTTGCTTGAGATTGAGACACTAGGCTTGTTCTTGACCTTAAGAGACTATTGGCTTGTAAACCCTCATATATCTAGACACCCGTGACCGTATATCAAGGTGGAATTCACTTTAATATACGTAGATGGTTGTGTCTGTCCCCCGTTCTCCAGTATTTTGGTTCTGGGATGTAACAATTGATAATGAACATCATTTTACAGACTCGATACAAGGGCGCCGTGCGGGCTTTTTACAAACTGACTCCATTTCAAAATAAACGTCGATGAGATAGCCATTTCATACATTTCATCCATTGATTATACAACCAGCATTACAAACCCACCTGGGATGGTGGGAAGTCGCTCCATCTGTCTTCTGATCTTCAACAGCGGAGTCTTCAAAAGAGATTGGATCTAAGCTTCGACCGCACGGACGAAGCTTCAAAATACACGAGCGTTGCCTCCCTTCACGCGGCACGCTCCTCCTTATTTAACGCACCTGTAGAGAGAGCGAGGTTCAGTACAATCAACATGTACTGGCGAGTGGCTAATTAATTTCCAGGCTCTTATTTGGTTCAAGAATTTAGACAAAAATTATACGACTTGCTTTTAGTGATCTTTCTAGCCATCCTAGACATTTTCATACGAAGCATTTTGACGAAAAGTAAACCAAGTAAGTTACACCAGAATTTCCCTCGGCAGAGCGCGTCGTGTAACATAAAACTTACCATCACCTTCCCTGTTAGTTGATAACAATTTATATCAAGTGTTTAATGTGGAGGTCACTGGCATTAACCAGCCATCCTAGACATAGCCTGGTAAACGGGACCCTTGCAACGCAAGTAGCAAGCTCCGATGCAAGTCCCCATATTATCGATTGTCTATTACCAGCTCGGCTATAACTTGTTTCTTCCTAGGCCGAGTTGGTCCCGTGGCCCCGGGTTGCCGCTCGAAGAAACCATCGCCCTTGTCGACAAGTTGTCCATGACCGTGATAAGTTAACAATGTATATTTTAGGGTACCATTGGGGCTTGTTATGTAATCGATCCATTTACTTGGTTGTTTTGCAGGCCTGAAATAATTCTATCTCTTTTCTACACATCTCATATTTTCTCTTCTAGAACATAGGACTTGTATTTTTCAAGCGAATCATTCAAATTCGATATCATTACCCGAGTTCTCATTTTTGAAATAGAGGGTCGATACGAAGGAGGTCAGCCACTCACCTTGAGTTTTTGCTTAAGGCGAGAGACTTGTTGAACGTGCTAGACGTCGCCTTCGCGATTACCTGAAATCGCACAAGCAACCGATTAGAACACTGTATTATGCAAGAAGTTCGATAGGAAATACGAGTTCGCAATGCAAGCCATGAAAACCATCAAAAATATTCACAAAAACGCATTCAGAAAACCAAAGACAAAACCAACGCAAGCGGCGTAAAAAACAGAGCAACGGGAGGTCTCTCCCGACTCAGCCGCAGAGTCAACCCTTGAGGTGCTACCCGCTGAATATGGGACTTGGTTCCGAAGAAGTCATTCCATAACGGGGAATGGATCTTAATTCAACCGTTCCCGTTCGATCGATTCGATTGATCCCGACCTATCGGTCTCGACCGAATCGATAGCGACAGTGTTCCTTTCTCGCGCACCCCGTGGACGGAGAACGGGGCACGATGTAGGGACGAGACACTACACCATAACCAACTAAGAAAAAGTTTCGTCCTCGAAACTTAAGAACATAACCTACCTCTATGAAAATAATGAAGGAAATTTTTCCTTCATCTCTGACTCGAGTTCCCATGTCAACTCTTCCGCCGAATGGTTCCTCTAGAGTACGCAAACGAGAGGGATTGCCCGATTTCGAAGCAGTTTATCCTTACACTCTAGTATTCGTACTGGCTCTTCCGTATATGATAAGTTTGTCTTCAGATTCAGTTGACCAAAATCTACCACATGGTTTGGATCATGCACATACTTCCGTAACTGAGATACGTAGAAGACATCATGTACATTCGAAAGCGCCGGTGGCAAAGCAATTTTGTAAGCTACTGGGGCGACTCGCTTCAATATTTCGAAAGGGCCTACAAATCTTGGACTCAGTTTTCTCTTCACACTGAATCTGGTAACTCCTCGCATGGGTGTCACCTTTAGGAACACGTGATCGTCCTCCAGGAACTCAAGTGGTCTTCGATGGGTGTCGGCATAGCTCTTTTGTCGACTTTGTGTAATCTTCAGTCTTTTTCGAATTAGGTTGACCTTTTCCACAGTCTGTTCCACCAGCTCCGGGACGAGTATATGCTGTTCCCCGACTTCATCCCAGCAAATGGGCGATCTGCACTCCGGTCGTACAAAGCTTCATACGGCGCCATTTGGATGCTGGACTGGTAGCTATTGTTATATGTAAATTCCGCCAACGGCAGATGGACGTCCCAGCTTGACTTTAAGTCCATCGCACAAAGTCGTAACATATCTTCGAGGATTTGATTCATCCGTTCTGTTTTGCCGTCAGTCCGAGGATGATAAGCCGAGCTGAACTGCAACTTGACCCCCATAGCTGACTGAAGACTACCCCAGAAGCGTGACACGAATAGTCCATCCCGATTCGAGATGATAGATACTGGCACCCCATGCAGCCGAACGATTTTGTCAAGGTAGATTTGAGCAAGGCAGTCGACGCTCCAAGTAACTTTAATGGCTATGAAGTACGCTGACTTGGTTAGTCAATAGACGATGACCCAGATGGCATCGTTACCCCGTGGTGTCCTTGACAGGCCAACAATAAAGTCCATAGTGACATGATCCCATTTCTATTCTGGAATGGCAAGGTTCTGCATCTCCCCGCCCGGTCTCTAATGTTCAGCTTTCACCTGCTAACAGGCCATGCATTATGACACGAAGTGCGCCACATCTCTCTTCATCCCGTGCCACCAGAAGGTCGTACGGAGGTCCTTATACATCTTGGTACTGCCTGGATACAAGATATATTTTGCATAATGTGCCTCCGATAATATCTCCTTTCGTAGTTCTGAATCATCCGAAACACATAGTCGGCCATTCAATCTCAGCATGCCGGTCTTATATTCCGCAAAGTCGGTCGCACTACTTATTGAAATTTGCTCGCACATGTTCTTCAGGTACGGATCATCCTTCTGAGCGGTCTTGATCTTTTTCAACAAACTTGGCTCTACCTGTAGTTGCGCCAACCGTACATCCCTGAATCGAACCTGGAGGTCGATACCCATTTTTTCTAGATCCTGTAGTAGTCTGCGGTTGATGGATAGTGAGGCAAGATATTTTCGACTCAGAGCGTCCGCCACAATATTTTCCTTGCCCGGAGTGTAGACGTTCGTCAAGTTATAGTCTTTGATCAGTTCGAGCCAACGCCTCTGTCGTAAGTTCAATTCCTTCTGGATGAAGAGATACTTGAGGCTCTTATGGTCGGTATGGATTACGCACGCCACGCCATATAGATAGTGACACCACAATTTCAACGCGAACACAATCATCGCTAACTCCAAGTCGTGCATAAGATAGTTCTTCTCGTGTGGCTTCAACTATCATGAGGCGAAGGATATCACCTTGTTTCGCTGCATGAGCACACATCCCAAGCCCTGGCCTGAAGCATCGTTGAATATCTGAAAACTCTCTAGCCCATCCGGAAGTGCGAGTATAGGGGCCAAAATTAGTCGCTGTTTTAGCTCCTGAAAGGAAGCTTCACAGTCATCCGACCACTCATACACGACTCCCTTTTGAGTAAGGCGAGTCAATGGCGATGCAATCTTCGCGAAGTCTTTCACAAAGCGTCGATAGTATTCCGCCAAACCAAGAAATCTTCGAATCTCACTAGCAGACGCAGGTCGCTTCCAATCAGCAACAGCTTCCACTTTCTCCGGATCGACTGCAATACCTTCGGACGAAATGATGTGACCAAGAAATAATACGCTGCTTAGCCAAAATTTGCACTTACTTTGCTTTGCATACAACTGATTCTCTCGAAGTGTCTGGAGCACGGTCCGCAGATGTTCTGCATGCTGCGCCCTGTCCTTCGAGTAGACGAGAATATCATTAATAAAGACTACCACAAATTTATCAAGAAATGGTCGAAATACCCAATTCATCAGATCTATGAAGGCGGCAGGGGCGTTCGTCAGGCCGAATGGCATCACCAGGAACTCGTAGTGGCCGTACCGAGTGCGAAAGGCTGACTTTTGTATGTCGTCTGACTTGATCTTGAGTTGATGATAGCCCGAGCGGAGATCAATCTTCGAAAATACCGAGGCACCTTGTAACTGATCGAATAAGTCGTCTATGCGGTGCAACGGATACTTGTTCCGGATGGTGGCCTTGTTCAGCTCTCGGTAATCGACGCACAAACGCATAGACCCATCCTTTTTCTTCACTAACAACACGGGCGCTCCCCACGGTGAAACTAAACCCTCTGTCGAGCAACTCTTATAACTGGACCTTGAGCTCCTTCAACTCGACGGGGGCCATTCTGTACGGGGCCTTAAAAATCGGTCGAGTATCGGGGAATGTATCGATGTTGAACTCGATTTCTCGGTCGGAGGGGCATGCCGGGTAGCTCGTCCGGGAACACATTGGAGAATTCTGCCACAACGTTGGTCTAACCCGCATTTGCACCATCCTGTCGCGTGTCTCGAACAGACGCCAAATAGCCTTCGCACCCAGAATAAAGCATCCTCCGAGCAGAAATTGCCGAGATCAGCATGCAGGTCGACGACGCCTCACCAAACGAAAAGCAGAATTTAGGCACTCCTGGTATACGAAAGGTGACCGTCTTTCTGGCGCAGTCGATGGTTGCATTGCACGGCCCGAGCCAATCCATTCCCAGAATGATATCATAGTCCTTCATATCTAGAACTATCACGTCAAGACCGATCTTTTGACCGCCGATACAGATAATCTCATCGCCGCAAGCTAAATTTGTGAGTAGTGGTGTGCTCGAAGGTGTACTTACACTAAGGTCGAGATCTAATGATATTATACAAAATTTGTGTTCGACGGTAAAGTCTGCCGATATAAAACTATGCGAAGCGCCTGAATCAAATAGTACACGAGCAGGAACATTATTAAAATTTAGTATACCTGTCACGACCGTATCTGATGCAAGCACTTCATCTCGAGTCATGGTGTAGATGCGGCCCTGGGCATTGGGGCGACGGTCTTGGCCATTTTGCGGTACGGGTTGATAGGCTCGAGACGCTGGACCTTGATTTCCTAAACGGTGTTGCTGCTGTTGGGGCGCCATTGGGTTCGGCCTTCTGGTCGGACAATTAGCACGAATGTGGCCCATCTTGCCACAGTTCCAGCATCCACCCTCTGGTATCCGATAGTCGTTGATAGTGTGACCGACATGGTGACATCAGTTGCAGTAAGGCCGTGGATCACGCCCTTGATATCCGCCTTGTTGCCCATTGTTTGGACGCTTGGTCACATTGTTTCCTCCCACGTGGTAAGGGCATTTGTGATTGTATGTATGCACAGCGCCGGCAGCACCTGGAGGGTATTGGCGTTCAAGGCGGAGGGCGTGGTTGAGAGACTCCCGCATCATTTTGTATTACGGAACAGACACGTGGGCATAAATAGATGGTCATAGACCCACTTCGAACCGTCAAGCACGACTCTCCGTGGAGGGCAGGAATTCTCCAGCAAATTTGGCTAACTTGTTGAACTCTGCTGCATACTGCCGCACCGTCTGCATATTCTCTTGCCTTAGCTGCATAAATTCATTTTTCTTCTCTTGTCGAACGGCTGCAGGGAGGTACTCGATCTCGAATGCCTCTCGGAAGGTGGCCCAAGAAATTGCCGTTGTCTCATCGTTGCGTCTGATCGCTCTCTTTTGCACGGCCCACCAGTCGTGCGTGTTCAATAGGAGTAAAAGTTGAGCGCATGCGACTTTCTTGGACTCATCGATGCCGAGAAGCTCGAACCGGTCTTTCAACTCCTCCAACCAATCGATCGCCATAGAAGGGTCTTCAGTACCGCAGAAGGAAGTGCAAAATTTTTTGCTGAATTTTGATACCTCAAAGTTGGAACTTCTCGGTGCTGCAGGTAGAGGCTCGGGTACCTCCGGTTCGACTTTACTTTGTCTGGCCGCAGGCTCGGTTATGGCATGGGTTGTTGCTGAGTTGTTGTTGGCCAAAACTGTCTGAACGATCTGCTGAAGAGTATCGAGCTGCTTCTGCTGCAACTAAAATTGTGCATCGAATCGAGCCTTGAACTGAGTCTGGCGTGCCTCCGTATGCCGTCGATGTTGCTCATTCTGGCGTTGATTCTCCTCAGCTTATCGTTGTTGCACTTCCAGCATACGCAACATCTGTTCCATGGCATCATTAGAGGGTCCGGGCCTCGAGCTACTCGAACCGCTTGAAGCACTTTTTTCGTTCGCCGCCACGTTCACTACGGCGCCTTCTGGGATTTTTGAAGGCAAAATACATTAGTCACAAAACTTATTAGGAACTCACTCGTATGGAACGATATATCTCATCGACACAAGATCAACAGTTTTTTAGACTAGAAACTCGACACTGGAGGCGAAGGACGGAAAGTCGTGCTCTGATACCATTATGTCACGTCCCGATTCCGTAGAATCGATAGTCGTCCCCCGGGCGTGATGTCGTGCGAACCTAAATTGCGCTCGCACAAGGCAAAGTCATAAGGTTATCCAAAATACAACAACAAGAGAATGCGCAAAGTAAATTGAACACACATTATAAGGAAGAAAACTTAAGCTTTATTGATAATGAACATCATTTTACAGACTCGATACAAGGGCGTTGCGCGGGCTTTTTACAAATTGACTCTATTTCAAAATGAAAGTCGATGAGATAGCCATTTCATACATTTCATCCATTGATTATACAACCAGTATTACAAAACCACCTGGGATGGTGGAAAGTCGCTCCATCTGTCTTCTGATCTTCAACAGCGGAGTCTTCAAAAGAGATTAGATCTAAGCTTCGACCGTACGGACGAAGCTTCAAAACACACGAGCGTTGCCTCCCTTCACGCGGCACGCTCCTCCCGATTTATCGCAAATGTAGAGAGAGCGGGGATCAGTACAATCAACATGTACTGGCGAATGGCTAATTAATTTTCAGGCTCTCATTTGATTCAAGAATTTAGATAAAAATTATACGACTTGCTTTTAGTGATCTTTCTAGCCATCCTAGATATTTTTATACGTAGCATTTTGACGAAACGTAAACCAAGTAAGTTACACCAGAATTTCTCTCGGCAGAGCACGCCGTGCAACATAAAACTTACCATCACCTTCCCTGTTAGTTGATAACAATTTATATCAAGTGTTTAATGTGGAGGTCACTGGCATTAACTAGCCATCCTGGACATAGACTGGTAAACGGGACCCTTGCAACGCAAGTAGCGAGCTCCGATGCAAGTTCCCGTATTACCGATTGCCTATTACCCAGCTCGGCTATAACTTGTTTCTTCCTAGGCCAAGTCGGTCCCGTGGCCCCGGGTTACCGCTCGAAGAAACCATCGCTCTTGTCGACAAGTTGTCCATGACCGTGATAAGTTAACAATGTATATTTTAGGGAACCGTTGGGGCTTGTTATGTAATCGATCCATTTACTTGGTTGTTTTACAAGCCTGAAATAATTCTATCTCTTTTCTACACATCTCATCTTTTCTATTATAGAACATAGGACTTGTATTTTTTAAGCGAATCATTCAAATTCGATATCATTACACAAGTTCTCATTTTTGAAATAGAGGGTCGAGATAAAGGAGGTCAGCCACTCACCTTGAGTTTTTGCTTAAGACGAGAGACTTGTTGTCCGCGCTAGACGTCGCCTACGCGATTACCTGAAATCGTACAAGCAACCGATTAGAACACTGTATTATGCAAGAAGTTCGATAGGAAATGCGAGTTCGCAATGCAAGCCATGAAAACTATCGAAAATATTCACGAAAACGTATTCAGAAAACCAAAGCCAAAACCAACGCAAGCGGCATAAAAAACAGAGCAATAGGAGGTCTCTCCCGACTCAGCTGCAGAGTCAATCCTTGAGGCGCTACCCGCTGAATATGGGACTTGGTTCCGAAGAAGCCATTCCATAACGGGGAATGGATCTTAATTCAACCGTTCCCATTTGATCGATTCGATTGATCCCGACCTATCGGTCCCGACCGAATCGATAGTGACAGTGTTTCTTTCTCGCATACCCCGTAGACGAAGAACGGGGTACGATGTAGGGACGGGGCACTACATACCTGAGATGAAAAGAATAACATTTACCATGTCTAACAGAGTGCGATTCTTTCTTTCAGCAACTCCGTTGGACTGTGGTGAATAAGGAGTGGTAACCTCATAAATAATTCCATGCTTTTCACAGAAGTTAGCCATTTTATTTGAGGTATACTCTCCACTACGATCTGATCTATGAATCTTAATCTTTCTATCTAACTGGTTCTCAGCTTCAGACTTATAGACCTTGAATCTGTCTAGAACTTCATATTTGGTCTTAAGAAGGTAGATGTAACAATACTTTGAATGGCCATCTATAAAAGTGACAAAATATTTTCTACCACATCGGGTTAAAACCCTATTGGAATCACAAACGTCACTATGGATAAGTTCTAGGAGTTCAGAATCCCTATGGATAGATTTGAAAGGTAATCTAATGTGTTTGGCTTGAACGCAAATCTCGTATTTGTGTTTATCATCTATAGAAGTCTTATGAATAAGATCTAAGTCCATCATTATTTTAATAGATCCTAAATTCACATGGTCTAGTCTGCCATGCCACACTTTTGAGGATTCAACATTAGCAACAACCAAAAAGGATTTGAAATTTTATTCATAGTGCTTAAAATAAAAAGACTATCATTTACAAATCATTTTCTTATAAATAAGTCATTCATAGAAAATACTACTTTATTAGCCTTCATTACAATCTTGTATCATGTCACGACCCGCTACCCAAATTGTTGGGCCAGGCCGAGTCATGTCTAGCCTATATTGAGATAAAACGTAGTAAGCTGTTCTAAAGACAACAGGATAAGACTAAATGTGCTAACAGTTATATAAGTGAATAAAAGTCATAAATGCTACAAACACAAAAGTCGTCTCATATATAGAAATAAGTCCCAAGTACAAGTGATCTGAAATGTAAAACTGGATACATGTCCAGTTACAAAATATGTAGCCTAATACATGACTATACTAAATATCCCAAACAGCTAAGCAAACTAGACGAGTCTCCCCGCAGGAACATCCTCGTATGGCAAAGCCGGGTCCTCGGCAGTATCTCCATAATATGAGTCGCAGAGTAACTCCTCCTCAGTAAGGACACCTACAACGTTATCCTGTCAGGACGGGAGCAAGTACTGAATCTAGCAAACTAGCATATGAAACATGGAAATGAACATAAGAGGAAATAACTGGAACATGGCATCACACAATCTATCATGGCAAGGACACATATGTCATAGAGACAGATGTATATGTAATGTTTAAAACTGTAGCAAGTACGTGATCGGTCAATAGATGTACAATGTACTGTGGTACATGTAAATGAAATGTACATACGTACAAGTTAACAAACATAGGTGTACATCCGTACAGAAATGCAGGATAATGGCCTGCGGCAAGGTATGCATATAAAATGCGACCTCGTTCGCTACTATAGGGGGGTCATGATCACGTACACTACTATCAGTTTCTCCATAACCCATATTCTAATCATGTGAGAGATACATCAAGACTGTTCTAAGCATGGTAGTAATGGAAAGTACAACATGTGATATTTTAACTTGCTACCCCAAGGATCAGCATTTAACATGGTAGGTTTTGCAGTTCATTTATGTGACAATATGTAAAGTTCGTAGAAAGTACTTGCCTCTAGCAAAGCAAAACAAGCTGCGAGAAAAGTGTTATGGATGTCCGGTAACTCGTCACTGTAGAAGTAAATACAATAACTTAGTTTTTACGCTAAGCTAAAACACTAGGACACTAATTGGTGAAATACGACTTGTGACTGGGCACCTAGCCAAAATGATGACTTTGGCATAGGAGACTAATGTGGGGTGACACACTACTTTAACTAACTTTCTAGGGTCTTTACACTAGTGAGGGGTGGGGTTCAATACGGCTAAAACTCAAAATAACACAAAAAGCTACAAGTCGTAATTAATCAATAAATAAATCAAATGATCATTGTGTTCTAACAATTTTAGAGATAGACAAAAAGTCTAGTTTTACTTAAAGTAAAGTATCAAAGTGATCCTTGTTAATCATAAAAATTTATTATAATTTTCTGGAATTTATTAACCAGTACAAATATTTAATAAAAATCAGGTTTCCTAAGTATACAGAAAATGAGTTTTGGTTTCATATGCCAAACTAGTGGCAAAACTGTAAATTAAATACTACAAAAATTATACTAAATTAGCTAAATTAACATAGTATCTAAATACTATTTTTTTAGAATTTTAACAGTACTTTAAGTATTTTTAGAAAATCAAAAATAGCATTGCACACAATTAAAATTAAATAATTAATTATTTGTGTATTTTGTCCATGTATATAATTTGAACCAAAGTTCAAATACAGGACCCAAGGCCATGAATCAAGTCCAATATGACTTGTACAGGTCTTGAATGTGTGAAAACACATTTGGACCCAAAAATCCATGCTAGGCTTGGACACCAAATGGTTGCAGTAATTTAAATACACTAGAAATACAATTTGGTAATAGTGCAAAATAAATATTTATTATTTTAATATGGTAAAATTATACAAAATAATTATATACATACACATGTAAAAAGTACATATATCTATGTATAAGGAAAATACTTAATTAAAAAGTATATATACATATACAAAATATTGTATACACATATATATATTTGTATATATATAATAATATATATACATCTAAAAATATATACATATATACACATATGTATATAAACACTAACTAATATATACATAAATTTACTAGTTATAAAAATATATATACCTATATTAATTTATAGCTAATATACAGTATATATACATATATATATATATATATATATATATATATATATATATATATATATATATATATATATATATATATATATATATATATATATATACTGTATATATATATACAGTATAAAAAAAAAAAATATATATATATATATATACATATATATATATATATATATATATATATATATATATATATATATACAAATATATACATATATACATATATATATATATATATATATATATATATATATATATATATATATATATATATATATAAATAAAACAGAAAAGAAAAGAAAAAGAAAAAGAAAAGAAAAAGAATACAGAAACAAGGAAGGGGGGGCTCGAACCCGAGTGCAAATGGGGGGTTTAGGTTAGGACGGGCTAGCCAGGGGGTCAGCCCATCAGTTGTGTTAGAGTTAGGGCTTTAGTCAATTTTTATTTAGGTATTAAGTGTTTAAATAATAAAAAAAAAATATAAACACAGTCCTGTGTCCTGACTGTTAGGGACACAGGTGTCTTGTATCCTCGCTCAGCACGATACGTACGACACGAGTTTCACGTGTCCTAGTCTACGCTCGTGTTCGCCAGGACACGACGAACAATTTCGACCCAACACGAGACACGCACGACACAAAGGAATACTGCCACTCACGTGTCCGATCATCGAAGGGGTTTTCGAGGGTCGTGGACGGCGGAGAAGGCGTCGGCGAGGCGGCGCTCCGGTGGCGCTGGGCGCGGCTCAGCACGGCGAGTCGGATGAGGGTGGTTGGGGGTTGTGGCACTCGGCGTGGGGGCTGGACGAGGAGTTCGTCGGGGCTGCGGTTAGGGTTTTAGGAAAAGGAGAAGAACGGTGGTCGTGGGGGTGGCTGGAGAGGATTTAGGGTTAGGGTTTGGTCTGGGGGGGGAGAGAGGGGTTTAAATAGGGGGTTGTGGGCGGTGCTAGGTCGGTTGGGGCAGCCGGAATTGGCAGGGGCAGGCCGATCGTCGTCGTCGGTCGTCGGGCAGGGGGGTGGGTAGGAGTCTTGCAATAGGGTCCCTAGGGTTTAGGTTATTGCATATAGGTCCCCACAGTAGCAAATGAAAATAATAATTTGCATTCAGTAGTTTAAAACAATTAACAAATTACAAACTGATATATTTAACAATTAAGTAAATTGCATACTGATATAAAAACGATTCAAAATTTACAAAATGCTATTTAAATAATCTAATTAATTACAAAAGTCAATTAAAACATTTTAAAAAATTTATAAATCAATATTTTAATATATAAAACTCATTTAAAAATTATTTAAAAATTCTAGAAAAATTCCTAAAAATCCTAATAATTATTTTAAGGCTATAAATGACATTAAAATTTAATCAACACTAATTTAACTAAAATTTGAAAAACAGGGGCTTACAAGTCTTTCCTCCTTGAAAAATTTTGTCCTCGAAATTCACAAGGATTGAAGACCCTATAATATTCTAACATAGCAAGCAATGCAACAAAATGGCTAAGGCTACGATCGAAACTAACCTCTAAGGTATCAAGCGGGAACGGGTGGTTCCCTCGCAACGGTTGGATCGAACAAGTAAGGGTATCTCTCCCTCATGTCCGACTCCCTCTCCCAAGTAGATTCACCTGGGGAGTGACGGCTCCAAGCTACTCGTACTAGGGGTATAACCTTGTTCCTCAGCCTCTTCTCTCTCCTGTCTAATATCTCCACCGGCTGCTCAGAAACTGTAAGGCTCGGTCCGACCTCCAACTCTGAATGATCTAGCACATGACTGGGGTCTGGAACATATCTCCTCAGCTGAGATACGTGAAAGACGTCGTGAACTCCTGCTAGGTTGGGTGGAAGTGCAACCCTGTAAGCTACCTCTCCGATCCTGCCAAGTATCTCGAACGGCCCGATGTATCTGGGGCTCAGCTTCCCTCCTCGTCCGAACCGGATCGTCCCTCTAGTAGGTGATATCTTCACCAGCACCATATCACCGTCTGCGAACTCCATCGGTCTGCGACTAGCATCAGTCCAGTGTTTCTGCCTATCCTGAGCTACTCTGAGCCTGTATCTGATCATCCCGACTTTCTCTGCTGCATCCGTGATCATCTCTGGCCCAAGCATAACTCTGTCTCCAACATCATCCCAAAAGAGCGGTGTGCGGCATCGTCGTCCATAAAGCGCCTCGAAAGGAGACATACCGATACTGGCTTGGTAGCTGTTGTTGTATGAAAATTCTACCAAGTGCAGACGGCTCTCCCATGATCCTCCGAAGTCCAGCACGCAGGTCCTCAGTATATCCTCCAGTGTTTGTATCGTCCTCTCGGACTGCCCATCTGTCTGCGGGTGATACGCCGTACTGAACTTGAGCGTACTGCCCAACTCCTCCTGTAAGCTCCTCCAGTAGTGGGATGTGAATCTGCTGTCTCTATCTGACACGATGCTCACCGGCACTCCGTGTAGGCGAACTATCTGCTGCATGTATAGCTCCGCCAACTTCTCGGTGGAAAGCCCCACCTTGAAGGAAATAAAGTGCGTACACTTCGTCAGCCTGTCTACGATGACCCAGATGGCATCTTTCCCTCCTTGAGAACGAGGAAGTCTTGAGACGAAGTCCATCGTAATATGTTCCCACTTCCACTCGGGAATGGGTAACGGCTGCAACAAACCAGCTGGCCTCTGGCGCTCCGCCTTGACCTGCTGGCAAACTAGACATCTCGAGATAAAACACGATACATCCCTCTTCATCCCGTGCCACCAAAGATGTTCCCGTAAGTCACGGTACATCTTGTTAGCACCAGGGTGAATAGAATATCTCGATCGGTGCACCTCCTGCAAGACTGCCTCTACCAGCTCTCCCATCGGCACGCACAATCGGCTGCCATGCCTCAAGGATCCATCCTCTGCTATAGTGAAGTCATCCAGCAATCCAGCTAAAGCCTGGGGTCGAAGTCTGCGAAGGCTCTCATCTGTAGACTGTGCCTCCCGGATCTGCTTTATCAAACCTGACTGAATGTCAAGCGCCATCATCTGTATCACTGATCCTGGCCGAACTAGCTCGATACCGAGCTTCTCCAGATTCTCCCGCAAATGCCGATCAATCATCAGGTACCATGCCATCGGATGCCTGCTCAGCGCATCCACCACCACATTTGCCTTCCCGGGATGATACTGTAAATCGATGTCGAAGTCCTTCATCAACTCCAACCATCGTCTTTGTCTCATGTTCAGCTCTTTCTGCGTGAACACATATTTCAACCTTTTGTGGTCAGTAAAGATTTCCACACGCTCTCCGTATAAGTAATGTTTCCATAACTTGAGTGCAAAGATCACCGCAGCTAATTCTAGGCCATGGGTAGGATAATTCCTCTCATGAGTCCGCAATTGCCTAGATGCATAAGCAATCACTTTCCCATGCTGCTGTAGGACACATCCTAGCCCCTTCCCAGAAGCGTCACTGTAAATGGTGAAACCTCCAAAACCTGAAGGTAATGTCAGAACTGGAGCGGTCGTCAGCCTCCTCTGGCGTCTTCGAGTATATCAGGATGTCGTCGATAAACACTACGACGAACTTATCCAGATACTGGTGAAATGTCTTATTCATCAAGTTTATAAAGACAGCTGGCGCATTTATGAGACCAAATGGCATCACCAGAAACTCGTACTGCCCGTACTTCGTGTTGAACGCCGTCTTCTGGATGTTTGCTGCCCTAACCTTCACCTGGTGGTACCCGGATCTCAAGTCTATCCTGGAAAACACCTTTGCCCCACTCAACTGGTCGAATAAATCATCTATCCTGGGCAGAGGATATTTGTTCTTGATGGTGATGGCATTCAAGGCCCGGTAGTCAATACACAACCGGACTGTACCATCATTCTTAGGCACAAAGAGCACTGGTGCTCCCCATGGAGAAGCACTGGATCGAATGAAACCCTTTTTCAACAGGTCATCATTCTGCTCTTTCATCTCTATAGCCTCCTTGGGATTCACTCTATAGCAAGCCCGGGATACTGGTGATGAACCCGGCACTAAATCTATAGTGAACTCCACATCTCTGTCAGGCGGAAGTCCTGAAAGATCCTCTGAGAATACATCCATAAACTCCTTAATGATAGGGTGTGGCGGTGCTGCGTCCTCGACTATAGCACAACCCTAATGATAGGGTGTGGCGGTGCTGCGTCCTCGACTATAGCACAACAGTTCGGCTCTAGGCTGATCTCCGGCCCTGTCCTCATGACACTGAATGGTGCTGTGTCTGGGGGACTGAACAAAATACTACCCTCATGGCAATCTATAGATGCATGGTCATAGCTAAGCCAGTCCATCCCCAATATGATATCATAACCGGGGAGTGGCATCACAAAGAATCGCCCCTCAAACTCTCTCCCGGCTATCATAATAGAGCATCTATAGCTAGCTCTAATAGGCACTGCATGGTCCTCCTCCCGTCATTACACTACTAATCTCCGCAGTAGGTGTAGATACTAAGTGATGTTCATGCATAAACTCTAATGACAGGAAGCTATGAGATGCACCAGAATCGAACAAGCATAGAGCTAGAAAAATATGCAAATAAACATGACCTGTAATGACGTCAGCTAAGTAATCGGGCTCTGAAACCTGCTCCGGCTCCGGCTCAAGGGCTAGGCTATAGACCTTCCCCTGAGGTCCCTTATGCTGCTGCAGATGCTGCCCAAACCTCTGCTGCTGAGTCGGAAGTGGTCCTCTAGGCTTCGCTACTGGGAAGTCCCGAATCTGATGGGTGGCAGACCCACAGACTAAGCATTGCTTCAACCTCTTCCTGCAAATGGAGTTGTCGTGCCCTGGTCTTCTGTAGAAAGAACATATAGCTCCCCTCTGCTGCTGTCGGGGTCCCGGGGCTCTAACTGGCGGGGTCTGGTGATGTGATGTAGGGGGACGGTAAGTCTGCTGGGGTGACGTCGGTGCTCTCTGCTGGAAAGCCTGACGCTTGGACGGTCCCTCATGGTGTACAGAAGCCGATCTCTTGCTAGACAAAAGACGCTCCTCGATGCTCCGGGCCAACTCTAGGCTCTGGTAGTAGTCAGTCCTACCGTTCGCCACTATAAGGATGCCAATGTCTGGAACTAGACCATGGCAAAACCTACGGGTCATCTCTTCTGGATCTACAACCAGACTAGGAGCAAAACGGCTCAGGCGACTAAACTCTGCCGCATAGTCATCAATAGAACGGTTCCCCTGCTGGATGTTCTGGAATCGTAGCCCCATGGCTACTCTAGCAGTGGTCGAGAAGAATTTCTTCTTGAAATGGGTCTTGAACTGATCCCAAGTGGCTCTACCTCTCGCAAACAACGGCTCATTCTGGAACCAGACTCCTGCTAAGTCTATCAGCAGAAATCTCGCTGCCTCGACCTGGAGGTCATCCGACATCCTAACTCCCAGAAGCTTCCTCTCTACCGAATCTAGCCAGTCATCTGCTACTACTATGCCCTCAGTCCCTGAGAACTCCTTGGGATTCAGACCCATAAAGTCGTTGATCGTCCCCGCTCTCTGTCGTGGCTCTACATGTGGTGGGACCACGGGACGTCCCTCAGAACGCTCCATGCTCTGGCGGAGTAGGCTAGTCTACTCCTGATGGGTTGTTAGGAACCCCTGAATCAGTGTGAGCAGCTGGTTCCCGTCGAGTGTGACGGAAGCCTGGATGGGTATAGTGATAGGGGGTGGTGGAAGTATCGGGTCCTGCTGGGCCTGTGATGTGGAAGGTGGTTGTGGGATCTGGGTGTGTGGATCTGTGGAGTGGAGGAATGTGGTAGGTGGAGGTGTATCAGTCGACTGGTCAGCTGACTGGATAAGGAGGGCCCCATTCTCGGGGGTAACATACTGGGATGAACGAGTAAGCACCATCTAAATTACAATAAAAAGGACTTATAAGGACTTATTTTAAGTAAGCAATCATATGCAAGAAAATCTAATTATAATAGCAAACATGTGATGTATTTTCTATGTTGCAATCCTAGCATTCCTCTAGGTGTTCTAAGCGTCATTTCTAATGTTGTTATACCTTAATTTCCTAATTGCAGGCATGCTTGGTACAATAACGTAACCAAACAGTTTAGTCAGGACCTGCATGGGCCACCACTAAAAACATGTCACGATCCGCTACCCAAATTGTTGGGCCAGGCCGAGTCATGCCCAGCCTATGTTGAGATAAAATGTAGTAAGCTGTTCTAAAGACAACATGATAAGACTAAATGTGCTAACAGTTCTATAAGTGAATAAAAGTCATAAATGCTACAAACACAAAAGTCGTCTCATATATAGAAATAAGTCCCAAGTACAAGTGATCTGAAATGTAAAACTGGATACATGTCCAGTTACAAAATATGTAGCCTAATACATGACTACACTAAATATCCCAAACAGCTAAGCAAACTAGACGAGTCTCCCCGCAGGAACATCCTCGTATGGCAAAGCCGGGTCCTCGACAGTATCTCCATAATATGAGTCGCAGAGTAACTCCTCCTCAGTAAGGACACCTACAACGTTATCCTGTCAGGACGGGAGCAAGTACTGAATCTAGCAAACTAGCATATGAAACATGGAAATGAACATAAGTGAAAATAACTGGAACATGGCATCACACAATCTATCATGGCAAGGACACATATGTCATAGAGACAGATGTATATATAATGTTTAAAACTGTAGCAAGTACGTGATCGGTCAATAGATGTACAATGTACTGTGGTACATGTAAATGAAATATACATACGTACAAGTTAATAAGCATAGATGTACATCCGTACAGAAATACGGGATAATGGCCTGCGGCAAGGTATGCATATAAAATACGACCTCGCTCGCTACTATAGGGGGGTCGTGATCACGTACTCTACTATCAGTTTCCCCATAACCCATATTCTAATCATGTGAGAGATACATCAAGACTGTTCTAAGCATGGTAGTAATGGAAAGTACAATATGTGATATTTTAACTTGCTACCCCAAGGATCAGCATTTAACATGGCGGATTTTACAGTTCATTTATGTGACAATATGTAAAGTTCGTAGAAAGTACTTGCCTCTAGCAAAGCAAAACAAGCTGCGATAAAAGTGCTATGGATGTCCGGTAACTCATCACTGTAGAAGTAAATACAATAACTTAGTTTTTACGCTAAGCTAAAACACTAGGACACTAATTGGTGAAATATGACTTGTGACTGGGCACCTAGCCAAAATGATGACTTTGGCATAGGAGACCAATGTGGGGGTGACACACTACTTTAACTAACTTTCTAGGGTCTTTACACTAGTGAGTGGGCTAAAACTCAAAATAACACAAAAAGCTACAAGTCGTAATTAATCAATAAATAAATCAAATGATCATTGTGTTCTAACAATTTTGAGATAGACAAAAAGCCTAGTTTTACTTAAAGTAAAGTTGTAGTTCACTTGAACTGGTACTAAACCGGTAAACCCTATTTTTCATATGGTTAGTAACTGGTACGGTTTGGTTCATTTTTATTCGGTTTTTAGAATAATCAAACCATAAACCGAACCAAACCAGTCGGTTTTTTACAAGGCCAAATCGAACCAATTCGATTGAACCATCGGTTCGGTTAAAAACCGATCGGTTCGATTTGATTTGGTTCGATTTGATCGGTTTGATTTAAATATGCACAGCCCTAGTGACAACATGCAAGCAATGACAATCGGCATGTCACAGTGCATCTAGAAAGCACAAGTACTCTAGGAATCGTTGTACCCTGAGATTATGGACGGCTGTTATATTTCAAATTCTCATGTTAGGATCATCGAATATTGAGATTGATGCATCCACACATTGTGCAAACTATGTATGACAGAACATTAGCTAACTCTTCTTTATGTCCCTACATCTATGAGAAGTGCTGGCACTCCAAAATTGATGTTGTCTTGTATTATAGGACGAACATTTCGGACATGCACAAACACTGTAAAATACTACAGGAAATATCAAAATAGATAATAAACTTGTGTCGTCATGTCTAAAACCTATCGTTACAATATGTGTCCATACAACATAGGGCTCCTCATTTCCTACTACTCTTATTGTAAGAGTGTTTCTAACTTGTTTAAACATTTTCTATCCTTAATTGCAGTAGACATTAAGTTCATCTTGAATCATAAATCTAACAGAAGGTCAAGTCTCTGCAAAATTGCTTAAAGCATATTTATTCTCAGTAAATTCATGTTGCATAATACAATAATAAGCTCAATTTACTGTCCTTAGTATATTTATTGTTGGGTAGTGAGACACTATCGATGGTCTGCTGGGGAGTGTGGTTAAGTACAAATAGCTGGGGCTTTAGGGATAAATAAAATAATATTGAGAGAATAATGGAATTTTTTTTGCTAACATCATTCTTTGGTTGGACTTTGCTAGTGACGATGGGGGGCATAAAGGATAGGGAGAGACAGACAGTAGTATGTACTGCTTTGTGTAGTAGCGATACGTTATGAAATTCCTAAGTAAAAATTTCTAAGGATAGGGAGAGACAAATATAATCTCAGTAAAAATTCCTAAGAAGAAAATTTCTAAGTAAAAATTCCTAAGAATACGTTATGAAATAACATATCCCTTTTATCACACATCTCTTGTATCCGCCGCTCGACATGGGCAGGACATCTATAAACTAGGGTTTATAACATAGATCTGACAATTAGGGCATAGATCAAAGTAAAAACATTACCTTCTTCGAGTTCGGAGGCGAATTTTGTGGCGAGCGGCGACACGCGGGATAGGTGAGAGAGATTCAGGTGAGGAGAAAATTTGGGTGAGGAGAAAATTTTAGGTCGGAGGAATTGAATTTTAGGTGAGGAATTGAATTTTAAGATGGAGGCATGGGCGACCAGTTGGGCTGAGATGGGCTCCAGCCCCAACCAAATTTTTTTTTTATTGTTAATATATATATATATATATATATATATATATATATATATATATATCCGTCCGATTCAAGACCAAGTATTGTGCTATCATCGAGTACGTCTTCCGATCAATGATCCAATTCGTTATCCCAACTTTACTTGCGCGTCATCCATTCCTATCATTCCCTTCGTTTGTAGACAATCTCATCGTCGTTCACGCACACTCCCTGTTCCCCGTCCTACTCTAAGTCTTGCTGTCCCAAGTCTATCGTCCGTCCGGACGATACTGTAAGGTCAATCGCACAAGTTCAATCACTCGGCATAGGGTCGTCCGCCTATCCGCTAGGTCAGCTCACAAAGGTAATAGTTACACGTCAAGTCCGTGGCTCATCGTGCAAGGTCGTTGCACGACGCTCGCCCCAAATCCTATGGTCAAACCATTTGTTCGTTTGTACGGGAGTTTCTACCCAAGTTCGTGTCACTCAGATTTCTAAACATCGAGCACGATCACCTATTCGCGTCAATACATCGTTGCACATATTCAAATCCATTCAAATCACCAATTCTAACCAATTCGTTTATTCAATCACGAGGTCGTCTAGCTTTGACAATATGTTGCGTCCCAATCTCACGCGAGTCCGATTATCCACGGCGGTTCATGAATCACCATGCAACGCTCCCGCAGAATAATTATTCTCATCGGGGCGTAACTCTTGCTTGCGTCTAGACTAATTCGTTCTCGATACGCGGATTGGACCTACACAATCCTCAAATTCAATCGTCACGTACGCTAAGTCATTCTCGAGTCCACCTTCGCGTCAAACCACAAGTTGAAGCAATCAGATTGCCACGCCATCCAAGTTCAATCACTCCTGCCGTATGAATCACCATATCAGCGCTCACGTGGAGTGATCGTCCTAATCCGGTGCGACGCATGTGCGAGGCTGGAGTTGCGCTCGTATAAGACAAGAATGTCAATGTTGTGGTTGTCAACGAAGCAAATCCAAGCAATCATATTTTTCATTCAAGCCAAATCAATTCGATAGTCTGACCGTCATCCGTTCAACTAGAAAATCCTCGAGCCAAGTCTATCTTTTCCTCGACACATTTTTAACATCCCAAGTATAGCATCCAACGGAACAATGACATTTGTACGACCGTCATTCGCCGAGTCAGAGTACCCCCGAGTTATCGCATATCGATCTTTGATATGCCTCAATACCATTGACGATATGTGTAACCTAACAATCTTCCTTTGCAACCGATTTCGAGTCGTACATGGATGCTATTGTCCGAGTTGGATATTCTATAATCTCCTCGATATTCAAGATCAAGTTCGATCACTTTTCCTCAAGCTAGTTTTCAAGTTCGTTCTTCAAACTCAAGTCACCATCCATTTGAATCAATCCAAAATCGTACACGCGATCCTCTAAGTTTCCTCGATCAAGACCTTTGTTTTCATTCATCGTTCCGAATCATTTTCTAACTTGCGTTACTTATCGACAAGTTGTCTGAACGACATCTCGTTCGAGACAATCAAAGTCACGACCAACTAAGCGTGAAACGTTCTAAGGCTTTATCCCAACTTTACTTGCGCGTCATCAATTCCTATCATTTCCTTCGTTTGGGGCCAATCTTATCGTCGTTCACGCACACTCCCTGTTCCTCGTCCTACTCTAAGTCTTGTTTTCCCAGGTCTATCGTCAGTCCAGACGATACTGTAAATGCCATCGCACAGGTTCAATCACTCGGCATAGGGTCGTCCGCCTATCCGCTAGGTCAGCTCTCAAGGTCATAGTTACACGTCGGGTCCGTGGCTCGTCGTGCAAGGTCATTGTACGACGCTCGCCCCAAATCCTATGGTCAAACTATTTGTTCGCTTGTACGGGAGTTTCTACCCAAGTTCGTTTCACTCAAATTTCTAAACATCGAGCATGATCACCAAATTCGCATCAAGACTTACGTTGCACATATTCAATTCCGTTCAATCACCAGTTCTAACCAATTCACGTATTCGATCACGAGGTCATCCAGCTCGACAATACATTGTGCCCCAATCTCACGTGAGTTCGATTATCCACGGCGGTTCATGAATCACCATGCAACGCTCCCGTGGAATAATCATTCTCATTGGGGCGTAACTCTTGTTTGAGTTTTAGACTAACCCATTCTCGATACGCGGATTGGACCTACTCAATCCTCAAGTTCAATTCATTAAGCACACAAATTCATTCTCGAGTCCACCTTCGCGTCAAACAACAAGTCGAAGCAATCAAATTGCCACGCCATCCAAGTTCAATCACTCCCGCCGTATGAATCACCATATCGGCGCTCACGCGGAGTGATCGTCCTAATCCGACGCGACGCATGTGCGAGGCTGGAGTTGCGCTCGCATAAGACAAGAACGTTAACGTTGTGGTTGTCAACGAAGCAAATCCAAGAATTCACATTTTCATCCAAGCCAAATCAATTCGATAGTTTGACCGTCATGCGTTCACTAGAAAATCCTCGAGCCCAATGTATCTTTCTCTTGACACATCTTTAACATCCCAAGTGTAACATCCAACGGAACAACGACATTTGCACGATCGTCATTCGCCGAGTCAGAGTACCCCCGAGTTATCGCATATCGATCTTTGATACGCCTCAATACCATCGATGATATGCGTAACCTGACGATCTTCCTTTGCAACCGATTTCGAGTCGTGCGTTGATGCTGTTGTCCGAGTTGGATATTCCACAATTTCCTCAAGATCAAGTTTTATTGCTATTCTTCAAGATAGTTTCAAGATCGTTGTCCAAACTCAAGTCATACGTTCATTCAACTCGATCTGAATCGTACGCGCGATCCTCTAAGTTTCCTCGATCAAGACCATTCATTTTCATTCATCGTTCCGAACCATTTTCTAACTCGCGTTGCCCATTGACAAGTTGTCCGAACGACATCTCGTTCGGGACATTCGAAGTCACGACCAACTAAGCGTGACGCGTTCTAAGGCTTTGCGCGATCGCATCGCCTCGCCGACATACTCATACCTTGAATAGCTGACCAGTGTGCGATGGACTTCCATTTCGCTCACCACCAGCTCATAGAATTCAAGAAAGGAGAAGGAGAACAATGTCGTTTTCCCCTTTGAGGCCAATATAGAAACTCGGGTGTTAATTTTGTTAAGTTTTTTAAAGTTTTGTTAAGTTTTTAATTTGTTTAAGTTTTTTTATTTTGTTAAGTTTTTAATTTGAATAAGTTTTTTTAAGTTTTTTAACATTTTTAAGTTTTTTTATTTTGTTAAGTTTTTTTTTGTTCCTCAAAATGACCAAAATATCCCTCTCAACGTTCATAAAACTGCCTTAATATGGGGGTAATTTGGTAAAAAAACCACCCCAAAATTTGAAAAAAACAAGAAAAAACAAAAAACAGCAAAAAACCGAAACGTATACTGGATTGAAACCTGTAGGCCAATATAGAAACCCGGGTGTTACTTTTGTTAAGTTTTTTAGAGTTTTGTTAAGTTTTTAATTTGTTTAAGTTTTTTTTATTTTGTTTAGTTCTTAAATAAGTTTTTTAAGTTTTTTCAATTTTGTCAAGTTTTTATAAGTTTTTTAACATTTTTAAGTTTTTTTATTTTGTTAAGTTTTTTTTTGTTCCTCAAATGACAAAAATATCCCTCCCAACGTTCATAAAACTGCCATAATATGGGGGTAATTTGGTAAAAAACCACCCCAAAATTTGAAAAAAAACAAGAAAAAAATAAAAAACAGCAAAAAATCGGACCGGGCCGGTCGGGCCTGAACGGGCCGGTCCGGGCCCTCCGTTGCACTAAAAAAAAAAAAATTCGTCGGGCCGGGCCGGGCCGGACTTGGGTGCGGTTGGGGGGGGCCCGACCCGACCCGCTTGGAGCCTAAGGGCCGGGCCGGGCGGGCTTATTCACGGGCCGGGCCGGGCTATTTCTCGTCGGGCTCGGGCGGGCCCGGGCCAGGTTCCGGACCGCCTGGCCCAAATAACACCTTGAATAGCTGACCGGTGTGCGATGGACTTCCATTTCGCTCACCACCAGCTCACAGAATTCAAGAAAGGAGAAGGAGAACAATGTCGTTTTTCCCTTTGAGGCCAATATAGAAACCCGGGTGTTAATTTTGTTAAGTTTTTTAAAGTTTTGTTAAGTTTTTAATTTGTTTAAGTTTTTTTTATTTTGGTTAGTTCTTGAATAAGTTTTTTAAGTTTTTTTAAGTTTTTTGAATTTTGTCAACTTTTTTTAAGTTTTTTAACATTTTTAAGTTTTTTTATTTTGTTAAGTTTTTTTTGTTCCTCAAAATGACCAAAATATCCCTCCCAACGTTCATAAAACTGCCATAATATGGGAGTAATTTGGTAAAAAACCACCCCAAAATTTGAAAAAAAAAACAAAAAAAACAAAAAACAGCAAAAAACCGGACCGGGCCGGTCCGGGCCGTCCGTTGCAATAAAAAAAATATCGTCGGGCCGGGCCGGGCCGGACTCGGGTGCGGTTGGGGGGGGGCCCGACCCGACCCGCTTGGAGCCTAGGGGCCGGGCCGAGCGGGCTTATTCACGGGCCGGGCCGGGCTATTTCTCGTCGGGCTCGGGCGGGCCCGGGCCGGGTTCCGGGCCGCCTGGCCCAAATAACACCATGAATAGCTAACCGGTGTGCGATGGACTTCCATTTCGCTCACCACCAGCTCACAAAATTCAAGAAAGGAGAAGGAGAACAATGCCGTTTTCCCCTTTGAGGACCAACGGTAACCAAAGATTTCTAGAGTTCTACATGGATATATTATATATTATTATTGTTATAAAGGCGGGCAACATTATTTCTATGGTAGAAACCTGTAGGTCTATATTGAAACCTGTAGGTCAATATAGAAACCCGGGTTGTTATCATGATATATTTTGTCCATATTAACATTGATAGTTTCGGATTCAAAAACGTATACTGGATTGAAACCTGTAGGCCAATATAGAAACCCGGGTGTTAATTTTGTTAAGTTTTTAAAAGTTTTGTTAAGTTTTTAATTTGTTTAAGTTTTTTTTTTTATTTTGTTTAGTTCTTGAATAAGTTTTTTAAGTTTTTTCAATTTTGTCAAGTTTTTTTAAGTTTTTTAACATTTTTAAGTTTTTTTTATTTTGTTAAGTTTTTTTTGTTCCTCAAATGACCAAAATATCCCTCCCAACGTTCATAAAACTGCCATAATATGGGGGTAATTTGGTAAAAAAACTACCCCAAAATTTGAAAAAAACAAGAAAAAATAAAAAACAACAAAAAATTCCGGGCCGTCCGTTGCACTAAAAAAAAAAATAATTTGTCGGGCCGGGCCGGGCCGGACTCGGGTGCGGTTGGGGGGGGGCCGACCCGACCCGCTTGGAGCCTAGGGGCCGGGCCGGGCGGGCTTATTCACGGGCCGGGCCGGGCCGGGCTATTTCTCGTCGGGCTCGGATGGGCCCGGGCCGGGTTCCGGGCCGCCTGGCCCAAATAACACCTTGAATAGCTGACCGGTTTGCGATGGACTTCCATTTCGCTCACCACCAGCTCACAAAATTCAAGAAAGAAGAAGGAGAACAATGCCGTTTTCCCCTTTGAGGACCAACGGTAACCAAAGATTTCTAGAGTTCTACATGGATATATTATATATTATTATTGTTATAAAGGCGGGCAACATTATTTCTATGGTAGAAACCTGTAGGTCTATATTGCAACCTGTAGGTCTATATAGAAACCCGGGTTTCCATTATGATATATTTTGTCCGTATTAAAATTGACAGTTTCGGATTCAAAAATGTATACTGGATTGAAAGCTGTAGGCCAATATAGAAATCTGGGTGTTAATTTTGTTAAGTTTTTAATTTGTTTATGTTTTTTTTATTTTGTTTAGTTCTTGAATAAGTTTTTTAAGTTTTTTCAATTTTGTCAAGTTTTTTTAAGTTTTTTAACATTTTTAAGTTTTTTTATTTTGTTAAGTTTTTTTTGTTCCTCAAATGACCAAAATATCCCTCCCAACGTTCATAAAACTGGCATAATATGGGGGTAATTTGGTAAAAAACCACCCCAAAATTTGAAAAAAACAAGAAAAAATAAAAACAACAAAAAACCGGACCGGGCCAGTCGGGCCTGACCGGGCCGGTCCGGGCCGTCCGTTGCACTAAAAAAAAAAAAATTCGTCGGGCCGGGCCGGGCCGGACTAGGGTGCGGTTGGGGGGGGGCCGACCCGACCCGCTTGGAGCCTAGGGGCCGGGCCGGGCGGGCTTATCCCCGGGCCGGGCTATTTCTCGTCGGGCTCGGGCGGGCCCGGGCCGGGTTCCGGGCCGCCTGGCCCAAATAACACCTTGAATAGCTGACCGGTGTGCGATGGACTTCCATTTCGCTCACCACCAGCTCACAGAATTCAAGAAAGGAGAAGGAGAACAATGTCGTTTTCCCCTTTGAGGCCAATATAGAAACCCGGGTGTTAATTTTGTTAAGTTTTTTAAAGTTTTGTTAAGTTTTTAATTTGTTTAAGTTTTTTTTATTTTGGTTAGTTCTTGAATAAGTTTTTTAAGTTTTTTTAAGTTTTTTGAATTTTGTCAAGTTTTTTTAAGTTTTTAACATTTTTAAGTTTTTTTATTTTGTTAAGTTTTTTTTTGTTCCTCAAAATGACCAAAATATCCCTCCCAACGTTCATAAAACTGCCATAATATGGGGGTAATTTGGTAAAAAACCACCCCAAAATTTGAAAAAAAAACAAAAAAAAAACAAAAAACAGCAAAAAAACCGGACCGGGCGGTCCGTTGCACTAAAAAAAAAAAATATCGTCAGGCCGGGCCGGGCCGGACTCGGGTGCGGTTGGGGGGGCCCGACCCGACCCGCTTGGAGCCTAGAGGCCGGGCCGAGCGGGCTTATTCACGGGCCGGGCCGAGCGGGCTTATTCACGGGCCGGGCCGGGCTATTTCTCGTCGGGCTCGGGCGGGCCCGGGCCGGGTTCCAGGCCGCCTGGCCCAAATAACACCTTGAATAGCTAACCGGTGTGCGATGGACTTCCATTTCGCTCACCACCAGCTCACAAAATTCAAGAAAGGAGAAGGAGAACAATGCCGTTTTCCCCTTTGAGGACCAACGGTAACCAAAGATTTCTAGAGTTCTACATGGATATATTATATATTATTATTGTTATAAAGGCGGGCAACATTATTTCTATGGTAGAAACCTGTAGGTCTATATTGAAACCTGTAGGTCAATATAGAAACCCGGGTTGTTATCATGATATATTTTGTCCATATTAACATTGATAGTTTCGGATTCAAAAATGTATACTGGATTGAAACCTGTAGGCCAATATAGAAACCCGGGTGTTAATTTTGTTAAGTTTTTAAAAGTTTTGTTAAGTTTTTAATTTGTTTAAGTTTTTTTTATTTTGTTTAGTTCTTGAATAAGTTTTTTAAGTTTTTTCAATTTTGTCAAGTTTTTTTAAGTTTTTTAACATTTTTAAGTTTTTTTATTTTGTTAAGTTTTTTTTCCTCAAAATGACCAAAATATCCCTCCCAACGTTCATAAAACTGCCATAATATGGGGGTAATTTGGTAAAAAATCACCCTAAAATTTGAAAAAAAAACAAGAAAAAATAAAAAACAGCAAAAAATCGGACCGGGCCGGTCCAGGCCGTCCGTTGCACTAAAAAAAAAAAAATTCGTCGGGCCGGGCTGGGCCGGACTCTGGTGTGGTTGGGGGGGGGGCCCGACCCGACCCGCTTGGAGCCTAGGGGCCGGGCCGGGCCGGGCTATTTCTCGTCGGGCTCGGATGGGCCCGGGCCGGGTTCCGGGCCGCCTGGCCCAAATAACACCTTGAATAGCTGACCGGTGTGCGATGGACTTCCATTTCGCTCACCACTAGCTCACAAAATTCAAGAAAGGAGAAGGAGAACAATGTCGTTTTCCCCCTTTGAGGACCAACGGTAACCAAAGATTTCTAGAGTTCTACATGGATATATTATATATTATTATTGTTATAAAAGCGGGCAACATTATTTCTATGGTAGACACCTGTAGGTCTATATTGAAACCTGTAGGTCTATATAGAAACCCGGGTTTCCATTATGATATATTTTGTCCGTATTAAAATTGACAGTTTCGGATTCAAAAATGTATACTGGATTGAAACCTGTAGGCCAATATAGAAACCCGGGTGTTAATTTTGTTAAGTTTTTTAAAGTTTTGTTAAGTTTTTAATTTGTTTATGTTTTTTTTATTTTGTTTAGTTCTTGAATAAGTTTTTTAAGTTTTTTCAATTTTGTCTTAGACTATCAAAGGCGCGCTCGGAGTGTCGCTCGGCCGACGCGAACATCGCTAAGGTGGGTGGCTCCGATGAACCCGTCTTTGCTTAGCCTAGACACATAACAATACGGACACTATCACGAGAATCGCTAGGCGATAACCCTGTGCATGCTAATAAATGACTCAACGCACCTAGCTAAGGGAATAATCCTATCTTGCATGCTTGTATAGAATATGGAAAGAAACATGGAAAATATGAGAACTCTCGCACCGCGCTCCACGCTCGTGCTACGGCACAAGCTTACGTTCAAGTCGCTTACGCATTCAACAATGAAACAATGAGTGGATTACAACAATGAAACGGAAAGACTATCAACATAGTCGTTCCAAGTAGAGTATAGCAACATTGAAAGACTATGGGACCGATGGGTCGCCAAGGCGACTCCCACACTGGGAGTTGCGTAACGAAAGAATGAATGAATCAACGAATGAATGAATGAATGAATATGTGAACGAATCAATGAACAAATGAACAAGTGAAAGAAGGAAAGAAAGGAAAGAATAAATGAAAGATAAGAAAGGAAAGAATGGTTAGCGACAGGTGTGACGGGCACGTACAACGGGGCTCGCTACCCGCGCTGCACGGACGCCAACCTGGTCGATAACGCATTGTGGCTAAGGGTTAGCCTACGGCTCGGAGACAGCCGTTAAGTTAAAATGACAATAAAATACGAAATGGTCGTGGACGGCTCGTGCACGAGCGTAAAGGGATTCCAAGGGCAACGAACGACGATTTTGTGGCCGGCCTAGGCGGAATCATGGCCTACGGGCGGACAAAATGTGCGGGCTTGGGCACATAACCAAATGTAGGGCCGGTTATTCAATAGTCTATCAAGGTGTACCAGCCATCACGCTTGATAGATGAGAATGCCACAGGGGAAATGTCCATAATGGCTGACTTGCCAGCGACCGGTGCATATAGATTTAAGTGGGCTTTGCTGGTGGCAATCCACGTGCAAGTCCTTGCATTGAAATCAAAGTAGTCTAAGTTAACTGAACAAAGTGCCTTCTGAACAAGGTTGAATATAATACACCAGATAATCAAGAGTATTTCGGCAAAGGAGTTAGGAAACACGCCTACGACATGCTAGGACCCGAGGCAGGGACACGCCCTTGATATTGAATGTTCACATGAATTACGTTAAGTCATTTCATATGAATTATTGACTAACTTGGTTTACTTTGGACAGGGAAGGCCGGACGGTAAGTATGGGTAAGTCATGCATATATATATTTCCATGCGACACTTGTATTCGGCAACACGAGATAGGCTATGAAATATGCCATGAAATTGATCCTAAGGCAAGATTAGAAAGACAATAAATGATAGAGATGCACAAAAGTAAATAGAACATGCTTGGTAATGACAGCATTGTGGGCGAGCTAGCCTCCCCACCAGTGCATAACAATATACTGATAACCCCACAGTCTACTTACAGGATGCAGGTATCGTCGACGGGTGCGGAGCTTCCATCGAACGTGCTAAGGCGCAGAGCTATCTCTGGAGCCTTGGAGCGTTGCAAGGAGCTGAAGCACCCTATACAGGACATAATGTATCGGAACATCGCCATGAATCATTCCATCTTGTAAGCCACTTGGCACGCCTTTTATGTTTCAGAGAGAGAGAGAGCTTGAGCGATTTGTAATATCGGCCTAGCGCCGCTTGTAAACTTCTTGAAAATCAATAAAAGAGTTTGAATTAGCTTCAACTTATGTTCATTTACTTTCCGCTGCAAATGGGGACACTCTGTGCGACTCTGTGGCCTAGCTCAAATCGGCCGTTTCTGGACTTGGCCTTGCACGGGCGCAACCTAGGCCCGTGCGGCATCACGCCTTAGCGAGGACGATCGCTCCTACGGGAGCGGGGCGTGACACACAATGCTATCATTACCAAACACGTATCATTTACTTTTGTGCATCTCTATCATTCATTGTCTTTCTAATCTTGCCTTAGGGTCATTTTCATGGCATATATCATAACCTATCCCGTGTTGCCAATTTCAAGTGTCGCATGGAAATACATGCACGACTTACCGATACTTACCATCCGGCCTTCCCTGTTCCAAGTAAACCAAGTTAGACAACAGTTTACATAAACTTTCAATATCAAGAGACGTAACTCATGTGGACTTTCAATGTCAAGTGCGAGTCCCTGCCTCGGGTCCTAGCGCGTCGTAGGCGTGTTCTTTAACTCATTTGTACGACGTATTCATTATCATTTGGAGTGATACATTTCAAGTCATTCAGTAGGCACTTGTTCATTTAACTTAGACTACTTTGATTTCAATGCAAAGACTTGCACGTGGATTGCCACCAGCAAAGCCCACCTAATCTATATGCATCGGTCGCTGGCATCACAAGCCATCCTGGACATATTCCCCTTGGTATTTTCTTACCTATCATGGCGTACGGCTGGTACACCCTGATAGTCTCTTGAAAAATACCCCGCACTTACGTTTCCTGTTGTGGCCAAGCCCCCACCCAGGTCGTCCGTAAGCCCCCTTTTGATTCCGTCCGGACCGGCAAGTCCTTCACACTTTGACCATGCCGCGGAATCCCTATCTCTTTACGGCACAGCATACGCCACCCCTCGCTCGTACCGTTTGTCCACGACCATTTTGTATTAACTTGTCTTTTTAACTTAACGGCTGTCTCTGAGCCGTAGGCTAACCCTTAGCCTTCTTACGTTATCGACCAAGTTGGCGTCCGTGCAGCGCGGGTAGCGAGTCCCGTTGCACGTGCCCGTCACACCTGCCGCTAACCATTCTTTTCTTTCTTATCTTTCATTCATTCTTTCTTTTCTTTCTTTCTTTCTTTCTTTCCCTTGTTCGTTCATTCATTGGTTCTTTCACATGTTCGTTCATTCATTCGTTGATTCATTCATTCACTTATTCGTTCATTCATTTTGCAACTCCCTGTACGGGAGTCGCCTTGGCGACCCATTGGTCCCATAGTATTTCAATGTTGCTAAACTCTACTAGGAACGACTATGTTGATAGTTTTCCCGTTTCATTGTTGTAAACCATTCATTGTTTCATTGTTGAACGCAAGTTTGTGCCTTAGCACGAGCGTGGAGCGCGGTGCGAGAGTTCTCGTATTTTCTATGTTCTTTCCATATTCTATACAAGCATACAAGATGGGATTATTCCCTTAGCTAGGTGCGTTGAGTCATTTATTAGCATGTGCGGGGTTATCGCCTAGCGATTCTCGTGATAGTGTCCACATTGTTATGTGTCTAGGCTAAGCAAAGACGGGTTCATCGGAGCCACCCACCTTAGCGATGTTCGCATCAGCCGAGCGATACTCCGAGCGCGCCTTTGAAAGTCTAAGTCTGGATTCATCTTGATGGGCCAATGTAAGCCTTGCATCGATTCTTCATCAGGTCGATGCCAACTCTTCGGGTCGACGGCTCGTTTGAGTCGTTGCACTTAGCGTTTGAATCGGCGTTCCGCTAAGGCGGAGCGGGCATTACATAATACACCACTCAAAACAAGTCTCGTCCTCCGAGACTTCCTGAGTGTAGGTCATCCTACCATTCCTTAATTCGTGTTATCGTATTTTATAGACAATTCTGTCGAACGGCTCCATCGTTCGATGTCATCGAACCATGCTCGGTACCTTTCCAAGTTTCGTGTCGCATACGTTTGGGTCGATTTTATTGAATAGCTTTTCATTCATTTTAGAGTTGATGGTTCTTATTCATTCGTTGCGTTTCTTCGACTTGGTTGCTATTTCAAAGTATCATGGGGCTGAAACGGTCACACGAGGTGCGTTAAAATTCGTCAAATACGAGTGTCGTAGGCTGAGGCAAACTCACTTTCGTTTATGTGCATCGCAACACCCACTTGCAGCTGCATTCGAGTTCATCATATCGCTGAGTTTGGATCGTGCACATATTCAAGGCGTCCCCCGAATACGTACATTTCAATCAAGCTTAGCGATTAGCGAAGTCGGACAAGCTACTCGTGATAGTTTTGATTTGCCGATCGTTTTGCTAACTTCGATTTAAAACCGAACTTGTGTGCATCTCACTATCGTTTATCTCGGTCATCGAGATGATTCGATTCGTTTCTCAAGCGTTCTTGTCTACGAAATCAATACGATTTCTTCTTAGCGGAGTCGACCAAGTCTAAGTAATTTCCGTCCGATTCAAGACCAAGTATTGCACCATCATCGAGTATTTCTTCCTATCAACGATTCAATTTGTTATCCCAACTTTACTTGCGCGTCATCCATTCCTATCATTCCCTTCGTTTGGGGCCAATCTTATCGTCGTTCACGCACACTCCCTGTTCCTCGTCCTACTCTAAGTCTTGTTTTCCCAGGTCTATCGTTCGTCCAGACGATACTGTAAATGCCATCGCACAGGTTCAATCACTCGGCATAGGGTCGTCCGCCTATCCGCTAGGTCAGCTCACAAGGTCATAGTTACACGTCGGGTCCGTGGCTCGTCGTGTAAGGTCATTGTACGACGCTCGCCCCAAATCCTATGGTCAAACCATTTGTTCGCTTGTACGGGAGTTTCTACCCAAGTTCGTTTCACTCAAATTTCTAAACATCGAGCATGATCACCAAATTCGCATCAAGACTTACGTTGCACATATTCAATTCCGTTCAATCACCAGTTCTAACCAATTCACGTATTCGATCACGAGGTCATCCAGCTCGACAATACATTGCGCCCCAATCTCACGCGAGTCCGATTATCTACGGCGGTTCATGAATCACCATGCAACGCTCCCGTGGAATAATCATTCTCATCGGGGCGTAACTCTTGTTTGAGTTTTAGACTAACCCATTCTCGATACGCGGATTGGACCTACTCAATCCTCAAGTTCAATTCATCAAGCACACAAATTCATTCTCGAGTCCACCTTCGCGTCAAACCACAAGTCGAAGCAATCAAATTGCCACGCCATCCAAGAAATTTATTATAATTTTCTGGAATTTATTAACCAGTACAAATATTTAATAAAAATCAGGTTTCCTAAGTATACAGAAAATGAGTTTTGGTTTCATATGCCAAACTAGTGGCAAAACTGTAAATTAAATACTACAAAAATTATACTAAATTAGCTAAATTAATATAGTATCTAAATACTATTTTTCTAGAATTTTAACAGTACTTTAAGTATTTTTAGAAAATCAAAAACAGCATTGCACACAATTGAAATTAAATAATTAATTATCTGCGTATTTTGTCCATGTATATAATTTGAACCAAAGTTCAAATACAGGACCCAAGGCCATGAATCAAGTCCAATATGACTTGTACAGGTCTTGAATGTGTAAAAACACATTTGGACCCAAAAACCCATGCTAGGCTTGGACACCAAATGGTTGCAGTAATTTAAATACACTAGAAATACAATTTGGTACTAGTGCAAAATAAATATTTATTATTTAATATGGTAAAATTATACAAAATAATTATATACATACACATGTAAAAAGTACATATATCTATGTATAAGGAAAATACTTAATTAAAAAGTATATATACATATACAAAATATTGTATACACATATATATATTTGTATATATATAATAATATATATACATCTAAAAATATATACATATATACACATATGTATATAAACACTAACTAATATATATAAATTTACTAGTTATAAAAATATATATACCTATATAAAATTATAGCTAATATACAGTATATATACATATATATATATACTAATATATACATATATACATATATATATAAATATATAAATAAAACAGAAAAGAAAAGAAAAAGAAAAAGAAAGGAAAAAGAATACAAAAACAAGGAGGGGGGGCTCGAACCCGAGCGCGCAGGGGGGGTTTAGGTTAGGACAGGCTGGCCAGGGGGTCAGCCCATCAGTTGTGTTAGAGTTAAGGCTTTAGTTAATTTTATTTAGGTATTAAGTGTTTAAATAATAAAAAAAAAATATAAACACAGTCCTGTGTCCTGACTGTTAGGGACACAAGTGTCTTGTATCCTCGCTCAGCACGATACGTACGACACGAGTTTCACGTGTCCTAGTCTACGCTCGTGTTCGCCAGGACACGGCGAACAATTTCGACCCAACACGAGACACGCACGACACAAAGGAATACTGCCACTCACGTGTCCGGTCGTCGAAGGGGTTTTCGAGGGTCGTGGACGGCGGAGGAGGCGTCGGCGAGGCGGCGCTCCGGTGGCGCTGGGCGCGGCTCATTGCAGCGAGTCGGATGAGGGTGGTTGGGGTTGTGGCACTCGGCGTGGGGGCTGGACGAGGAGTTCGTCGGGGCTGCGGTTAGGGTTTAGGGAAAAGGAGAAGAACGGTGGTCGTGGGGGTGGCTGGAGAGGATTTAGGGTTAGGGTTTGGTCTGGGGGGGGAGAGAAGGGTTTAAATAGGGGGTTGTGGGCGGTGCTAGGTCGGTCAGGGCAGCCGGAATTGGCGGGGGCAGGCCGATCGTCGTCGTCGGTCGTCGGGCAGGAGGGTGGGTAGGAGTCTTGCAATAGGGTCCCTAGGATTTAGGTTATTGCATATAGGTCCCCACAGTAGCAAATGCAAATAATAATTTGCATTCAGTAGTTTAAAACAATTAACAAATTACAAACTGATATATTTAACAATTAAGTAAATTGAATACTGATATAAAAACAATTCAAAAATTACAAAATGCTATTTAAATAATCTAATTAATTACAAAAGTCAATTAAAACATTTTAGAAAATTTGTAAATCATTATTTTAATATATAAAACTCATTTAAAAATTATTTAAAAATTCTAGAAAAATTCCTAAAAATTCTAATAATTATTTTAAGGCTATAAATGACATTAAAATTTAATTAACACTAATTTAACTAAAATTTGAAAAACAGGGGCTTACATATCTTGAGGCTACAAGAAGAGATCCACTAACTAGATTCCTCCTAACCGACGGCACATGAAGCACATCATAGAGAGGTAGAATTTTTTCTGATGTCATCTTCAGATCTATTCTTTCTCTTTCCACAATCTGTGTCGTTGAGCCATCTCCTAAGGTCACACCTCCTCCACATGATTCCTGATAGTTTGAAAAACATGAGCGATCAAACGAAACGTGAACATTAGCTCCGAAATCTAACCACCAATCATCAAAATGGTAAGAATTATTAACTATAGGTTGATAGCTTACAGACCTGAAGGAGCTAGAAGACCCATTCAGAATCATGTTAGCCTCTGGCTTGCCTTTTCCTTTGAATGAGGTCTTCACAGGTTCTTTCTTCCTAAAGAAGCAGTTAATGATCGTATGGTTTGTTTTACCACACACAAAACAAAATTTTCTTTGATCCTGAGTCTGACCAAAGTTTCTAGGTTTCTGAGATTACTGGTGATGAGGGTTTTGGTGATGAGAATTTTGGTAATGAGGGTTTTGGTGATTTGGTTGGAAACTCTGCTTTTTTTAAGGAGTTTTTTTTGGGTTTGAGATGGTGGTTAGCCTTGGGTTTGCCATTGCTTTCTACAAGATTTATCCTAGATTTGGAATCAGACCTAGCTTTGGATTTTAACCTAAACTCTTTTTTTGTTCTAAGTCTCTTTAGAGCTTGAGGGTATGTAATAGTTTCTTGTAGATGGAGGAGATCCTTAACCACATTAGACCAAGAAGGAGGGAGTTTGTCTATCAAGCATCCAACTTTATGCTCAGTAGAAAAGAATGTTGCCTTAGCTTGAACATGCCTAAGGTGTTCTTGGAATTCATGAATTTGGTCATTGTAGGTTTATTATCTACCATGACATATCTGTTGAATGTGGAGGAATTGATTCTTTCAATTCTAGCTTCATCACAACCATATTCATCTTCCAAAGCATCACAGAGTTCTTTACCGCTTTTATATTCAAAAAATATGTCATAGAGAGACTCAGACATAGCGCTTATGATTCTGTGAAAATAGTGGTAGTCTATTTCCTTAGGGGTCTTAGGTTTGGAGGACGAGGAGGACTTGATTACCCCTATGTCAGACTCAGTATCGTCAGAATCATTTGTAATGGGTGTGGACCCATCAATGACAGAAATCAATCCTAGAGTGGTAAGCCAAAACTTCATCTGGCTCTGCCACCTCTTGAAATAAGTGCCATATTGAACTTAGAAGGTTCTGCAGTGAAGGTCACTTCCTTGATAGTCATGATTTCTAAAGGTCTGCAAAAGTTATGTTTATTCAATAAGGGTGAATATAATTGTGGGATAATAGTTTGAATGATCTTATAATCAACCTTTAAAAACTTTAGTCTTTTCAAGTTTTGATAAGGTTGGGTTAGCTGTAGGGGCCGGATCCCAGCAAGCGGAGGTTCACTAGGAACGCTTAATATAAGTTGCTTAGACGATTTACGTCTTGTTGACAGTTCTTCCTTGAAAATCTGCAAGAAAATAAAATTTAAATTAAAGGTTACCGGCCTCCGGAGAAGTCGCGCACGTAGCACTGCCCCTAAAAGTTAATCCGGATCTATGTGCAGACTTTATCCGAATGCTCCTAGTGGTAAAATTTTCTCGAGCGACCCTCGACTTAGCTCTGCCCAGAGCAAGAACAAAGAAGAACAGCAGCGTTTCGAAGGAGATGAAAATTTGAGAGAAATTTCGTATGAAATTTTGTTTAGAAAATCGAATCGACATTCGGCGTCTGCAGATGTGGGCCCGCACCCGCACCAGGCCGGACGGCGGCGACGCACGTGTGGCCCATTGGGCTCCCACACAACACTTCAATGAAACAATTGAGAGTAAAGCAATGTATTCACTCACAAGTCCACACATTTAGCCGAAGTGGGACTATAGGAAAAAGTGAACTTGAGCCTTTGCTCAAAAGCTGCATATGCAGCCAACAGAATTTTGACAAAATGGAAAATCCTACAAAAACAACTATTTCCACCTAGCAAATAGCATTGATAACTTGACAAAGTTTGGGCGGGTGACAAACCATTCAAACAAATTATATCTCATATGTCCACTACCGAAGTAATTTTGAAATTCCATAGACGCTAGAATTTGCTACTGCATCTAGCAACGAATATTAGACTTAGACATAAAATTTCTTACAAGCCGTCACTAGCTAATTTGATTTTCACAAGTTTAAATGTAGGTTTGATTTTTGTTTCAATTTTCACCCCTTTAAATATATATAGGTTAAATATTTGGGATAAAAATGTAAAGTTGGTCAAAGCTCCAAAAAACAAAGAAGGGGTAAACAAAATATAAAAAAATATGAGTGCGGCTAATAATACCCATAATTTGAATAAAGGTTTTGTTGGTGTAACGTTGTTTTGTAGAAAAATTAAAAAAATAAATACAACCAAAGAAGCTTGTCGGTAAATTGTTCTAGCCAACTGTCAGTGATATTGATACTAAAGATTGTGTAGAGATTTATGTAAAAGTATGAGCAAATATATGTTCATTTTGCAAGTGCTTAAATAGGGAAGTGGAGCACCAAAAACACTCTTTAGCTTCTGCGAGTATTTTGTGTTAAGCTTACTACTTAATAATCACAAGAGATATATGTATGTACTATACATATGTTCATGTATTTAACCATTTATGGATTACTATGTTGATAAATTTGAAGCTAATGAACCATTCATCTCGCAAAATTGGAATTTATCTATAGAGTTCTATTACAAAAACTCAAATAACTCAAAATAACAACTTACGACACATGTACTTAACTAATATTGAAAGTACTGTACATATTTTTCACTTTAGCCCCTTGAAAAAATAAGGTCGTAATCCTAAATTTTCATGGCCGAGTTTTAAAAATCAAGAACTCAAGAATTCCTCTAGGATTTTTGTTATCTATAAGCAATGCATGAAGTACTGAATAGCATAGGGGGCATCCAAGGGTTCAACTTTTTTATGGTAATATTAATGCGAATTTTTCCTAAAAAATCATATGAGAGATCACACAAAAAACACTGAGCGAGCAATATACAGACCCAGAACCAAAGATAATTTATGAAGAGAATGAATTTTTTAGAACCATCAAGTTTCATTTCATTACTCATGCCTATTCCAAAGCTTTATTCTTTTGGATCGAGATCCATTATTCATTCAATGAATCTACTAAAGATTCATAAGAGCAAACTAACCACTATCCGAAAAATATATAAGGCCACATTTTCTCATGTCATCGTGAATTAGTACATCATAGCTAGACTTTCGAGAAGCCAGGTTTACTCTTGATAACTTGACTTGCAACAAGATATTGCATTCAGGATTGGATATTGCATTCGTGATTGTAGCACAATTGAAAAAGAAAGTATAACACATCCAGAAAATAAATAAAGAAGTAATAAACTCAAGAATCAAGTAAAACATAAAGAACAAAGAAGCCTCAAAAACAAGATATATGGAGCATGAGTTAAGGAAAGGAAATCAATTCCTTGGTGTTTCATTTCCTTTGGGAAATTTCAATTCATATCGATTTTTCTTTCCGGTGTTTGCGAAGGGAAAGTGAATACTTAAGGTGAGAAAGTGAATCATTGATTTGATGGATGGAACTATTTTTCTCCCTAATTTTCTTTCCATTAGAAATCACATTCCGTTCCTCCTAAATTTCTTTGGCACCCAAATATAGGAAAGTAATACTTTCATTTTTCAACCTCATGATTCTGCGAACCAAACGAGACTAGTAAGAATCCACTCACTTGGATAAAAGTGTCCACAAGACCATAGATATGTAATCTGAAAGTTTGATTCAAATAACCACCGCAACAACAAACAAGGAGTTTAGCTTCATTTAATTCATTTAAGCAGTTTACATCATCCTTTTCCTTCGAAAAACTAAATTAAAAATATACAATATAGCAGGATAAATTTTTATATACTGGAAACATGACCTTACCAAGCATATCTAGCTCAAAATAAACACCTTACAAGCATCTAGATCACAAGAAAAACAAAAAGGGAAAAAAATATCAGGGAAAAAAAAAAATCTTACCAAGCATAAATTCTGCCAATTTAGCACAACCTTGATGGTATAGACGATGTTTTAGCTTGAGTGCAAAGAGATACATCAGTCGTGTCTGAAGCCTGTTTAATACTGCATTGTGTAACCTTTCCGTTTTGGGAATTTATATATACTTTTGGATCCTTTTTATGTTTTATTTCTTGACACTAAACATGTTTGCATGAATTTGCCCCCCTCTTTCTTCAATGATGAAATCAGGAATCGTCTGAACACGACTTGTTAATGTTTGACGATACATGAATGACTTGTGATTAAAATCATAGATACGATATTCTTCATAATATGAGAAAACGTAGTTATCCCAATGGTTCACAGTTCACACCACTTTATGCAGATGCTCACAAAGTTATAAATTGAACATGCTAAGCAATCATATCCTATATCCATTTTCCTAGACATTTACACAATTAACTACTATACGTTCAATAGACCCCGGTGTACTGAAATCGTATCATTTGCAAACATGAACATAGTTCCATGAAACTATGAGTGAACGATGAGTGAACAACAATCAACAAATGAAACAAAACAAATGAATGAATGAAACAAAACATTGTGTGTAGAAACTATGAGTCAACGATGAATGAAACATTGTGTAGAAACTATGAGTGAACGAAGAATGAAACAAAACAAAATAATTTACACAGACTCTCTGATCACCGAAGATGCATTTAGTGAGACAATGATCTTAAAAGTAAAGATTCATCCATTAGACTTATCCAAAATTTTCCACGTCTTAGTGATGAAAGCTTATTATAGCTATTCTCAATTAGTACATTCTAGATTGTTCAAAAAACTGGTTCACTGTTTCTTGGTAAAAGAAATTATGCTACCCCTTCTAGGGACAAGAATTGCATACACCATTCCAGCCCCATATGAATAACAATTTAGGATACTCCAAAATCCATGTTGTCCATGCCAGTCACATCCCGAACACGGAACAAACACTCTAAAATATACAAGGAAACCAAAATAGATGTTGATGCAGTATCGTCGTGAGGATCCAAAATGGTGGTAGTTCATAAAAGGTCAACATACCGAGCACATAGAGGCAAAAAATTAGTTTCAACCAAAATGGTGATACATTGTCACCTTATTTCCCAACTAGAAGACCAAAATTGGAGTACAAACTTGAGTGATGGAAAATATAAATACAACATGAGTGCCAATGCAATATCAACCATCATAATAATATTAGAAAATACTTATCAACTACACTGGAAAGAAAAAAAATCAACTACGACCGACATTTCATGGACACAATACACACATGGCAAGACGGTGGTCTTGGTGTATCCTGGTTAGGGGCAGATCCAGTTACCGCAATGGTTTTGGTGTATCTTGGTCCGGGCAGATCCACACGGAGAGTAGTGGGGGCTCAAGCCTCCACTGAAATTTTGGAAAGAATTTGTTTATAGGCATTTCAAAAAAAAAAACTTATAAACAAAATATGGAACCTATACATGGATATTGTTGTAGTTTAGCTAATTTGGTTTTAAGTTCTTAAGACTTGGTTTTCAAGTTCTTGAGTTATAACCCTCTTATACGCATTTGATCCTAGTACATTTTGGAATTTGTGTGCTCAGATATGGAAATCAACAATCCTGCTAATACAACAATATAAAGCAAGATATTGATAATGGCAGCGAATCAAGAATGTAGAATTTGAAATTGTTCAAGAACACACTCAGACAATTGTCATTGTCCATCCTTTCATATAGCCATATTTACAACTATAGAACCAAAAGTACACCATCATCCCCACTCTCAATTTCAACCAGAGCCAACATGAAAACAGAGTATACATTCCCAAGATAGGTTGCAAGAAAGGAGCAGTCAGTTACCCCAAATGAGCCTGAGGCCGAGCCGGTACGACACCTGAGCGTCGACGCACGCGTAGATGATCTGTTTGTGGCTCAGGTTCGGCACCTCCCAGTTACTCGTCCCGACCCACTGCTTCTTCGCCGCCCCCACCGCCGCGGCCCAGCTGCGCCCCAGGACCTCCCTCGCCATGTCCTCCAACGACGCGTTCCTCCTCCCCCCCATCCGCTCCGCCGCGAGCTCCCGGATCTCCACCGGGCTCGCGACCGTCAGCCCGCGGGAATTTTTAAGCAGCCGGCAGTCGCACGCGATCCCGACGCCGGCGAAGCGGACGCCGGCGTCGCCGAGGAAGCGGCGCAGGAGGGAGGGGACGGAATTGGCGTGGACGAGGTGGAAGACGAGGCAGCGGCTGCCGACGGAGAGCTGGATGGTGGCGGCCGGGGGATCGCGGCCGGACCGGGCGCGCCACTGGACGCCGAGGCCGACGACTAACCGGCCTCTGAGGCGGAGGCCGAAGTGGATTCTATAGGTGGTGAGGATCCAGTTGCGGACGGTGGCGGCGCGGCGGGTGACGGTGGTGTGGACGCGGCGGCGGGGGGAGAAGCGGACGGAGAAGATCCGGCGGGCGGCGTCGGAGGGGCGGGGGACGATGGTGACGTCACCGGCGTCCATGGCGTTAGGGTTTTGGGAGGGAGAGGGAGGGAGAGGGAGGTCAGGAAGTTTCTTTTTTAGTAGTGACGAGTGGGAAGCAAGAAACAAGCTGTTGGTTTCTTGATTTCCCTCCAAGTAACCCTTTTCGATCGGAGAGGTATGATCACTCACCGTGGTAAGGATACCGATTTCTCGATGGGCCTCAACAGGAGAATCTAATAGCGAGTCTTTTACTTAGTGGACTGGGTTCTGAGCTGTTTTTTTCACATTTGTAAAGCCCAAACTAGGAAAGAATTTTTTTTAAAAAAGTAAAAGTTGAATAGCTATATAGTCGGAATATTATATTTTCGAAAATCAAATTTCAAGTAAATAAATTTTCAAGTTAAAAAAGTAAAAGTAGAAAATCCTAGGGGCGTTGGTATGTGCAGTACTATATCGTCGAAATTTTATATTCTCGGAAATTAAATTTCAAGTAAATAAATTTTCTAAAAAAAATTACACTTCCTTATTTAGTGACTATATAAATATTCCCCCCCCCCCTTCCCCCCCAAAAAAAAAAGATAAAAAAAAAAAAAGTTCAAAAACAAAAAAATAGGAAAACCAGTTAAATATAACATTAGGGGGCATTACTAAATATCGGCATCCAGAAATCTCAATCCGTTTTTAAACCTACCAAGATGCGGTTTCAACCAGTACAAAGTTTCAGAAATTGGTAATGTAGGCAAGGTTAAGAGTGTTTTTATGGAGAACATGATTTTGTGTGTGTGTGTGGGGGAGGGGGGGGGGGGGGGGGGGGGGGGGGGGGGGCTTAGAGAACTTGGGATGCCACCAGGCTTAGAGAACTTGGGATGCCACCAGAAGTCGAGACCGATTACCATGTCGAGTCTACAGAGGCGGAGGAGGGATTTATGGATCCAATTCTGAGAATGTGATAGCGGGAAGAAGGTGAGGATGAAGGTATGATAGTACGTATGGAGTGGGTGGGGGGGTAATTTGGTTGGGTACGTTGTTGTAGGAGGAAGAAAAAAATTTGGAGGGATAAGTGTTAGAGTAACAACAAATAACATGCTACTTTTTCTCCTAAGCCTTAGGCATCTCCTCATAATACATATTTGAAGATTTTATCGCTCCAACCAACCTCAATTTAAGAGGGGGAAAAAAAATTAGGAGTGAAAAAAAAGCTTCTCAAAATTTAAGGAGACATAGTGCCCAATTTGAGGATCCATTGTTGATAATTATCTAAACGGACCGGAACATATCGTTGGGAAGTGATTCAGTAATTAAACATTTATGAATCAAGTAAACCTCCCTTGAAGTATCAAATAATGGAGGAAGAGTTATATAACTCACCTTTCCTCTCTATTTCACAAACAAATAGGAAGTTAGAGAAAATTAGGATATCAGAGTAGGATTACTATATATAACACAAAATTTCTCCTTCAATTCTTTCTAGTCGAACTTCTCGATCTGTCATTATGCCTGGAAAGAATTACAATCACCATTCCGCCTAAAATCTTAGGAATTTGTTGATAGTTGGAATAGATTCGTAGACCCGGTCGACTGATACGTTTTAAAATAGTTCTATATATTCCTTTCCTAGTTCTTCTATGACGCAAGGTTGAAACCAATAAATATTTATTACTTTCCTGTTATATTTTAAATATAAATTTATAAGTATAATTAATATAGTAATTATACCGTTAATTTTTTATTGAGATCTCTTAATAGAGTCTAATATTGAATATATTTGTGCATAGTTTTAATTATTTTTTATTATTAGATATTGAAAAATAAGGAGATTGTTAGTAGCAACTAAGTGAAATATTAATTATTATATGCAAGTCTAAATAATGTAAAATGGTATAGTGTATATAATTACATTAAAATAATTATGAAATAAATTTATGTACAAGTAAATAATAGTTGTTTATTATTTGAGGAGTGGAGTAACATTAATGTTAAGTTTTTTGAATATATATCAAAAAAAAAAAGTTTTTTTGAATGATGTCATCTTTCATGATGTGACAACTATGATTAAGATTTAACAAAAATGTTATTCATCACCCAAGTCTTTTTGGGTGATACCATTAGTCATGACATGGCGATGATGTGGTACTGACATGGCAAATCCAAACAAGATGCAAAAAAAAATAGAATTCTAAAGATAAAATTTTGAAGTTTTAGTACGGTAATTGATCATTGCACTACAACAAATGACGGGAGACATCACAAATTTACCAAAATTTAAATACCCAAAATATTTTTTGAGAATTGTTAGGAAAAATCACAACTATTCGTATCCCGGTGGCTAGAGTTGTCCCGTGTCAATTTTTGTAGTGCCATTATCAAAGACATTTTGGATTGAAGAGAAAATTGTTTTTAATTATGATTTGTAAATTAGGATTTCTAAAATGTTGAAAATAAAAATGATGACAATGGGTTGTTTTAAGGTAGGAACAAGAAGGTCAATTTCCTCTTCTTCTTTTTTCTAAAAACTGTATGAGTTCGACTACAGAAACTCAAATAAGAACTCAAAATAAAAACTTACAATATAAATGTGATACATGGATCACTAACATTAAAAGTATACTGCTCATGAGTTCCCCTAGGATTTTTGACGGTATTAGGAACTGAAGTAACTTTTCATAGTTTATGGTAACAATTTTCATAAAAAAATACTTTATGGTAGACATTTGTCAATGTTGGTGTTGGGTGAGGTTTCCAACGTGTGTGAAGAATATTCTAAAGTGCGACGGACATCATCTGTGTGTCGGAGAAGTTCGGAGAGTGGGACGAGCATAATTTGTGTATCACAAAAGCTCTGGATATCAAAACATTGTTTAGAGCAATGAGTCTAAGAATCTGCCCAGGCACAAGGGAATTCAGTCCCAGTGCAGGCAGAATTGTTCATTAATTGGTTGAATTCGGTTTAGTCGGAAAAGTGTGAGTTATGCACCGTTGGATCAAATCAATGGTCCAGGTTAGTTGTGAATCGGAGGGATTATATATAGGTGTTTCCTAAACCCTAAAAAGATGCAGAACAAATCTACCAGAGATGAGATCAATTTTTGCAAGTTTTGGGGAGACAGAAAGGAGAATTGAAGGCTAATTCAAGGAGACTTTTGTGAGTAATTTTTTTCTTCGTTTTCGTTCTTCGAGATTCTGTAATCGAGCTTTCTGTTTCAAGTAGTTGTGGTGATTCAATTTGGATCGCTGAGAAGTCTGTAAGGAGTATGTACTCTCTTATTCCATTAGTTGAGAATTTTTAGGGTTGGACTCCGGTCGTCTCGTGTTTTTTTTCCACAAGGGTTATCCACATCAAAATAGTTTGTATTTGCATTTGTTGGATCTTTTGTGATTTTGACAAATAGGTTTCTGTATTTTTTTTTTCGGTTCTCTCGAAACTCCTTGGTTTGAGGAAACAACTTCCGCACTTTGTTCCCAACGTTCAACACTTGAAAGTTGATAGCATTCAAGTGCAAATTAGTATTTAGTGTTGTCAAGAGAAAATATGGATCATATTAGTATATAGTCGTTAACAGAGCCGATTGGAAGAAGTGGGTCCAAACAGCAAACCCAGAAAATTAAGACTACGTAGAGATTTAGAGGAGTGCTTAAATATAGAAGTGGAGAAGGCAAGAACACTCTTGAGGCTTCTACCAGTATTTTGTATTAAGCTTCATAACTAATAATCAGAAGAGAGACGTGCATAATATTTGTTCATGTATTTAACCATTTCTATGTTGAATATTTTGAAGCCCATGGAACCACGCTCATCTGGCATAAGTAAAATTTATCTATAAACAATTCATGTAGTAAAGAATAGCTAAGTGTTAAAAAGCACAGGCGGCATCCAAGTGCGCAGCTTTTTGATGGTAATATTAATGCCAATCTTTCCTGAAAAATCAAATGAGATGTCGCACAAAAAACACCAAGTAAGGAATATACAGACCCATAAGAAAAGATTGTTTCCGAAGGGAACAAATTTTTAGAATTATTGATCATTTCATTACTCATGCATGTTCCAAAGCTTTATTCTTTTCGATCCAGATCCATATTATTCATTCAAAGAACCTACTAAAGATTCATAAGAGCAAACTAACCAATATCCAAAAAATCTATATGGTCACATTTTCTCGTATCAACAATAATGAGTACATAATAGCTTCCAGAGACCAGGTTTACTCTGGACTTGAAACAAAATATTACATTCAACATTGCAGCACATAGATAAAGAAGTGATAACTCAAGAATCAAGTAAAACATAAAGAACAAAGAAACATGGTGTTTGAGCCCCACAAGAGCGCATATATATATATATATATATATATATATATATATATATATATATATATATATTTAATCACACTATTTACCATATGGAGTCTGTTTCATTAGGGACAAGGGGAAGAGGCACACTGAGAACCCACTGACCATTATCTTCCTGAGTCTCTTGCTGTAAGGTAGATGACCAAAGGCTCAGCATCTTAGGCTTGGACTGAGGCTCTCCTGAGTCTCTTGCTTTAAGGTAGATGACCAAAGGCTTAGACTTATCTTCCTGAGGCTCCCTTGAATCTCTTGCTTTAAGGTAGATGACCAAAGGCTTAGACTTATCTTCCTGAGGCTCCCTTGAATCTCTTGCTTTAAGGTAGATGACCAAAGGCTTAGACTCCTCATCTTCTAGATAAAGAATGGAGTCAGTAAAGTAGTTTTCCACTCTAAAAAAATTAACAAACAAGTAATAAACTCAACAATCAAAGTAAAACATAAAGAACGAAGAAACATCGAAAACAAGATATATGGAGCATAGATAGATTTCAGGACCATGTTTTCTACTGATAGACCATAACACTATTGGCCTCGTTTGGTTCGCGGAAAGGAAAAGAAAGGAAAGGAAAGGAAATCAATTTGTTGTTCTTTCCCTTTTTTTTGGGAAATTACAATTTATATCTTTTTTTTTCGGTGTTTGGAAAGGATAAGAAAATTATAAGAAAAAGTGAATTTTCTATAGTGAAAAAGCGAATCATTGATTGGATGAGCAAATCATTTTCTCCCGTATTTTTCTTTCCTATGAGAATCATTCTTTTCTTTGACATCTAAATATAGAAAGGGAATGGTTTTCCTTTCCCATCCCCTTGATTCTGCCAACCAAAAGAGTAGTAAGAATCCACTCACTTCATATATATATGTATATATATATATATATAATCTGCAAGTTTGGTTCAAAAACAACTGCAACAATTACAAACAAGGAGTTTAGCTGCATATTAATTCATTTAAGCAGTTTACATAATCCATTTCCTCCACAAAAATAAATTAAAAACATACAATAGAGCAGGATAAGTATTTACATACTGGAAACATGACCTTACCAAGCATATCTAGCTCAAAAGAAACACCTTACAAGCATCTAGCTCACAAGCATATTTGCCAATTTAGCACAAACTTAATCTTAGAGACAATGGTTTAACTTGAGTACAAATAGATACATACTACTTAGGTGAGATCTTAAAAGTAAAAGATTCATCCGTCAAACTTATCCAAATTCTTAGATGTCTTAATGATGAAAGTACATTCTAGATTGTCCAAAAACAGGTTCGTTGTTGTCTGTTTGGTAGGCAAAATTGTGCTACCCCTCCAGGGACAGGAATTGCATTCACCATTACAGCCCATCTGAGTAACAATTTAGGAATCACAAATACCTCAAAATTCAAGATGTATCCATGTCGGTCACTTTCCGGCAGGAGCAGACGCAAGAATTTAAAAGATTGACTTGGTTCCGTGTCCATGTTGTCGTGTCCTTACTGTGTGATATTGTATTCGTGTGCGTATAACATAACAACCAAAAATTTGTAATCAACTACAATATTTTCTTACATGTGGAGCTGGAAAAACGATGACTTGAAAAATCTGCAGGAAGCCACTACCATCTCCTCCCAAAGTATATTTACATCCACGAGATGTAGATTTAGGTAGTGATCGTATCAACAAAAAATAAGTACTTTGTTCACATAATTAAATATCTATTGACCGGAAAAATCCAATGAATGAATGTTATTATGGTCAATAATTACTAGTTTCTATGAAGAGATCACTGTGTCAATATCGAGATTTCAAAGTAGTCGCAGAATTGCGATTAATCACCCAATTAAAAGTAACCAACTATGGACCAAATTCGTAACATAAACCAGTTAAATATTTATATTGCTTTCTAAGAGAGTTACAACACTCACTACGAGGTCGACGCCTTCATCACCGTCCTTGTGCCACGACAAGTCGGATCATGACGACAAACGAGAAGTGGACCTTGTCCCCTCGTAGGGAACTGAGTGCGAGAAGCACTCCTCTCAATAGATCACAAAACTAATTACCACCACAGACAGTCTAGGACAACAAGCATGGATCTTAAGAACTGGGCTCTTCATGGCTTGGTTAAGGAGAGAAAAAAAAAAATAAGGAGGGAGAGAGGGAGCAACGCTTGGGGAATTGGGGGGAGATGGCTCCCCCTCTCTCTCTTCGATACAGCCAATGCACGCCAAGTCAGTTGGTGTATTCTTACCCTTGTTAGCAATTCGGCAAACAGGAAAAAATCGGGACGACAAACGTACGAGTATAAATCGGCTCGGTGCAAATAAAATACGTTCAAATATTCGGTCAAATATTCGAAAAATAAAAATATTGAGGTTAAAAACTTCACATTCTTAAATATGTTGTCAAATTTGATTAATTAAACAGGTTCCCATAATATTTTTTGTGCCAAATTTTTCAGTAATTTATACGAAATAGTTTAAAACTTTGCATGCTTAAAATTTAAATACTGATTTGAATCTGTCAAAAGTACGCAAATATTATATTTTTGAAAGTTATGATAAAATTTGCGTATAATACGGATTTTATTCGGGTGATTGCTAACAAAGATCCTTTCCCTATTTACAACTCATCCAAACTTCTAAAATTTTGTTACAAGAAAGGAGCAGTCAGTTACCCAAAATGAGCTTGAGGCCGAGCCGGTACGACACCTGAGCGTCGACGCAAGCGTAGATGATCTGGTCGTGACTCAAGTTGGGCACATCCCAGTTACTCCTCCCGACCATCCGCTTCTTCGCCGCCCCCACCGCCGCGGCATAGCTGCTCCCCAGAACCTCCCTCGCCATGTCCTCCATCGACGCGTTCCTCCTCCCCCCCATCCGCTTCGCCGCGAGCTTCCGGACCTCCACCGGCCTCGTGACCGTCAGCCCGCAGTGCAGCGCCAGCAGCCGGCAGTCTCGAGCGACCCCGACACCGACGAAGCGGACGCCGGATTCGGCGAGGAAGCGGCGGAGGACGGAGGGGACGGAGTCGGCGTGGACGAGGTGGAAGACGAGGCAGCGGCTGCCGACGGAGAGTTGGACGGTTGAGACGGGTGGGTCGGGGCCGGCCTGGGGGCGCCACTGGACGCCGAGGCCGACGACCAGGCGGCCGCCGCGGCGGGGGCCGGAGTGGATGCGAAAGGTAGCGAGGATCCACCGGCGGACGGTGGCGGCGCATCGGGTGACGGTGGTGTGGACGCGGTGGCGGGGGGCGAAGCTGACGGAGAAGGTTCGGCGGGCAGCGTTGGAGTGGAGGGGAACGATGGTGTCATCGGCGGCCATGGCTTTAGTGGTTTTGGTAAGCAGTGTATAGGAAGTTTCTTTATAGCAGTGAGGAGCGATGATTGGGAGCAAGATTCGAAGCTGTTGGTTTCCCTCCCATGTAACCGTTTTGAACGGAGCACGTATGGGTCGGTCACTCGTACGTGGGCCACGACTGGAGGATGCAAAAGCGAGTCTTTCACTAGTGGGCTTGGCCAAAATTCAAAGAGAGGACGAACGTCACGAAAATCAGTCCTAAATTAGGAACCCTTAAATGATTTTGGAAAAATTAATCACATCCCAGCTATGCATTTTTAACTAAATTGTTGGATTGATAGCCACAATCCAACATAGCCATGCTACAAGCAACTGATATAGTGATATATAGTGTTCTTTTTTTCAGAATTGATATCCTCTAATATCAATCTTATGATGTCCTGTAATGCAGATCAAATATAAAAGAGTGCATGAAGTATTTGTTTTTTGGGCCAATATATCATGTATATATGTCCACATCTCATGCATTATTTCATATATATTTTTTGGAATTATGGACATGAGAGTGGCATATGTATATATGTCCACATCTCATGCATTATTTCATATATATTTTTTGGAATTATGGACATGAGAGTGGCATGAGTTGTCGTCCGCAAGATTTTAGGAGGAAGTTTTGGGATACACCTTCAATCTAATTTATTACACTAGTTGTACATGTAATCAATGTAGTCTGGGACGGAGGACATTTGCTAGCCCAGTGCAACACAAAAAATAAAAAATAATAATTTCAAATGATAGGTAGTCCAGCACTCCATCTAAATTGTAACCGAGTACTCCAAGTTTCCAACTGAACCACGTACACGGAGTTCCAACTCCAGTATAGGATTTCTTTCCATTCTACTTTCTATTTTTCAATCAAGTTGGTTCACCATCAATAAATGCATTTGTTATGGGCTATATTTGGAACAATTGTTTCACGTTTTGTTTGATTTTTTCTTCTTTCTAGATCCCCAAATTTGAATAGAAACCCTAGATATTTTCCTCCAAATTTGTCTTTCTTGTTCTTCAGTTTCCAGAATCAGTAGCTCAGTTGAAACAGAACCTTATCATCCCGCAGTTGTTGACTGAGGCTGTCTTGTTGTTGACTGCCTTCTTTGGCTAGTCCGGAAAATCTAGGTGTGGTAAGTTAATGGGAGAGGCTTCTTTGGCTATTCTTTGTCTTCTAAAGCAGATTCATACGATCTGGGAACTGAGAACGACAACCCTTCAATAAATTGGCATCTCATCAATGGTATGTTTAAGATTATATTAGGTCTGGATTATTTCTCTACGAGTTCTTTAATTATAATACTTCATTAGCGGATGAAAAGTCAAAAATTGCAGTCTCACAAGATGAATATATAAAGAAGACAAGCTTCCACATACTGAAACCAAAGACACAAACACAGAGACACAAGCACACAAACCTAAAGACAACTTAACCCATAGAAGTAAAACCTAAAACAAACCAGAGAAAGAAACACCAGGTCCATAAATAGCTTCACTGATCACTTCCACTCTTACAGTACTGTTCACGCCAACACCTTGCAGCCCAACCTGTAGGAAACATAGGCATCGATGCACCCATACTGGACCTGCGCATCAGTCAGGCTCCTGTTCTCCCAGTCGCTCCTGGTGACATCCATAGGCATGTCCATGACCACCCCGAGAATGTCCATCGCGTAGCCCCTCAAACCCTTCTTCTGATACATGCGCAGATACAGCCTGCACAAATGCTCCAGGTCCTGCCACCTCCGGCACCTCAGCCCATAGTCGATACCGAGATTCACCACGAACTCGAACACCTCGACCCCGACGAAGGTGACACTGTCGTCCGCGAGGAAGCTCCTGAGGGACTCGGGGACGCGGTCCAGGTAGAGGAGCTGGAGTATAAGGCACTTGTCGTCGACGCAGAGCTGAAGCGTGGCCAACTTGTTGCAGTGGCCGACGTACGTGTTGGGCCTCCACTCGCAGTCCAGGCCGACGATCATGGGCCGGCCTTGGTGGACCGAGCGAACGTCCCTCACCCACTCGTCGACGGAGGCTGCGCTGCTGGTGACCGTGGTCTCGATGGCCTGGCCGGAGAACCTAACGGTGAGGCGAGCCGTGGTGAACATGGCTACTTGCTAGAGAGGCTTGGTTCTGAAGTCATTGTTCTCTTCGTGCTGCTGCTTTTATAGCATGTTCATATTGCATGGGAATTCTGAACGCCCGCCTCAAATAAATGGGTTCCTGTATGTTTTCATACTTCCCAAGAGCTAATGAAGTGAAACAAAACTTAATATGAAAGTTAATTCTACAAGGAGTCGACGCAATTTCCTAGAGAGGCCTGGGCCGCCTGGCCTCTCGTATTCAAGTTCTAGATAAATAAATCATGGTGGAAGATGTAAGGATTGGCGGATTTGTTGCCCATGGGGAAAGAGAGAAGTTTAACTTCACTTTTACAATTTTATCCATGGACGAAAATTTAATCATTAATCTAATGAGTCTTCTAAGCTGTATATATATCCTCCATCATTAATAAATAATAATAATAAAAAATTAACTAACTCGTATGTATCTTCTCTTACTAAAAAATTTAAAATCCTTCCAAATCATTCAATGTATAACAAATTCTAAAATATATTTAATATTTAAATTATATTTAAACTAAGTACATATAAACACATATCCAAAAAATTATATATATATATATATATATATATATATATATATATATATATATATATATATATATATATGTGGAAAATTTATGAAATGTCCAAAAAAACGAAAAAGTTTTATGAAAAATCCACCGCACAAAAACATTTCATCACGTGCCCAGAATTAGCAAAAAATTTATAAAGAGGGTTCCGAATGACCTTTTTGCCCTTCCTTCTAATTTATTGAAAACACTCACGAAACTACTCTTAAAAAAAACGTTTCGATACTTCATCTTCTTCCATACGCTGCTCACTTTCGAATCTAGGTTTTCTCCTCAAAAATCTTCAAAAATTCGTCGAAAAATTTCGGAAAGACCGAGACAAACGGCAAAAGTGCTAAAACGGAGGTCCAAACATCATTTTTTTGCAATTCTAAAATTTCGGAAGGCCGTCTAACAAAGAAGTAGTTAATCTTAGGCTCCTCAAAGATACGCACATTTTGGGACAAACCGGACCTCGTTTCGACCTCCCAGTCAAAAGTTATGGCCCTTCAAAGTTTCAACTGACCATAAAATGCAGGAGAATGGTCATTCTCCATGTTAGAACACGAAAAATATTAATTTTGCATGAGGGTGGCCATTCTCCGTGTTAGTAACACAGAGAATGTCATTCTCCGTCTTAATTTACACGGAGAATAGTCATTCTCTGTGTTAGTAATACGGAGAATGGCATTCTCCGTCTTAATTTACAAGGAGAATGGCCATTCTCCGTGCTAAATTACACACGGAGAATGGTCATTCTCCGTGTAATTTAGCACGGAGAATGGTTATTACAGTGTTAAAACGCAGGAGAATGGCATTGTCCGTGTTAAATAAAACGGAGAATGGCCATTCTCCGTGTAATTTAGCACGGAGAATGGTCATTCCAGTGTTAAAACGCAGGAGAATGGCCATTCTCCGTGTTAGAAACACGGAGAATGCCATTCTCCGTGTTAAATAAAACGGAAAATGACATTCTCCGTGTTAATTTACACGGAGAATGGTCATTCCCAGTGTTAAAACGTAGGAGAATGACCATTCTCCGTGTAATTTAGTACGGAGAATGGCATTCTCCGTTTCTAAATTATACGGAGAATAACCATTCTCCGTGCTAAATAACACGGAGAATGACATTTTCCGTGTTAAATGACACGAAGAATGGTCATTCAAATGTTAAAGCACAGGAGAATGGCCATTCAACACGGAGAATGGCATTCTCATTGTTAAAAATGCAGGAGAATGACTATTTTTCGTGTGATATCGACGGAGAACAGTTGACAGAAACCTAATTTTTTATTTTTTTGTTTTGTGGAAAGAAATTTGACATGAATAAAGATTCATGAGTTTACGTTCTTCTTTCAAAACGATGCTAACTCTCTTATGGAAAAGAAGAAGAAGATCTTCTCTCCATAATTGACCTAATTGTCGGAGAAGAAGAAGAAGAAGAAGATGATGATAATGATGATCGGAGTTCGACTGAAAAAAAATATCGTGAACTACGAACGATCTTTGCGATCTCTGCTGAAGATCATAGCAATGGAATTCAGATCTCTCGTGAAGAAGAAGAAGACGAGAATCGCAATCCAAATCTGAGTTTGTGCGGAGGGGTAGTTATGATATTAATTTTGTAAATACATAACATCTAAAGGGAATCTTGGAATACTTAACGTGAAAATATATAATTCTGGGCATTTCATAAAATCCATCATGCGGGTGAGTTTTTCATAAAAACCAACCCCGAAATTGGGTTTCTCAGCAATTTCCATATATATATATATATATATATATATATATATATATATATATATATATATATATATATATATATAATTGTTATTTTTCAAAATATATATATTTTTAATCATAAAATATGCATTGAATTGTAAATACATAAGGGTCCGTTTTGATATGTTTTCTGATATATTTTTTTCTTCCTAAAAACAGTTTTCTGAAAATAAATTATAAAGTTGTTTTCTGAACATAGAGATTCTGAAATTGCGTTTGATTACTTTAACCTATAAAATGGTTTTTTGAACCAAAAAAAAATAAAAAAAATATGGATCATGTTAGTGTTATATAGTCATTAAGAGAGCCGATTGGAAGAAGTGGGTTAAAACAAACGCATAAAATTAAGACGATGTAGTAATTTAGAGAAGTGATTAAATAGAGAAGTGGAGAAGGCAAAAACACTCTTGAGGCTTCTACCAGTATTTTGTATTAAGCTTCCTTCTTAATAATCAGAAGAGAGATGTTTTATGTATCTGTTTATGTATTTAACCATTTCTGGATTACTATGTTGAAAATTTTGAAGCTCATGGAACCACGCTCATCTGGCATGAGTGAAATTTATCTATAATCTATGCATGAAGTAATGAATAATTACGTGTTAAAAGGGGGAGCAAATATGTTGTTCCATTTATCATGTTCTAATTCTGTTCATTCCTATCATGTGGGCCATGGGAGTAGATAAGTGGATGGTGGCCCACATGTAATAGGGAGAAAGACGGAATTGGAACAAGATAAATGGGACAGCAGATCTGCTCCCATTAAAAGGGGAGCAGATTTGATGTACCATTCAATTCTGTCTATTTCCGTTCCCATGTCTATTACATTTGGACCATGGAAGTAGATATATAAACGGTGGCCCACATATAATAGGAAGGGTGACAGAATTGGACAAAATTAAATGGAACAACAGATCTGCTGCCGTTAAAAAAGTATAGGGGGTATCCAAGTGCGCAGCTTTTTGATGGTAATATTAGTACCAATCTTTCTGGAAGAAAAAGCAAATGAGATGTCGCACAAAAAACACCGAGTGAGCAATAAACAGACCAAGAACAAAAGATATTTCTGAAGGGAACAATTTTTCAGAATTATCAACTTTCATTTCATTACTCATGCCTGTTCCAAAACTTCATTATATTGGATCCAGATCCATTATTCATTCAAAGAAGCAACTAATAACCGAAAAATGTATTAAGGGCATATTTTCTCATATCATCATGAATTAGTACATAACAGCTAGACTTTCCAGAAACCAGGTTTACTCTTTATAACTGGACTTACAACAAGATATTGCATTCAGCAGCACAATTGAGAAAGAAATTATAATACATACAGAAAACAACTAAAGAAGTAATAAACTCAACATGAATCAAGTAAAACATAAAGAACAAAATAAACCTCAAAAACAATATATATGGAGGATGAGTTCAGGACAATTAATGTTTTCAAAGAATTTCAATTAGCCTTCAAGCAATGGCCTCTTTCCTCTCGATACCGCCATTGATAGGCCATAATTTGGTCCGCGAAAAGGAAAGAAAAGGAAATCAATTTCTTGTTTATTTTCTTTCCCTTGGAAAATTATAATTCTCATCCATTTTTCTTTTTGATGTTTGGAAAGTCCAAGAAAATTGGAAGGAAAAGTGAATCCCTATGTTGATGGGGGAAAACACTACCCCCTCCCCTTAAATTTTCTTTCCCTTGAGAATCAATTTCATTTCCCAAACATTTTCTTTAGCATCCAAACATAAGAAACGAATTACTTTCCTTTCTTAATGTCATGATTCCGTAAACCAAACATGGTCTAACATTAACAACTAGTATTAAGAACGACAGTACTACGTTGCTCGCGGATTTGGACCACAGTCCTGGCCCGCGGGCCACTTCTCGCATGCCCATTGCGTTGGGAGGAGGTGAGCCCGCGGTGGAGGGGGGGGGGGTGAGAGGGGACACGCGGTCCCCCCCCCCCCCCCCCCCCCCCCCCCACTTAAATTTTCTTTCCCTTGAGAATCAATTTCATTTCCCAAACATTTTCTTTAGCATCCAAACATAAGAAACGAATTACTTTCCTTTCTTAATGTCATGATTCCGTAAACCAAACATGGTCTAACATTAACAACTAGTATTAAGAACGACAGTACTACGTTGCTCGCGGATTTGGACCACAGTCCTGGCCCGCGGGCCACTTCTCGCATGCCCATTGCGTTGGGAGGAGGTGAGCCCGCGGTGGAGGGGGGGGGGGGGGGGGGGCCCCAGGCAAAAAGAATTAAGAATCCACTCAAAAAAGTGTCCACAAGACCACAGATATATAACAAGAAACAAGGAGTTTAGCTTCATAATAATCCATTTAAGCAGTTTACATCATGCTTTTCCTCCACAAAACTAAATTAAAAAACATACAATAGTGCAGGATAAATATTTATATACTGGGAACACCATACCCAGCATATCTAGCTGAAAAAGAAACACCTTACAAGCAACTAGCCAACATGGACAACAAAAAGGCCAAAAGAAGAGGGGAAAAAAACGTACCAAGCATCATGGCGATTACGGTAGATGACAAGAGGCTCTACATTGCCATTGATAGCCGACTCATCATTGTCTTCCTCAGGCTCCTCTGAGTCTGTTTCATGGCGATTAAGGTAGACGACAAGAGGCTCTATATCATCACTAATAACCGACTCATCATTGTCTTCCTCGGGCTCCTCTGAGTCTGTTTCGTGGCGATTAAGGTAGACGACAAGAGGCTCTATATTATCACTAATAACTGACTCATCGTTGTCTTCCTCGGGCTCCTCTGAGTCTGTTTCGTGCCGATTAAGGTAGACGACAAGAGGCTCTATATTATCACTAATAACTGACTCATCGTTGTCTTCCTCGGGCTCCTCTGAGTCTGTTTCGTGGCGATTAAGGTAGACGACAAGAGGCTCTATATTGTCACTAATAACCGACTCACCATTGTCTTCCTCAGGCTCCTCTGAGTCTGTTTCGTGGCGATTAAGGTAGATGACAAGAGGCTCTATATTGCCAGCCTTAGACTCCTCAGATTCTAGATAGAGAATGGAGTTAGCAAGGTAGTTTTCAACTTTAAAACAAATAAAGAAATAATAAACTCAAGAATCAAGTAAAACATAAAGAATGAAGAAACTTCGAAAACAAGATATATGGAGCATGGGTTCAGGAAATGTTTAAACAAGATATATGGGGCATGATTTCAGGACAATGTTTTCCAAGAATTTCAATTGGCCTTAAAGCAGATGAACACCTCTTTCCTGCCGATGCCACTATTGATAGACCATAACACTAACAGTCACAAGTAGTAAGAATCCACTCACTTGGCTAATCTGCAAGTTTGGTTCAGATAACAACCGCAACAACAAACAATGAGTTCAGCTTCATATTAATTCATTTAAGCAGTTTACATCATCTTTCTCCTCCACAAAACTAAATTAAAAACATTCAATAGAGCAGGATAAATATTTACATACTGGGAGAACCTTACCAAGCATATCTAGCTCAAAAGAAACACCTTACAAGCATCTAGCTCACAAGCATATTTGCCAATTTAGCACAACCTTAATCATAGAGACAATGTTTTAACTTTAGTACAAAGAGATAAAGACTTAGGTGAGATCTTAAAAGTAAAAGATTCATCCATCAAACTTATCCAAATTCTTAGATGTCTTAATGATCAAAGCTTCTTATTAATGCTATTCTCAATTAGTACATTCTAGATTGTCCAAAAAAACAGGTTCCTTGTTTCTGTTTGGTAAGGAAAAATTATGCTACCCCCTCTCAAGGGACAGGAATTGCATTCACCATTACAGCCCCATATTAGTAACAATTTAGGAAGCACAAATACCTCAAAAGTCGAGATGTATCCATGTCGGTCACTTTCCGGCAGGGGCGGACGCAGGAATTTAAAAGAGAGGAGGTCAATCTCAAATGTAAAGAAAGCCTAAAATAGATTATGTGTCCATGTTGCCGTGTCCTTACTGTGTGGTATCATATTTGTGTGCGTGTAACATAAGTAACAACCAAAATTTTGTAATCAACTACGATATTTTCTTTCAAGTTGAGCTGGATAACCAATTGACTTGGAAAATATGTAGGAAGTCACTACCATCTCCTCCCAATATATATTTACATCCATGAGATTTAGATTTAGGTAGTGATCGTATCAATAAGTACTTTTGTTCACAAAATAAAAAGTCTATTGACCGAGAAATCCAAAGAATGAATGTTGTTATGGTCAATAATTTACTAGTTTCTATGCAAGGTGTGCCAGTAATCGAGAATTTAAAGTGGTCACAAAATTGCGATTAATCGACCAATTAATAGTAAACATGGACTAAATTCGTAACATAAACCAGTTAAATATAACATTGCTTTTAAGATAGTTACCAACACTCACCACGAGGTCGACGCCCTCATCACAGCCCTTGTGCTATGGCAAGTCGGCTTGATCATGACGACAAAAGAGAAGTGGACCTTGTCCCCCTTGTAGGGAACCAAGTGCGAGAAGCACTCCTCCATGTAGATCACGAACCTAATTTCCACCGCCAACCACAGACAGTATGCGAGGTCTAGGACAACAAGCATGGATCTTAAGGACTTGGCTTCATGGCTTAGTTAAGGAGAGAAAGAAATAAGAAGCAGAGGGAGAAATGGAGTAACGCTTGGGATATTGGGGGGCTCGTGCTGAGAAGGACGTAAAGTGGACTGTTATGTGTAAGTATGCTACACAACACATGAAATATTCTTACTGTTTCCGCCCATGCTTCTAAGACATGGCATAAACACTCTAAAATATAGTAGGAAACCAAAATAGAGGTTGATTATATGTAGTCGTCATGATCCAACTAGTGGTGGTTCATAATAGGTTCACACACCAAGCAAGTTTAAACCAAAATCGTGATACCTCAACAATGTCACCTTATTAACCAACTAGAAGACCAAAATTGGAGTACAAAATACGCCATTAAGTGATGGAAAATACAAATATAACATAGTGTCAATGTAGTATCAAACATCATAGTAATATTAGCAAATACTTATCGACTACACTGAGGAAAAAAATCAACTACTACCGACATTTCATGGACACAATACACACATGACAAAACAGTTAGATTGGTTTTGGTGTATCCTGGTTAGGGGCAGACCCAAATGGAGAATAGTGGGGGTTCAAGCCTCCACTGAATTTTGGAAAAAAAAAATTATTTATAGGCATTTTTCAAAATTTGTTTAACTTATATATAAATATGGAGCATATACATGGATATTGTTGAAGTGTAGGTTATTCAGTTAGTTCATAAGACTTGGTTTTTAAGGTTTTGAGTTATAATAAATGGATTTTTTTTCCTAAGCCCCTGCTCACTAAACTTTTTGGATCCACCCCCGATCCTCGTACATTTTGGAGTGTGTGCAATATAAAATACATGTCGAACACGACATGAACACTTTAAAATATACAAGAAAACAATAATAGGTGTGATTCCTATCCGAACGTTCTCATGTTCATGTAACATACTGACGAATATACACATTCAAAAAAAAAAGCATAAGTGAAATTAGGAATCAGGTAAATCAACATATAACAATACAAGGATATGAAGCATATCTATGGACATGGTTGAAATCTAGCTTATTTGATTAACTAGATAACACTTGGTTTTAAATAGATTTTTTTTGTTAGCCTCCCATTCACTAAATTTTCTGGATCCGCCCTTGATTCTGGTGCATTTTGGAGTGTGTGCAGTGTCAAATACATGTAGGACACACAGTTCAGATACGAAAATCAACAATCATGCTGATACAACATTATGGACCCTGCTATTTTGACTACAGTTTTTGTAATTACAGCTGGCCTGCCGCTACATGGCGGCCTCCCATTGGCCCTCTGGCCCATGTTTTAAGGAGGTGGAGCACAGTGCAACCAGTGGGGGCCAATAATTAGTTGTCACGTGGGTCTATGGTCATGTCCGTGGTCATAGACCGTAGACAAAATATCTTTTCCGCAACATTATAATGCAAGATGTTGATCTAAACGAATCAGAACTGCAAATAAACCCCCGCAATTTCGACCACAGCAACATGAAAACTGAGTATATATTCCCAAATAAGTTGCAAGAAAGAAACAGTCAGTTACCCAAAATGAGCCTGAGGCCGAGCCGGTAGGACACCTGAGCGTCGACGCACGCGTAGATAATCTGGTCGTGGCTCAGGTTCGGCACCTCCCAGTTACTCCTCCCGACCCACTGCTTCTTCGCTGCCCCCACCGCCGCGGCCGAGCTGCGCCCCAGGACCTCCCTCGCCATTTCCTCCATCGACGCGTTCCTCCTCCTGCCCCCCATCCGCTTCGCCGCGAGCTTACGGACCTCCACCGGGCTCGCAACCGTCAGCCCGCAGTGCAGCGCAAGCAGCCGGCAGTCGTGCGCGATCCCGACACCGGCGAAGCGGACATCGGGGTCGGCGAGGAAGCTGCGGAGTTGGGAGGGGACGGTGTCGGCGTGGACGAGGTGGAAGACGAGGCAGCGGCTGCCGACGGAGAGTTGGATGGTGGAGACGGGGGGATCGGGTCCGGCCTGGGGGCGCCATTGGACGCCGAGGCCGACGACCATGCGGCCGCTGCGGTGGAGGCCGGAGTGGATGCGAAAGGTGACGAGGATCCAGTTTTGGACGGTAGCGGCGCGGCGGGTGACGGTGGTGTGGACGCGGCGGCGGGGGGCGAAGCAAACGGAGAAGGTCCGGCTGGCAGCGTCGGAGTGGAGGGGGACGATGGTGACGTCGTCCGCGGCCATGGCTTTAGCGGTTTTGGGAAGGAGCGTATGTGTATAGTATAGGAAGTTACTTTATAGCAGTGACGAGTGGGAGCAAGATCGAAGCTGTTGGTTTCCCTCCCATCCCATATAACCGTTTTGACCGGAGCACGTATGGGTCACTCGCGAATGGTAAGGTTACATGGGCCACAACTGCAGGATGCAACAGCAGTCTTTCACTAGTGGGCTGGGTTCTCAGCTGTTTTTCACATTTATAAAGCCCAAACTTTAAAAAAAATGTTTTTTTAGTTTGAAAAAAAAAAGGAAAATGATAAGGGCTCTAAGAATTTTTTTTTTTTTTGCAATGGCCGGCGTAACGCAGGGAACTTTGTGCATGCTGCGTTGCATGCCCTTTGAGCCCACTTCCCACACCTCTTCCGCGGTTCGATCTCGAGATCGTCCGCCTAGCCAAGGAGGTTATTCCTCTGCTCGCTGATCACAGGAGCCAGATGAGTTTGGTAGGGCTCTAAGAAATTGTTAGAGGACATTGCTATTTTTGGCAGTTCTATGACTGTCAAACCTATGACAATCATATGCATATTCAAAACGGTTAAATTTTTTAGCAATTATGAAAAAACAAATTGCCAAAATTTTGGCAATCTATAATAAGGAATGTAAATTTTGACAGTCCTAAAATAGCAAGAACTGTAAAATTTTGGACAATCCTAAATATGCACAAGTGTCAAAAATATAGTAACCTAATCAATTCTATAGTGCCCTTATTATATGCCAAAAATAAATAGCATGTCCTTAGTCTGGATATGAAAAAGAATCCAAAACCGCTAGGGTTTTGCTCTCTCTGCCTCATGTCTCCAAAACCTAGGGTTTTCCTAGGGTTTTGAGATCCCTGCTGTAAACCTCTCCTCCTTCCATCCATCATCCAACCACCCGCCTCTATCCCTGCTTCTATCTATCCATCGTTTCCCTCGCCACCTCCATCCCTCTACCCCCTATTTCCTTCAACCCCATCGCTCCTCCTCTCCGACTGTTTCCCCATTGTTTCTATGGCCTCGTATAAAGAAGTTGTGGAGAGAATGGCTTCCCTCTTCTCTCTACAAGGAGCAGTGTCCAGGTTCAATGCCGCTGAAGAAGACGACATGGGAACAATAAGGAAGGACTAGGACAGATCAACGATTACAAGCATGTGATCAGGACAAGAATTTCAGGAATCAAGAGGATACGAGCAGAGATCAAGGGCGAGTACCGATTGAGACATCTATTCGGTAAACCCTCACACATCTTGATTAACAAGACCTGCATGGGCCACCACTTAAACCATGTCACGCCCCAGAACCAGAATACTGGAGAGCGGGGGCAGACATAGCCAGCTACGTATAACGGAATGGGATCCACACCGCTATACAGTCACGGCTGTCTAGATATGTGAGGGTTTCACTACAATCCATCAGTCTCTTAAGGTCATAAAATAGCCTATTGTCTCAATCTCAACCAACTAATAATAATCACAAGATATCAGATCTCCAAATATACAATTGTAAGGCGTCCCAAATATTACATATCCAGATGATCATGAAGCTAGTCGTTACAAAATGTGAGGACTAGCAAGAGTTCAGTCATACATGATCAACCCCCGGGGCTTGTCAATCATGTTACAGCCCGTAGGCAGACAGTAAGTAAGTACAATCGAGCTAACACTTGCTCGTCGGCTAAACGCCTCAAAAGAATAATTTACAATATTACAGTGGGAGAACAAAAGAAACACACTCGATGCCCTGGTTACGCCTGGTGACCACCATCGGGCTGGAAGGCAGGGAGATCCTTTGTGCTGCTCCGGTATCTGGCCATACAAAACCAGCTGGGTCAGACCCCAGAAAGAGCAAGTGCCACAAAGGAGGCTTCACTTAAGAACTAAAGCCAGCAAATTAACACAATAATATAATTACATAATAAGAGACAGTAATTTAAGAAAAAGCATGATAGGTAATTATAAAAGACAATCTTGCATAGAATCACTAAAAGACAGGACATATGGAAAAGCATGCCAGGATGATATACGATGAGATAACCATGGAACTATTCAGATAGCTAGGTTACAACCCGTAAACCAAACAAGGACCGGGGTTGTAACCCTTCGTCTGAACGGAACTTGGTTTCTCTCACCATTTATCGGTAAGATAAATATAAGAAATCAGGTCAAGTAACAATCTGGAGTGACAATCATTATAGTGACAGTCTGGAGTGACAATCATTATAGTGACAATCTGGAGTGACAATCCTTCAATCATTCTGGTACAATCTTGCAATCAATCAATTCTAGAAAATACCATACTGGACTAGACTCCATCCAATCAATCACGGCCAATCATTGTCTACGGCTTTCTACATTAACTAACTAGGGTTATCACAATCCTAGTTACTAGCAAGATGCAATGAGATGCTCCAAGTAGTCACAGGCCCTGCAGCTATCCAGGTTATCCAGGCAATCATTATAGTGACAATCTAGAGAGTATAATGCATTAGAGTGACAATAGAGTTCAATCATTTAAAGTGACAATGGCAGGTGCCCCACATAACAGTGGGCTGGAAATGTGCCCTGCTCGTCGGCAGGCTACAAGTCCAAACATTTGCGGCCGGAATAACGGGATCGCCTGTAATTGGAGAACATCTCTTCATGTCTAATGAATTATACTAGTCATTAACCTTAGTCCATTTCAGTAGGTACTCCTGACCGTGGTACTCAGGAGTCCCCTCCTAGACATGATGCAAGACAGGACTGGATTATTTGTACAAGCACAATCGCCCACGGTGTCATAATTAATTAAACAGGTCACGTCATGTCAGGTAGCCGTCGCAACTGCTATTCGAGATAATCATGTCAGGTTATCATGCCAAGTGTACTTTGTCAGGAGTGCACCACGATGGACCACTATCAGGTCATGTTAGGCTATTATGTCAGGAGTGCACCACTACGGGTCACTATCGCGTCATGCTCAATTATCAATTCCAAACATATCAAGTAAATTCGTGATTATCCAATTCAGGACAAAAGGCGTAAGGATATAAAATGGACGTTAAATATCTAATAAAATATTAATATACAGGGCTATAGAAGATCAAGGGTAATCAGGCTACGCTCAAGCCAGGCTACGCTTAGGCTAGCGTACGCTCAGGTCTGCGTACCAAAGGATCCATACACTTCCAATGGGAAGCGTACGCTCGAGTCAGCGTACACTAGGGCACGCTCAAGCTACAGGTCAGCGTACGCTCAAGCTAGCGTACGCTCAAGCTAGCGTACGAAAGGGGCCAGCGTATGCCTTGCTCGCTTAAGCTAGCGTACCAAGGCACGCGTACGCTCAAGCTAGCGTACGCTCAAGACACGCTGCCAACAGGCAGCGTATCAAGGCTAGCGTACGCTCGCTAAAAAGCAGCGTACACAAGTCAGCGTACGCTCGCTAAAGGGCAGCGTACACAAGTCAGCGTACGCTCGCTAAAGAGCAGCGTACACAAGTCAGCGTACGCTCGCTAAAGAGCAGCGTACAGCTCAGTGGCATAAGCTAAAAAGCTAGCTCACTGTTCACTGTCTTCTCCAAATGGCAAGAACAGCAAGAACTCTAAAGTTGAATCTAAGCTTCAATTGTCCAAATCTTGGTCAAAACAAGTCCGAATCCAACTTTCCAAAGGTCAAAATTGGGTAGAATAAAATTCTCTACAACATGGAACCATCAAAACTTGAAAACAAGCAAGTTTGATAGATCAAAACACCAAAAATCCGAAAATAGCAAAACTCTAGATCTACAAGAATTAAAGCCTCAAAATGGAAAATGACAAGTTCTAATGTGGTTTAGAATCATGAGGAGAAGCTAATGAAACTATCAAAAGGAGTTCTCTTGTGGAAGCAAGTTGCACTTGCCTAGACCTCTCTCTCCCTCTCTTTGGTAGGTAAGGAAGTAAATGAGGAAGAAAAAGATGATTATGAAGAGAGACAAAGAAGAATAGGTAATAAATATGAGTGGTGATGGTAGGTAGGGGGTTCACCCCTTGGTTCATGATGAACCAAGAGCAATCCTAAACCGAACCAACCCAGGAATAAACCAAGCCCAAATAAACCAATGAATTATTAAAAGCAATTAAACTATCAATGACAATAAAACCAAGCCAATGCAAAATAAACCAAGACAACTAACCATGAATAAATAAGATATGGGTCCAAAACACGTATACGTACACTAAATACGTATCACGAATTTGGGACATTACATCCTACCCACCTTAAAAGAATTCCGTCCTCGGAATTTAATCAAGAGGCTAGAGATGTAAGGGAAAGCTATTCTATCATAGGCAATCTACCACTACCAATCAATCATACAATCATTCATGCAAGCAAGGATTCGAAGCGGAAGGCATAAGGAAGATATTACACCTTGCGAGTCAAACCAGCCGGGATGACCTAATCAAATATCATCCTCATGCTCCCAAGTTTGACTCTCCCAAAGAGGGATGACTCTAAGCAACACGGACTGAACTGATAGTCTTGCGCTTGAGGCCTTCCTCTTTGGTCAAACATGGACACGGGCTTCTCCTCATACGAAAAGGTTAGTACCAATAACCAGTTTAGAATGACCTAGGATATGGCTCGGGTCCGAAATGTACCGTTGTAATTAGGATACATGAAATACGTCATGCACCCCGCATAATGACGATAGAAAAGCAAGATGAGAGGACACATATACCTCTCGGCCGATTCTGAACCTGAGCCTGGGCTAGGGCAAACTGCCGCGGGTCCTGTTGCTGGAAAGTCTGGGCCTGAGTCGGCAAGGGCCTCGGGAACGGGAATTGCTGTTGCTGGTGAACTGGAGCTGGTGCTGGTGCTGGTCCCCCAACCGAGGGACTAGATACTGTCGATGCTGAATCAACTCTGAAAGGGCAGGACCCTACCCTATGGTCCGGTGCTCCACACAATAAACACAATCCCAACGCCTTGTGACATTCTGCTACCACATGTCCAGGCTTCCCACAATAAGAACAGCCTACGGCGGAAGACTGTGCTTGCTTCTGTTTCTGCTGAGGGTACATCGGGGTTGAGTGCTGGACCGACGTAACTGAAGCTGCTCGCCTCGGAGCTCCAATAGTTAAAGTCCTGGCTGCCGGGGCTGGGGCTGAAGACTGATTCATTTGACTATGGGATCGCTTCCGACCTTCGGTCCTGTCCACTCTTCTCTGGGAGGTATACTCGTGCCTCCTGGCTGCTCGTAGAACCGCATCATAGGTCTGATGTTCGAACTGTTCTACTGCCAATATAATCTCCAGGTGAAGTCCCTGCTGGAACCTCTGCGCTCTGTCAAACTCGGTTGCCACCAAGGTGGGAGCAAACCGACTGAGTCTGAAAAACTCGGTCGCATAACCGTCGACCGTCCTCCCCATCTGCTTAAGATTACTGAACCTGGTCTGCAAGTCATATCGAGACACTGCATCATAATACTTGATCTGGAACTTCTTGCTGAATACTGCCCAGGAGACAGGTGTTGCCAATCCCACTGCTTGAGCGGCCCACCAACTGCGGGCTAGATCCAATAATTGTAGACGCACCACAGCCACCTTCTCATCTTCTGGAGTCTTCGCAGCTTCGAGAATCACCTCTATATCCTGTAGCCAAGCATCGACAGCAATGGCATCCTCGCTGCCATCGAAGAAGTGAGGGTTCAGGCGCTTGAAACTGTTGACCGCACTGTTCCCTCGAGGACCACTTCTATTCAGAGCATCTTCCACTGCCTGGTGCAAGGCATCGCCTCTACGATCTTGGGAAGCTAACAATGATCTGATGAGACCCACCAAAGTGCCATCATCAGGATCTGCAGGCTGGACTGGCTGAACTGGCGGCTCTTCTCCAGTAGGTACGACTCGGGAGGCTACTCCTGAGTGCTGGGCCTGATCTTCTGGTTGCTGTTGGTCCACGGGAGGTGATCCGCCTTGCTGATCAGCAGGTCCAGGTTCAATGCCGCTGAAGAAGACGACATGGGAATAATAAGGAAGGACCAGGACAGATCAACGATTACAAGCATGTGATCAGGACAAGAATTTCAGGAATCAAGAGGATACGAGCAGAGATCAAGGGCGATACCGATTGAGACATCTATTCGGTAAATCCTCACACATCTTGATTAACAAGACCTGCATGGGCTACCACTTAAACCATGTCACGCCCCAGAACCAGAATACTGGAGAGCGGGGGCAGACATAGCCAGCTACGTATAACGGAATGGGATCCACACCGCTATACGGTCACGGCTGTCTAGATATGTGAGGGTTTCACTACAATCCATCAGTCTCTTAAGGTCATAAAATAGCCTATTGTCTCAATCTCAACCAACTAATAATAATCACAAGATATCAGATCTCCAAATATACAATTGTAAGGCGTCCCAAACATTACATATCCAGATGATCATGAAGCTAGTCGTTACAAAATGTGAGGACTAGCAAGAGTTCAGTCATACATGATCAACCCCCGGGGCTTGTCAATCATGTTACAGCCCGTAGGCAGACAGTAAGTAAGTACAATTGAGCTAACACTTGCTCGTCGGCTAAACGCCTCAAAAGAATAATTTATAATATTACAGTGGGAGAACAAAAGAAACCCACTCGATGCCCTGGTTACGCCTGGTGACCACCATCGGGCTGGAAGGCAGGGAGATCCTTTGGTGCTGCTCCGGTATCTGGCTATACAAAACCAGCTGGGTCAGACCCCAGAAAGAGCAAGTGCCACAAAGGAGGCTTCACTTAAGAACTAAAGCCAGCAAATTAACACAATAATATAATTACATAATAAGAGACAGTAATTTAAGAAAAAGCATGATAGGTAATTATAAAAGACAATCTTGCATAGAATCACTAAAAGACAGGACATATGGAAAAGCATGCCAGGATGATATACGATGAGATAACCATGGAACTATTCAGATAGCTAGGTTACAACCCGTAAACCAAACAAGGACCGGGGTTGTAACCCTTCGTCTGAACGGAACTTGGTTTCTCTCACCATTTATCGGTAAGATAAATATAAGAAATCAGGTCAAGTAACAATCTGGAGTGACAATCATTATAGTGACAATCTGGAGTGACAATCATTATAGTGACAATCTGGAGTGACAATCCTTCAATTATTCTGGTACAATCTTGCAATCAATCAATTCTAGAAAATACCATACTGGACTAGACTCCATCCAATCAATCACGGCCAATCATTGCCTACGGCTTTCTACATTAACTAACTAGGGTTATCACAATCCTAGTTACTAGCAAGATGCAATGAGATGCTCCAAGTAGTCACAGGCCCTGCAGCTATCCAGGTTATCCAGACAATCATTATAGTGACAATCTAGAGAGTATAATGCATTAGAGTGACAATAGAGTTCAATCATTTAAAGTGACAATGACAGGTGCCCCACATAACAGTGGGCTGGAAATGTGCCCTACTCGTCGGCAGGCTACAAGTCCAAACATTTGCGGCCGGAATAACGGGATCGCCTGTAATTGGAGAACATCTCTTCATGTCTAATGAATTATACTAGTCATTAACCTTAGTCCATTTCAGTAGGTACTCCTGACCGTGGTACTCAGGAGTCCCCTCCTAGATATGATGCAAGACAGGACTGGATTATTTGTACAAGCACAATCGCCCACGGTGTCATGATTAATTAAACAGGTCACGTCATGTCAGGTAGCCGTCGCAACAGCTATTCGAGATAATCATGTCAGGTTATCATGCCAAGTGTACTTTGTCAGGAGTGCACCACGATGGACCACTATCAGGTCATGTCAGGCTATTATGTCAGGAGTGCACCACTACGGGTCACTATCGCGTCATGCTCAATTATCAATTCCAAACATATCAAGTAAATTCGTGATTATCCAGTTCATGACAAAAGGCGTAAGGATATAAAATGGACGTTAAATATCTAATAAAATATTAATATACAGGGCTATAGAAGATCAAGGGTAATCAGGCTACGCTCAAGCCAGGCTACGCTCAGGCTAGCGTACGCTCAGGTCTGCGTACCAAAGGATCCATACACTTCGATTGGGAAGCGTACGCTCGAGTCAGCGTACACCAGGGCACGCTCAAGCTACAGGTCAGCATACGCTCAAGCTAGCGTACGCTCAAGATTGCGTACGCTCAAGCTAGCGTACGAAAGGGGCCAGCGTACGCCTTGCTCGCTTACGCTAGCGTACCAAGGCACGCGTACGCTCAAGCTAGCGTACGCTCAAGACACGCTGCCAACAGGCAGCGTATCAAGGCTAGCGTACGCTCGCTAAAGAGCAGCGTACACAAGTCAACGTACGCTCGCTAAAGAGCAGCGTACACAAGTCAGCGTACGCTCGCTAAAGAGCAGCGTACAGCTCAGTGGCGTAAGCTAAAAAGCTAGCTCACTGTTCACTGTCTTCTCCAAATGGCATGAACAGCAAGAACTCTAAAGTTGAATCTAAGCTTCAATTGTCCAAATCTTGGTCAAAACAAGTCCGAATCCAACTTTCCAAAGGTCAAAATTGGGTAGAATAAAATTTTTTACAACATGGAACCATCAAAACTTGAAAACAAGCAAGTTTGATAGATCAAAACACCAAAAATCCGAAAATAGCAAAACTCTAGATCTACAAGAATTAAAGCCTCAAAATGGAAAATGACAAGTTCTAATGTGGTTTAGAATCATGAGGAGAAGCTAATGAAACCATCAAAAGGAGTTCTCTTGTGGAAGCAAGTTGCACTTGCCTAGACCTCTCTCTCCTTCTCTTTGGTAGGTAAGGAAGTAAATGAGGAAGAAAAAGATGATTATGAAGAGAGAGAAAGAAGAATAGGCAATAAATATGAGTGGTGGTGGTAGGTAGGGGGTTCACCCCTTGGTTCATGATGAACCAAGAGCAATCCCAAACCGAACCAAGCCGAACCAACCCAGGAATAAACCAAGCCCAAATAAACCAATGAATCATTAAAAGCAATTAAACTATCAATGACAATAAAACCAAGCCAATGCAAAATAAACCAAGACAACTAACCATGAATAAATAAGATATGGGTCCAAAACACGTATACGTACACTAAATACGTATCACGAATTTGGGACATTACAAGCAGCGGGCACGATCTCCCTCTCGGCCAGGGAGAGTGCGGTGTCCGACCACTAGGCTTCCTCTGTAGCCATTAAACCATACTCGTCACGTCGATTCTCCGGTGCTGCACTCCCCTCCATCCTTGCAAAGTTGTGGAAAATTTCTGATACACCTGAAGTGTCGGAGTTGGATATAGATGCAGGCTCTTTCCTGGTGCGCCTCGACTCCCCCCAGTTTGTTGATCGGATTTTGCTAGAGGCCCCGTGGAGCATAAATAACGATCTTCTTGCCATTGAGAGATGTGATCCAGGAAGCTTCCAGAGGAATATCAATTCAAATATGCAGATTTCTGGATCCACTTACATCGTCTTCCTCTAAAGTTTTTAAACTGCAAAGCGGTATCAAGGATTGCCGAAGCCCTTGGTTCTCCACGTCTGTGTGTCGAAGCGGATGAACAAAAGTGGAAAACTTATGCTAGGGTTAAAGTGCTTATTGACATCTCAAAACCTCTGAAGAAAGTTATATCTACTATGGTCGATGGTATGTCCTTAGGGGAGATCGTTGTCAAATATGAACGATTACCTAGGCTTTGCCAGTTCTGTGCGAGAGTAGGTCATATCTTTGATAGATGCCCTGAGAGAGATATATTCAAATCTTTAATCGGAGAAGATTGGACCGAGGAGGAGAAAGCCAGGATCTCGGAGCTGCTTATGCCAAGGATAAAGGAAGAAGAATATCGAGCTGAGCCTTTTCTTGTTCGTGTCCGACGACACATGACTTCCTCCGACGACATGGGCCGCCATGAGGAGGGAGTGAGAGTTGGTACTAGTTATGAAGCGTCACCTTCACCGCAGGAGGAGAACAATACTATCCACGAACCCATACAGCGAGGGTACTCTTCCAACCGTGCGATCAACCATAATGATCCTACCACCACGCAGATCACAAAATATCAACCTCCACATAGGCGTATGATGCCACAAGTCGGCTCAGATACGTATTCTCACCTTGATGCTGCTGACAGCAATCATCATCCTGATACACCTATTGAGCCGGACCTGTAATGCCCCGCTCCGCACGACGCATTACGCTGAAGCGTTGACTCAACGAGTCGCGTGGACCGAATAAAATGTATCGATGCAAATCGATAAGCGAGTTACGTTGTCCCGAGCAACACATCAACTTTGTCGATGCGAAGAGTTGCCTTGCCCCGAAAGAATGCATCGAGTTGAATCGATGCGAAGTGCTGCGTTGCCCCGAAGGATGAGCGCGTTGAATCGGCTCGAAGATTCTAAGAAATCGAATCGACCAAGGCGCAAGTCCGAATCGTTGCAAGTATTGATTTTAGTTGGTTTCGTGTGCAGGTTATACTTTGACGGGAAAATATTAGAGGTCGATCTTTTACAATATTTAGTAAGGGGTCCGCGAAATCAAATCGTCGCCTTGCGACGGGCTGAGACTTGGGCACGCTAAGGCAAATCGGACGTATAACTCAATGAAGCACGAAGTGCTCGAATGGCCAAGTCAGGAGAGTGGCCATGCAACAGAGTTATGAAATCGAGCCGCATCGGCTCGGCGAAACGACAAAGGCGTATCGACTCAAGGTGGGAGGATTGACTTCTTTTTACTCTTTCATTCGATAAGTCAAATATATCATTGTATGCTAAGTTAACCTATCGACGCCACGGACGTGGTCCGATCAGAGATAAATCATAGTGTGAGTCGAACACTAAGTTAGAACAATTGAAATGAAACGTGCATCAATATGCACGAGTCGCTATGGGACATTGGATATCGTAAAGACGAGCGCCTCGGTGCGCAAGCCGTAAGAACATGAGAAAACTGTAATCGGCGAGTGCCTTAGTGCACGAACCATACCGTGCCTTTGCTGCACGAGTTAGACGGCTAGAACATTGGAAGACAATAGGCGAGCGCCCTAGCGCGCAAGCCCCGAACATTGAATGCTAAGTTATAGAATATCGGAATACGGTCGAAACGTGCCTACGTGTACGGAATAATAAAAGATGGCTTCGTTGCGAGAGAATACAGTTGTGGCATGAATGTGGCAGAACTGTCGGATATGACATGGTGCCTCGAAAGGTGTTCGAGACCTTCGGGTCGTTCGGTTGACGAGCATTGAGTTGAGGCACGATGCCATTGAATCATTGAAACGAAGTATGAAATGTAAGAACACAGAAAGCTAACGAAAGAGATGCGAGATGATAAGTCTGAGTCTCGGACTCAAGACTATGTTTGGTTGTTTGAATTTGATTACTTGAATGATAGGGCGTTGCATGGTCGATTGGAATGGGCTCGAGATAAAATGTGATATCGCCCGTGCACGGGTGTTTCCTCCAAAATGGTTAAATGCCGGAGGAGCGCCCCGGAACCGATTGGCCGCGGAGGAATTCGAATAATCTTTGTAGGCGCACATCCTTAAACAAGATGGGAAAAGCCGCAAATGATGGTATGCAGCGGAAACGTTTCGGTTGTTAGGATGTGACCCAACCCGTGAAACGTCAGGCAACCCGACCAAATAGAGAGAAAAGAAGGAGAGAAAAGAAAGGAACTCCTTTAGTCCATTCCGGCGCGGATACGCCAACGGCCCTCATATAGTTAAGGAACGATGGGTTAAATGTGTAGGCACGTATGCGTCCCACATAGAGATCCTGCTTAGAGATGCACATATAATATGACAGGGAAGGAATACGGCGTATTCACCTTGTATCGGTGCAAGGGCGAGTGCGTCGACTTGGTATGTCGCACCACGAATCAAACACGAGATTGCTTGTTTGTTTGCCTATTCAATTCGATAACATGCTGCTATGATAACATGCTTTACGCTTTCGAAGATGCCATGAAATTGACCCTAAGGAGAACATAGCAAGATCATAAGCTAAGTTGCATGATTCAACATAAATATTAAAATGTCGGTTTAGAAAAATGATCTTTGCTTCAGTACATGCGAGGACGAACGTACTGATCCCCCACCAGCTTCATGCAGGGTGCAGGGAATGGATTGCTCACGGCAAAGCGTGCTTGAACGCGTTAAGGCTTGGAATGCCGAAGCGCATTGAAGCGTGCGATCGCATTGACGCTCGGACTACGCAGCTGGATTGATGCGGCCGAGATATAGAAGGCATGATGTATGGAACGGTAAAATCCTTTGTGGGCAAGAGAGAACCTGAGTGTTGTAGCCAATCTGGCATATATTGTTAGGCTATCGAAAGCCATTGTAATCTCAGTTTCAGATATCAATAAAGAGAATTGTTTTGTATACACTGTTTCCTTTTGTTGTTAATATCGAATCAAAAGATAACCATTTGAGAACTTGTCATCTTGCCTTGCACGAGCGCAACTCCAGGCTCGTGCGGCATCACGCCTCCTGCGAGGATGATGATTCGGGTGATTCCGGGTCGGGGCGTGACAAATTGGTATCAGAGCTCTAGGCTCAATTTCCTCTGGATGCTCGCTTCATTACAATTCGAAAAGTTGCCCACCACCACTTGATATCACTCTTGACTCTACTCGATGCCGTACTGGATGTTCCATACAATAAGTCTAATACAAATTGTGTAATTTTGCCGCATGTATTTTGGAAATTACACGATGTTTGCTAAGAAAGTCGCGAGGGGTATATTGCATTGAATGCAAACGAGCCGTTAAATGTTAGTTGCTGCAAGCGCAATAAATTGTGAAATACGATTTGAGATATTGTCGCAATGTAACATGTTGAATGAGAAATAAAATGATGCACGAAGTGCAACGATTAATGGTGAATATGCGTTAAAATGAAAGTGAGAAGTGATAAGCCAATACCGAATGTGTTAAACGGATTGTGCATTGACTTGGAAAGTCGAGAGTAATTCGTTGCACGAGGTGCGGTAAATATCGGAAATGATCGTTGCAAGATGTGCAACACGTATTGAAAGTAAAAATTATTGCACGTGGTGCAACGCATATCAAATTAATCGTTGCACGAAGTGCAAGGAAAATTGGAAATAAATCGTTGTACAAAGTGAAATGAAATGTCGAAAATAAATCGTAGCATGATGTGCAACGCGTATCGAAAGTGAAATTTGTTGCACGGGGTGCAACGTATATCTAAATAAATTGTTGTACGAGATGCAACGTAAGGAAAGAATTGAAATCGTAAATCGATAGAACGAATCGTTCGGTTGCACACCAAACTTATGTTGGCAAGCGAGAACATCGACCGAATTGTGTCGGATTTTGATAGAATCAAAGTTACGATTGTGATCAAGCACGATCACTGCGGAAATCGTGAGTCGGAAGAGATCGTTGGTTTATACTAAGTATAGCACGAGGGAAATGGCTTAAATTTCGAGTGGTATATGCCATACCACGTAGGCGATGAATGACTCGATTTCGAGTGGTATATGGTATATCACTTGTGCGATGAATTGCATCGATGCGTTGTGAAAATTGTGGAAGGTTTGTCCACAACGGACGGGAGAGTACCAAGACTTGATTGAAAAATTTGTATAACGGCATGTTGATGCAAGTGTTCTTTGAAAATCGGTTGGGACGATAAGGCGAGACTCGTATCAATGAACGATACGTCGGACGAAAGTTATAAGTTGGTCGGACGACCGAGACTAGCGAAACGATTATGCCTTGACGCAATAATCGGATCGACGGGAAAGGAATACTCGAGCTTACAAATGAGTCGTACGACTTGCGATCTCGATAGAAATGTTGAGCGAGGCGAATCGAATCGCACGACTTGCGATTTCGATAGAAATGTTAGGCGATGTGAATTGTAATCGAATTGCACGATGTGCGACTTCGGTGAAGAGTTGGTTGATGTGAGTAATCGTGCCTGAGAAATAGTTGGTTACGTTACGGTGACACTCATTTGAGTACGACTGAAAAACACGCAAAACTTAGAGGGCGTGATCATATAACTCGAGGGTTCGATGTTGGATAATCGGTAACTCAGTTACGCGATCAAAGTATAGCGGGGTGCGGCGAATCAGAGAACGAGTGGATGCGTATGGAAAAGTTTATTGCGAACTTGGATGTATGCGATGCGAGTTAAGTCGACGTTGAAACGGATTCGAAGTCGACCCACTTGCTATCGAAATTGATATGAACTATCAAGATCGATACGCAAGAAAACGTAAGCACGATGTGAGAATACAAAATGGAGTGCGCCTTGCGCTATCAAAATTTTTGTAAGTAACGATACGAGAATGAACGAACTTGGTTGATCGTAAATTTTGTGATTAATCAAGACGAGACTATAAGTCATCGACGATTGCTCGATGCGTATAGCATCTCGTGTGTCGACCCACGAATAAGATAGACTCGAACTCGATACGAGTAGATGTTTCATAAATTACGAAATTATCGACGGTAGTGCATGACTTGACTCGGAGGATAATTGTGCATCAGTTGCGCCGATAGAAACGGTTTTGTCCAAAATTGGGTAGACGCATAGAATCGTCGGAACGTGATTTGGCTCCGAAATAAGATATAGCATGGTTTGTATTAAACTGTCCTTCGGTGATGATCCACAATTATCGAGCGTAGCTTCGGGGCAGCTGACCCTAGAAGACTTGACCGCCAAATCAAATTGAATGCTGTAGACCGTAAGATGACCCATGCGATATCACATATGAGATTGCACCGATAACAAATATAACACGGTGCATGTTGACGATAAGTCTAGGCGATCGAGAATTGTTGGAACAGCTTTCGATTGAGAATGATAAGTTAGATTTTGAGTATTCGTCGGATGAATACTTGAATGGTTATGTTGGTCGACGGTCGAACTAGAATTCACCAACGGACTTGGTGATTCGGATAGACGATTGCGAGAAACGTACTATGCACGAGAGAGAATGATAAGGGAATGACTTACGAGTCATGTCGTTAGATTCGGATTCACCTTGCAATTGAGCTTGCGTGAATCGAAATTTACATTCGATGTTGCGAGATGGATAAGTTGGGAATTTGGCTAGTGAATTCCTACTCGTTAGGAAATTGAATGTAAGACGCGTCGTAAAGACCTTCGTGCTAAGGCGATCGTTGCCTTGAGCACCGTCGCCTTGATGTAAACTTTCATGTCGGATAGATTGTGGCCTTTGTGCAATGTCAATTTAAAGTTGCGTCGGGAGAAGTTAAGCACGGGGACTATGTAAGTAACCTAACGGGCGTAGCCCTGAATGTTGATGCATTTGCAAGTCAACGAAGGAAATCGTAATCGAGATAAGTGCATAGCCAGACTTCAGAAATAAGTTGGGTAGCGACGTCGAACGCGAGGCGTTGCGAAGACTCGTTGTGATTGGATGCGCGACGGCTCGACGCGACGCATAGAATTGATAGTTTCAAACGAAACATACGAAATGAGAAAGGCGATTTCGAATCGCGTCGCGTGCAGTGACTTTATTGAATGAATCACGTATGTATTGAATATACGTATGCGATGAAATTTTGAGAACGGTTGCTAAAGATAAGTCCGATCGAGAGTACGAGATGGCAAGCATAGGATTGAAATTTACCTGTCAGCTTTGTTCTAATTTGCTACGACTGGACTCGGTCGAAATACATGTATCTTCGGGACGCCTTGAATATAGGTATGGATCCAAATCAAGTTGTATACAAAATTCAAATTGAGCTGCAGGGAAGACTTGAAATGTTAATGAAAGCTTGCGAGATAGTGTGAAACTGAACAACATTGGTGGGACGAGATCGTGAAACGATCTATAAAACACTTTGTCGGAGTGTTAGTTTTGGTTCGAGGACGAACCTTGTTTTGAGTGGTATATTCTGTAATGCCCCGCTCCGCACGGCGCATTACGCTGAAGCGTTGACTCAACGAGTCGCGTGGACCGAATAAAATGTATCGATCCAAATCGATAAGCGAGTTACGTTGTCCCGAGCAACACATCAACTTTGTCGATGCGAAGAGTTGCCTTGCCCCGAAAGAATGCATCGAGTTGAATCGATGCGAAGTGCTGCGTTGCCCCGAAGGATGAGCGCGTTGAATCGGCTCGAAGATTCTAAGAAATTGAATCGACCAAGGTGCAAGTCCGAATCGTTGCAAGTATTGATTTTAGTTGGTTTCGTGTGCAGGTTATACTTTGACGGAAAAATATTAGAGGTCGATCTTTTGCAATATTTAGTAAGGGGTCCGCAAAATCAAATCGTCGCCTTACGACGGGCTGAGACTTGGGTACGCTAAGGCAAATCGGACGTATAACTCAATGAAGCACGAAGTGCTCGAATGGCTAAGTCAGAAGAGTGGCCGTGCAACAAAGTTATAAAATCGAGCTGCATCGGCTCGGTGAAACGACAAAGGCGTATCGACTCAAGGTGGAAGAATTGACTTCTTTTTACTCCTTCGTTCGATAAGTCAAATATATCATTGTATGCTAAGTTAACCTATCGACGCCACGGGCGTGGTCCGATCAGAGATAAATCATAGTGTGAGTCAAACACTAAGTTAGAACAATTGAAATGAAACGTGCATCAATATGCACGAGTCGCTATGGGACATTAGATATCGCAAAGGCGAGCGCCTCGGTGCACAAGCCGTAAGAACATGGGACAACTGTAATCGGCGAGTGCCTTAGTGCACGAACCATACCGTGCCTTTGCTGCACGAGTTAGACGGCTAGAACATTGGAAGACAATAGGCGAGCGCCCTCGCGCGCAAGCCCCGAACATTGAATGCTAAGTTATAGAACATCGGAATACGGTCGAAACGTGCCTACGTGCACGGGATAATAAAAGATGGCTTCGTTGCGAGAGAATACAGTTGTGGCATCAATGTGGCAGAACTGTCGGATATGACATGGTGCCTCGAAAGGTGTTCGAGACCTTCGGGTCGTTCGATTGACGAGCATTGAGTTGAGGCACGATGCCATTGAATCATTGAAACGAAGTATGAAATGTAAGAACACAGAAAGCTAACGAAAGAGATGCGAGATGATAAGTCTGAGTCTCGGACTCAAGACTATGTTTGGTTGTTTGAATTTGATTACTTGAATGATAGGGCATTGCATGGTCGATTGGAATGGGCTCAAGATAAAATATGATATCGCCCGTGCACGGGTGTTTCCCCCAAAACGGTTAAATGCCGGAGGAGCGCCCCGGAACCGATTGGCCGCGGAGGGATTCGAATAATCTTTGTAGACGCACATCCCTAAACAAGATGGGAAAGCCGCAAATGATGGTATGCAGCGGAAACATTTCGGTTGTTGGGATGTTACCCAACCCGTGAAACGCCGGGCAACCCAACCAAATAGAGAGAAAAGAAGGAGAGAAAAGGAAGGAACTCCTTTAGTGCATTCCGGCACGGATACGCCAACGGCCCTCATATAGTTAAGGAACGATGGGTTGAAAATGTACGCGCGTATGCGTCCCGCATAGAGATCCTGCTTAGAGATGCACATATAACATGACAGGGAAGGAATACGGCATATTCACCTTGCGTCGGTGCAAGGGCGAGTGCGTCGACTTGGTAAGTCGTACCACAAATCAAACATGAGATTGCTTGTTTGTTTGCCTATTCAATTCGATAATATGCTGCTATGATAACATGCTTTACGCTTTCGAAGATGCCATAAAATTAACCCTAAGGAGAACATAGCAAGATCATAAGCTAAGTTGCATGATTCAACATAAATATTAAAATGTCGGTTTGGAAAGATGATCTTTGCTTCAGTACATGCGAGGACGAACGTACTGATCCTCCACCAGCTTCATGCAGGGTGCAGGGAATGGATTGCTCACGGCGAAGCGTGCTTGAACGCGTTAAAGCTTAGAATGCCGAAGCGCATTGAAGCGTGCGATCGCATTGACGCTCGGACTACGCAGCAGGATTGATGCGGCCGAGATATAGAAGGCATGATGTATGGAACGGTAAAATCCTTTGTGGGCAAGAGAGAACCTGAGTTTGTAGCCAATCTGGCATATATTGTTAGGCTATCGAAAGCCATTGTAATCTCAGTTTCAGATATCAATAAAGAGAATTATTTCGTATACTCTGTTTCCTTTCGTTGTTAATATCGAATCAAAAGATTACCATTTGGGAACTTGTCATCTTGCCTTGCACGAGCACAACTCCAGGCTCGTGCGGCATCACGCCCCCTGCGAGGACGATAATTCGGGTGATTCTGGGTCGGGGCATGACAAGACCTGCTAGCCACAACTTTGGTTGATATCCAACTGGATCCTATGGAGACAGATCAAACTGTGAGCCCCACAATCCTTGATATCCTTATAATCAATCAAGAGAGTCCTGGTGTGTGCAATGAGAACCATGCAGGCAAACCAAACCCTATGAAGGCCATCCCCACATCAAACCACTCTTCTTCTGTGGAATTCCGCTCTCCAAACTTAGCCATGCCGGGCTTGCCTTGTGCAACGTCTCTGCCAACAAAATGCTCATATGGACAGAGCCAAATTCCCCTTTCGATTCCCACTGTTCCTATCATCGAACTTCCACCTTTACCACCTCCATCCCCCACTGCTGGCTCTACTTCCCGCCGGACACAACCCGGCAAGATGTCATGGAAAAGAAGAGCACGATTGGCCCAATCTTACGCCGTCCATCCCTTCTAGCCTTTCCATTAATAGAAAGCGCCAGACTCCCGACATCTCCAACCCAAGAACCAAGATAAGAGTCCTCTCTTCACCCTCCTCTACAAATTGTCCTCATATGGTCGTGGCGGCTGACCTTCAACAGCCGTACGACCAATGTTAATTTGCTCATGGATCTGTCGAGGGCTGAGGAATGCCTCGACAGTCCAAACCCTCCGCACATTCCTCTCCGCTTCCCGCCCATCGATCGTCTTCATCTCTGAAACTAAATCGCAGTCTATTCACACCAAAAATATCCTTCCTCATCTCGGCTACCCTAATACTTTCTCCATTCCATCTATTGGGCTCGTCGGAGGTCTCTGGTTGGTCTGGGACGACTCTATCCAGGCGTCTGTCACTTACTCAACCACAAATCTCATTCTACTAACTATCAATAACTCAATCAATTCTCCAGCATGGAATCTGCTCTGTTTGTACGGATGCCCGAGAAAGAATGATCGACCGAAGCTTTGGCACTCTATTCAAACGCTCGCGGACTCCTTCATTATTCCTTGGTGTTGTATTGGTGATTTCAACGCGATCTCGAAGGCGAGTGAAAAGCGTGGCGGTAATTATGTCGATCAATATGCGACTGCCTCCTTCAATAATATATTGAACCATTGCGGCCTCCTGGACCTGGGATGTGTTGGACCGACGTACACTTGGTCGAATGGTCGGATCCCGATACATAATTTCCAAGAGCGTCTGGATAGGGCCATGGCTGATGGGGCGTGGTGCAGCATCTTCCTACATTCTACAGTACACACATTGTCGCGATACAACAACGACCATGTCCCCATCATTCTCAATACCAATAACCAGCTTCAGAGAAGAAAACGTCCATTGCGTTTTGAAATGTATTGGATGAGGAGAAGCTCTTTCACAGATGTTCTGGCTTCTTACAGGCAGGAGCCTAGTCCTGATACGCGGGATCCACTCATGCAAAAGCTCCAGGATACTCTACCCAGACTTCATAGATGGGGTAGAGTAAACTTTGGCAATATAAAAGAACGTATTAACAGGCTTCATTCAAAGTTATTAGACCTCCAAGGGAGGATTGTCTTCGAAGCCAGGTTGCAAAAGGAAAGGAAAGTAATGGCCGATCTCAATGATCTACATCTAGTTGAAGAGGCGTATTGGAGACAACGTGCGAAATGCCAATGGATTAATAACGGGGATAAAAACACCAAGTATTTTCATATCAAGGCTTCTTCTAGGAAGAGGAGAAACGAAATTCGAGCGCTACAACTCCAGGATGGTAGCTGGACAGCCGACCAAGATAGAATAGCGAACGAATTCATTGCTCACTTCACAGTTATATTTTGTATTGATGAGTCCTCTCCAATTGATCCATTATTCATTATATCCACAAACCCGATATCAGAGGAGGAGAACTCGGCTTTGGGGGTAATCCCTTGTAGTGAAGAAATCAAAAATACTATAAGAGGTATGGGGCCGCAAAAGTCACCAGGGCCAGACGGCTATCCGGCCATCTTTTTCCAAAAATTCTGGCAAGTGATGGGTGGAGACCTTGTCAACACAATCCAACGTTTCTTCTCCACTGGGAATATGGCCCCTAACTTAAATCATACTCATATTTTCCTCATCCCGAAGCGAGAAGCGCCAACAACTCCAGGAGACTTTCGTCTGATATCTCTTTGCAATGTATCTTACAAAGTCATCTCAAAGATCCTGGCTAATAGATTGCGTCCATTACTTGACAAGCTTATATCCCCCTTTCCAGAATGCCTTTGTTCCAGGTAGACATATTACTGATAATATTATAATAGCGCAAGAAGTATTCCATGGAATGAAAACATTCCCCAAGCAGAAGAACTCGTATGCTCTCAAGCTGGACATGGCGAAAGAGTATGACCGTTTAGCATGGACATTTATCAAAAGTACTCTTAATGGCTTGGGGATCCAAGGCCACGCAAATCAGCTTATTATGAAGTGTATTATGTCGACTTCCTTCTCCATCCTCGTGAACGGCACTCCGGAAGGCTTCTTTTTTCCAAAACGGGGTATCCGACAGGGCTGTCCCCTATCTCCGTATATATTTATTCTCTGTTCGGAGGTCCTCTCAAGATTATTTTATAGCTTCGAACAAGAAGATCTATTCCATGGAATCCGCATACACTACTAAAATTTGTCACATCATCGACGCCACAAGACGTCGCTAAATCGGAAAAATACGTCGCTAATATCGATTAGCGACGTATTTAGCGACGTTTGCAAGTAGTCGCGATTAACCTAGTCGCTAAACATGAAAACGTCGCAATACGTCGCTATTACGACGATACTTAGCGACGCGGACACGTCGCTAATTCAGCGACCACCAGCGACGGAAAACGTCATCATTTACCGACGTAACCTAGCGATGTTGAGCGACTTGACATGCATCGATGCTGACCTGGCTTGAGAGACAAATGGCGACGTTCTGCGACTTTTTGACGTCGCTATATTACCGACATATAGCGACGTTTAGCGACGTCCTACGTAGCGACGTTTAGTGACGATCAGCGACGGTATTCATCACAGTTAGCGACGTGCCTTATATTTACTTAGCGACATTTTCTTCGTCGTTGTACGTCACTGACAGTCGCTGAACGTCGCTAATATTGAAAAAAATAAAAAATAAAAATTACAGCATTTGCAGAATTTGTAGCATCCCCTACACCATTTGTTACAACAACGACGGTGTATCACGAATACAGTATCAAACAACACATATACACACAATCACGAACACGTTTGAAACACAATCTCATCAATCAACACAGATATATAAAAATTTGTAACAACAATGTCAAACATAATGGTCCACATAAGAATAATGTATGTATAACCACATAAAAGACCCAACAATGGGCCATCACACAACAATATATATGTCGACTACGGCTGATCAGGAGGAGCATCACCGCTCCTGGAAAGAAGGTAAGCATACTGCTCCGGTGTAAGAACCACCGACGACGATGAAGGAGTAGGCAATGCAACCGCTGGAGAAGGAGGCAGTGTAACCGCTGGAGATGGGTGCGTCCGCGTCTCCTCTAGGGCTCACAGTCTGGTGCTGCATTACTCCATGCAAGCCGCTATCCTAGTAACGGTGTCGTAAATGGACTCCTGTGTCCCCTGTACTTGCTGCACGGTGCGCTCGAGCTCATCAAAGCGTGCGATGACCGACGCAGCGTCCTCTTGCGCCTGAGGCCCTTGCTGCTCAGCAATCCTCCTCAGCATATCGTCGCATAGCTCAGCAATCTGGCGGACAATGGTCTCCTCGACTCGGGATGACTCGGCCTGTGACGGCTGTGAATGCACACTGGAAGAGGGAGCCCTGGATGCCTACTTCGCAAAAAATGCGCCGTAGGACCCCGTACCGTAGTACATACCCCTCTGAAGACCACCAACAGCGGTCTTCCAGAGCTCGTCCTCCGACTGAGGCGGAGAGGGTTGCGATGTACCAACCCCTCCCTCTGCCTGTGTACTAGCACTCGCACGCTCATCACGTAGCCTAACATACTCTTCCTAGAAATCATTGTGTATCTTATACATCAGTACTTGCCTAAATTAGCCTAATAAACGTCTAAAATATTTAATTATTATTAAGTATATGGTTATCTGTATATTCTTCAAGTTGTGTTAAAAATTAACGAAATCTAAATTAGTACTTATATAGCTCTGAGTAGCCCGGTCGTCGATGAGCTTCCCGTCTTTCCGATGGGTGGCCAGGAAGACGGTCACCATGTTTGCGTCCTCACCCCTCTTCACCTGTATGTTTGTTATATTTTATTCTTTAGTAAAATAGAAAATTATATACTCCTACTATCAATAAAATCATATATTTTATAATAAATTACATACCAGACGACGGAAATGCTCTATCATAGGAATCGATCCACCACACCACTTTTCGGCCATCGTCCTAGCCGCCTTCGCCTTCTCCGACCGCTCTCTGTACCCGGGCTCCTCAAATCGAGCCCTCATCGTGGTCCACTGGTCAGGTGTGATCCAACCAGCAATCGACTTTCCGGAGCGGTGACGAGCTTTCTGATCGTCAATTGCATCATATATCAACTTGGCGGCGACGGCAGGAAACTGTCTCTCAATCTGCTCGGCCCGGTGTGCTGGATAAAAATAAGTCCTCTACAAGAATTACAAATTAAAATAATAAGTTATAAAAAATGCTTAAAATTATATTAATCATACTAAATTAACTATCTTTAGTTACCTTGAAGTGGGCAAACCAGAATGCCTTCCTCTCTTCCGAGGCATCCGAGTAGTTGATCCACGGACCCCCATAGTTGGACCTTAGAAAGGTGCCCAACGCTCTCTGTACCGACGAGGGACGATATCTGTATACAATGATAACCGACGTATTAATGAATATATATAGATATACAGACTACAGAAATATAAATACATCAAAATCACAGTTTATGATAATAACATTGGAGTTTATAATTTAAGACTACAGAAATATAAATACATCAAAATCACAATTTATGATTGAAAATATAAATAAATACAATGACAGTTTAGAAATATCTGCATATATTGGAATTCATAATTTAAGTTTTCAAAAATGATCATAGTTCATAATTTAAGATTACAGAAATATGAATACATCAAAATCACAGTTTCTCAATCATCCTCTGAAAATTTATCTTCTTCGTTTGCCTCCTCCTCATCCTCTTCCTCTTCCTCCTTATCGTCACTAGCATCTCCTTCGTCTTCCCCTTCGGATACTTGTACCTCTTCTACACAAGTACATATTGAATGGGGAACTTTTGCTGAGTCGACATCAACTGTATTAGGTACAAGAGGCAGCTCGTCCTCCTGATAAGCCACTTCGTCGACGTCGTAGGTATTTCTGGCTTTAGTCTTGCATACTGCCCACCAGTCATACCTCATTGTTCCCCGTCTAGGATATGTTGTAAAATATACGAGTTGAGCTTGACTTGCTAGGATAAATGGTTCGTATCCTTGGTATCGACGACGGTAGTTAATATCCACAAGACCATGCTTGTCAATTTTTTATCCTTGATCTTGTATGGGATCGAACCAATCAACTTTGAACAACACGATCTTGGCAGGCTCTATGCCATAGTTGTACGTCAATTCCACGATCTCCCGTAAGACGCCATAGAAATCATTGCCTGGAGTGACATCTTTGTAGTTTGTAGATTTGATACACAAGCAACTGTTTTTTGTGGAATCAAGATCCAGGAAGCTATCTCTGATGAGAGCATTTGTTGACTTGAACTTAAACCCATTCAAGCAATAACTTGGCCATACTTTGACGGCATAAATTGGTCCCTTGGCAAGAGTTCTAATAGATTCATTCTCAAGGATGACGTCCGGACGATCGACCTAAACACGAAAAGATACAAAATTAAGTTTAATGTTAAGTTATTTCTTGTGCAGTTGTGAATGGAGGAAGATTCTAACTAGCTTCTTACGTACATATGCAGTCAACCAAGACGGGAAATGAAGTCTCATTTCTTCTTCTACTTCTTCATCTGTAATGTATGGTCTACTTGACCTCACCTCATCATTAAATTTGCTGAAAACCAATAAATATCGGGATATACTCGTTAAATTATAATAACGTAATCAACAAATAGATGACTTGAACGTTGAAGATTTTCACTTACCACTCTAGCTTTTCCACTTCATCCTCCTCGCAGTTGAGTAATATATATAACTGGGCAGCCTTTAGTTCCTCATCATTCAAATATCTCTTTTTCAGTTTTCCTGAAGGCATTCCAAGAGCATTGAAGACTTTCAATAATGCATCATTATATTCTATATCTCCATCGTCGTTCCTCAGAGCTCTCGTTCTATTTGTAGCAATATGAGGCTTGAAATACATTGAACAAAAGTTTGTAATCTCCTCAAGGACATAGGCTTCACAAATAGAACCCTCGACCCGTGCCTTATTTTTCACCTTCCTCTTCAGGTGGTTTAGATGGCGCTCGAACGGGTACATCCACCGATAACCGACGGGCCTACCAACACGTGCCTCATATGAAAGATGAATTGGCAAATGCTCCATAGAGTCAAAGAATCCAGGAGGGAACACCCTCTCAAGCTTACACAATGTTACTTCAATGTCCTTCTCCTGCTTCTCAAGCCGATCGACGAGCAACTTAGTAGAACAAAGATCTCTGAAGAATATGCTAAGCTCTGTCAGTGGATCCCAAACGACATGAGGTAAGAATTCTCGAAATGCAATCGGAATTAACCTCTCCATAAAAATGTGACAGTCGTGGCTCTTCATACCCTGTAGTTTGTTCTCCTTCGGGTTAACACATCTTCTCAAATTCGATACGTACCCGTCTGGAAATTTTAGGCCCTGGATCCACCTACAAAGTTTACCTTTGTCCTCGGAGGACAGTCAACTTTATCTACGGCTACATAGTTTCTGCCTCGCCAGTCGAATGGCTGCAGGGACTATGTCCTGATCACGATGTCGTACCGTAGATTAATGTAAATTCCTTATAGCAAATGTCATACATAGATTTCTGTCTCGCCAGTCGAATGGCAGATAATTATACAAATCAAATTAGTCAAAGGGTACTGAACAGAAAGTCTAATTAAGACTTTCAACTAAGCAGTCAAAGGGTACTGAACAAAAAGTCTAATTAAGACTTTCAACTAAGCAGTGCTGTAGGATTTAAAATATGGTATTCAGGTCAACTTAATTCAGTCAAAGGATACTGAACAGAAAGTCTAATTAAGACTTTCAACTAAGCAGGCAGCCTGGACTACTGTTCAGAACTTGGCAGGCAAAATCCCATACCATCTGATGACAAACCTATACACACCCTTGCCCAAACTATTTGTTTCAGTAGGTAAAACATTCCAGGTTACTCAAGTAACCTGTCGTGCAACATTTTGTGTCAACAACATTCCTTGTTAATTGTAACATGCATACTATCATATCCCAACTCTGCCAAAACCTGACCAACATATCCTACACTAATCATTCCATATTTCAGTAATGTCAGTGAGCTAAATCATACTCAACTGTCGAGAATACTTAGGAGAAAACTCATTCACAGGATTAGTATCCATCCTTCGTGACATAGCTGAAATTTTATAGAGCTCGATAATAATTATTAGTCAATTTATTCATCATTTCAAAACCCTGAAAATACCCAAAAAAAACTCCCAGTATCAGTAAATAGGGCTCGAACCCTAAATTAGAATTCGAATCCAAGCAAAACATCAAATTGACAGTTGATATGCCCAAAAAACTCATAGTATCAGTATATAGGTGTCACACTGTGAGTCTCGTGTCCACACAGTAGGACACGACGTATCCAAACCAACAAAATAGGTGTCACACGAACTAGAAGCGAGTCCACGCTCTCGTGTCCCCCGCAGCGAGTCCACTGTGAGTCTCGTTTCCCCGGCAGCGAGTCCACGCTCTCGTAGACACGAACTAGAAGCAAGAGAGAGAGCTAGAAGACGAGGAGAAAGTGGAAAGCGGGGGGGAGAGTTACCTGAGGAGGAGCTACCTGAGGAAGGAGGAGGAGGAGGAGGAGGAGAAGGAGGAGAAGGAGGAGGGAGATCGTCGGAGGAGCGCCGCGGAGGAGGAGGCCGGATGAGGGAAATAGCCGGAGGAGCGTTGCGGAGGAGGAGCGCACGAAAAATTGGGAGGAAAATTTGTGAAAGATCGAAAAGGAAACCCTTGCCGGCTATATGAAACGATTAGCGACGTCCTAAAAGGACGTCACTAAACGTCGCTGATATTTAAGAAACGGCGACGCTGCTTAAAATGCGTCGCTGCACGTCGCTATATAAACGACGTGTACCGACGAACTTGCGACACAGATTTCCATTTAACAAATTGCAGCCGCTAGACGTCGCTATTAGTCGATGTTAGCGACAAACAGCGACGTCTTGGATAAACGTCGCTAAACACCCAAAAAATAGCGACGTTCTATCTTGGAGTCGCTAAATACGTCGCTGATATGACTTATTTTGGTAGTGATAAATCGGTACACTCCTTCTATATCATATTTATTATTTGCTGATAATGTTCTTATCTTTGGCCAGGCAACCCATAGCTCATTGATGTCTGTGAAGGATATTCTAGATTTATACTCATCATGGTCCAGGCAAAAAATTAATTTTGGCAAGTCAAGCATCCACTTTAGTAGACAAGTACCTACTGCTACTCGCCTGGAACTAGCTGCTATTCTTCATATTTCTCATACAAGCATTACAGACAAGTATTTGGTGCACATGCTACATCAACACAAAAGTCGGATTTCTATATATAATGGGCTTCTCGACAAGGTGAGCAACCGTCTACAAGGCTGGAAATCCAAATATCTATCCCATGCGGGCAGATCTACACTTATCTCGGCGACATTAGGCTCCATTCTCGTCTATTTTATGTCGACGTATAAGATTCCTAGAGAAGTCTCCCGCAAACTAGAAGCTCAGCAAAGAACTTTTTGGTGGGGCCATGATACCATGGAGGCGAGGATGCACTTTCTCTCATGGGAGAATTTCACTAGACCAAAGAGGGAGGGTGGCCTTGGGTTTCGAAAGGTAGCATGGGTTAATGACTCCTTGGTTGGGAAGCTACTATGGCATTTTCTAGCAAATCCGCATCAACTGTGGGCTACGTTCTTGTGTGGAATCTATCTGCAGAACAGGAACATATGGCAAGAGCCTAGACGCAAAAGAGCATCCCCGTCTTGGTCGAGTATGATGGAGCTACGAAGTCTCATGGAAGGAAATATCTGCTGGAAAATACGAGGAGGATGGGTAGACATCAATACGGATCCATGGGTGCCAGGTATTCCGGGTTTTAGAGTTACTGCCAACTCTGAAACCATACAAAGTCCTAAATTGGTTAGGGAGCTCTTGGATCCTATCACAAGAACATGGAATAAACCTCTCATCACTGCATTATTCTTTCCCTTGGAAGCAAAGGCAATACTGGACATCTGCTTACGCGATGGAGATGGTTTGGATAAACTAATTTGGACAAAAGTCAGTTCGGGCGAATTCTCGTCCAAATCCCTTTATGAAGCTATTCGTCGAGAGTATCCGAGCACTTCGAACTCGTCCACAGCTTCGATTAAGTGGGATAAGCTTTGGAAGATGAAAAACATATCTCCACGGATCCAAACTTTCATTTAGAGACTGTGGAATAAAGCCCTCCCTTTACTCTCTGCCATCCACAAGCGGCTGCCCCTCACAAATCCGTTGTGTCCGTTCTGTCTACTTCACGAGGAAGACACAAACCACTTGTTCTTGCACTGCAAAACCGCCAGAGAAGTCTAGTTCGGAAGTCCGGGGGGCCTCCGAGTGGACATAGATCTGAACATAAACTCTCTTATCCAATGTTGGCTTCATGAGCCGATAGCACATGAGACATTTCGTATGGGTGCAGCTCTCTTATGGGCGATCTGGAAAGCACGGGGGGAGTGTATATTCCAACTTCGTCCTCCTTGTGCTCTACGTATCATCCATAATGGCATCTCCTACTACAATACCTTCTCTATGGGGAATGAAGAAAATGCCAGGGAGGAACAAGAGTACCTGAGTTCAGTAACATCCTCAATCAACTGGGTAGCTCCGGGAGAAGGAGGTATTAAAATCAATATTGACGGAGCGACATCGGCTTCGGACATCGCGGTAGCCGCCATTGCCAGAGACACAAACGGTACTTTTCTTCGAGCGCTTTCATGCTATTACCCTTCTATGCACAGTGCCGACCATAGCCTTCAAACGGAGATCCTCGCAATCCAACTCGGTCTTCGACTTGTAAATCAGTTTCACGACATGGTTATTGCTATCGAAGGTGATTCACAAGTAGCGTGCAGGATATTTAGAGGCGACAATTCTTGCATCCCGTGGAGGTTGTACGACTTGATCCAGTCCATCAGAGACGAAATCCCTAGTATGAATCCTCCTGTTTTCCTCTTCGTAAAAAGGTCTGGGAACAAGGTGGCCCATTCATTAGCAAGGTGTGCTCTCCAGAATAGAGCCACAGAAGATCTCTCTACTCCTCCGGAGTCTATTCTCCAGTTACTAGTAGCTGATCATCCTTCCAATGTAGACTCTTCTTCTATTACTTAATAAAATTCTCTTGCTTTTGATTCAAAAAAAGAAAAAAGAATCCAAAAGCTGGATAATATGATATTACAAAAAAAAAAATTAATGGAGCAACTTCTAAAAACATATAAAAAAACCAATTTACAACTTAATACTCTTAACTATTCCAATTTTTAACTCATATTCTCAACTTTGATAGGCATCAACTTAATATCATCCTTCCATTTTTGTCCAAACTATGTTAGCTGAAATTTAAAAAATAATAAAATTATCCCCTCCTTCCCCCCTCTCTCTCTCCCTCCCCCGTTGGCAACGGCGAGGGATGCTCGGCGGGGAGGGGGGTGCTCTGGGAGTGAGGGAATTTGTATATACTTTTGAACCCTTTTATGTTTTATTTCTTGATACTAAACATAGTGGGGCATGAATCTGCCCCCTCTTCCTTCAGAGTGATGAAATCAGGAAACCCCTGCACACGACTTGTTGATGTGTACGACACAAAAGTGAATTGTGATCAAAATCATAAATATGATATTGTTGAGAAAACGTAGTTATTCCTTTGGTTCACACCACTTAAGTTTGTGCCAAGGGCGGGCCGGAGGAGGGGCAGACAGGGCTTGCGCCCTGGGCCCCAAATTCCAAGGGGGCCCCAAAAAATTTTTAAAGTTAGTAATAGTAGTAAATAATAAAACATTGTTACTATGATTTCTTCTTCAAAGTCCAAGGTCCGAAGAAAGTCATTATAGCAATTCAATAAATAGGACATGTCACATGGGAATTGGATAGCCGTCCGACTCTTTAATTTCAAAGAAAAAAACTACTCTTTCCATCGCTTCAGATTTTCTTTTGCATTTCAGAGAAAAAAAAAAGTTCTTCACGTCGCTTCGATTCCAGACGACCAAGAATAAGTTTTTTTTGAATTGTTCATTATAATTTTCTCTTCATTCTCTCTTTTGCTTATAATTGAAACACAAAATTTCTAATTTTCTTCAATTTCTTCTCATAGAATCCTTCATAAGGATTCTGCGATGTAAGGCTACGGCAGACAAGTTTGTGCTTGAGCCTTGACCCGAAGAGGAGACGAAAAGGTGAGATAGGGGTATCAATGTGAACCTGATATTTTAGCAAGCCTTTCATTTTGAGAATTAAAATATTTTGTAACTTTTGTTCCTCATGATGTTGGCTTTATTATATATTTTTTAGTTCCCTCTGTTGTTAATGGTTGAGGACAATATCTCTTTGCCCCCGTCTTTTTAATGATTGGTTCTATTGATGTAGTTTATTTTTTGAAAGTTCCAAGTTATATTTACATATAATCTACTTTGCACAGACTTGAAATTTTGCATCTTTTAAAAATTAGGATAGATATTGTTTGTATTAGATCTTCGGTCTTCCTTCGTAATATCTCTATTTATGCACATTTTCATAGTAATTAAGTCTCAGTCAGCTTCTGTAGTATATTTAGCTCACTACGTGTTGTGAGTTATAATTGATCCCGCGTTGGTGTTGAATACCGATGAGCCGATGACGATTAGTCTTTTCGTTTATCTTTGCACTTAAGATTTCACACTTAAAATTATACGCTGTTCCTAGTGTTGAATATTTTTTCGTAATCTTTGCACTTAAGATTTCACAATGATTTGGTTTTCAAACTAAAATATTTTATAACTTTTGTTCCTCTTATAACTTTTGTTCCTCCTGATTTTGGCTTTTTATGTTTCTTGAGTTTCTGTTGTTGATAAATTAGGCAAACAAGCCCATGTATCTCAATCCTAATACTGAAAAAATATAAACAAGAAATGTTAAATAACATATTGCATCGGAGATTTTTTTTTTAACTACAAAAGCAGTATTGCCATTTGCCAGGATATATTCCTGATGCAAAATTTTAGGTTAGCTGGCATCTATCAGGCTCCACTCTAAGAGGGTTCACTTTGGTTTATTGTATCATGCAAAAAATAAAATGATACTTCATTTCCAATATATTTTTTGAAGAAGGGACATCATTTTGTATTTCGTCCTGGGCATCAAAATGTTCCGGGTCGGCCTTGGTTTGTGCAGAAACACAAAGTTATAAATTGAACATGCTAAGCAATCACATCAAATATCCATTTTCCTAGGCATTTACAAAATAACTATACCATCAATAGACCCCAGTGTCATCGTATTATTTACAAACATGAACATAGTTCACCGAAACTCGCGTCTCAAACGATGGAAAAAAAAAATCATGTCCACACAATAATATTAGCAAATACTTGTCAACTACACTACACGGAGAGAGAAAAAAAAACATTTCATGGACACCATACACACATGGCAAAACAGTTAAAGGCATGGTTTTAGTGTATCCTGCTTAAGGGACAGATGCAGATGGTGAGTACTAGAAGGAAAACTTCATCGGCATAGATAATTATCTAAAAATAGAGAATAATCAGAAGTTCTCTTTGTTTGAAAATAAAACATCATCGGCATAGGTAATTGTCTAAAATTAGAGAATAATGAAAAGTTCTATTTTCATTAATAAAATTGACCTCCTCTGAGATTACAAAACATTCTCAGGCTATTTATAGTATTTACGCAACCTGCAAGTTCGATCACAAATGGGTATTATGTACCCACATGAAAACGAGAAACGGCTCGGCCTCTGAAGTTAAGGACGACGAAAGTTTTGTCTGCATCCGAACTGTCCCCAAGGTCGACGGCACTTCCTACAAATTCTCTGACGCTGACGACGAATAGCCCATCCTCTACTGTACCACCTGTGCCTCCGCCGGAATCTCTGAGGTCGACGACGAGTGGCCCATTTTCTGCTGAGTCAGTTTTAGCTTCATTAGCGGTAATGAGTAGCTTATTTGGTTAAGTTCTTAATACTTGGTTTTGGAGGTTTTAGCTCACTAAGGAGTGTGTGCGGCATCAAATACATGTTGGACATGGCATTAGTACTCTAAAATATACTAGGAAACAAAAATAGGTGCTGGTCCGAACAGTGTCATGTCGTATTCATGCTTATGTAACAAACTGACAACTATATCACATTAAAAAAAAAATAAGTGAAATCAGGAATCAGGTACATCAACATATAACAATACAAGGATATAGAGATGGCAAGAATAGAGCAATACTCAAAAGTACTCGAGTGACCGAAAGATAAATACAACCTAAGAGTGTCTATGCAGTATCAACCATCATAATATAATAATACTAGCAAGACAAAGGCTATTTTGTCCGCCAGCGGAGCTGGTCCGTGCTCGCGTGACGGACAGCCATTGGCTCCCTGCTAACCTGGACCCACCCAGACAGGAGAGCCAATGGCTGCATGCCACGCGGACGTGGACCAGCCCCGCGGACGGACAATCTAGCAGTGTTCTACTAGCAAATACTTATAAACTACACAAAGGAAAAAAAAAAAAAAAAAAAAATCAACTACCACCAACATTGCGGAGACACAATTCAAATGGGAAAACAATTATAGGAGTGGTTTTGGTGTATCCTAGTTAGGGTGGATCCAAATGGAGAGTACCGGAGGCTCAAGCCCCCACTAATTTTTTTGAAATATATAGTAACTTATATATATATATATATATATATATATATACACGACCTTACTTGAACAGGATCTGTTCTATAGGCTCGTACTACTGTATCCTTGAGTTCTAAGGAGACAGGCAACACGGTCTGGTGGATGACACGTGGCCCCTCGTCTAGAGCGTGATTAACGGCTGAGTTCCTTCGGGCACTCAGCAGTAGAGGATCGTTCCCGGAGTTCCTCTCTGGGATGGACGAGTGGGTTGTCTGACAGACCCCTTGAAATATAAAAAAAAAAAAAAAAAAAAATATATATATATATATATATATATATATATATATATATATATATAGAAAAACTTAGATGGTGAAACTTTTGAATTCCGAAAATACTCTTACATACTTATACTAATTAAAAATAGTTCATTAATTTTAATAAGGATAACTTAGTAATTAGGAAGACTACCCTTTAGTCTTCCTAAAGAGTCTTCCTAAACTAATTAAGAAATGTTAAAATACGTGCAAGGCACGTGCACATATGCTAGTATATATAGCTCATTTTTTAATAGAAGGATAGTGCTTTCACGGGGATTACCCCGTGATTCCCTCGTTAGCCGCTCGTCGGACTCGTTACACTCTTTCTGCCATAACCCTAAGGATTTTATGGCAGATATCTTATGACACTGTATGGGGGAATGGTTTTCCCCCTGGACCCCCTTCCCTGTTTAGCCGCTCGCTAAGAGCTCGCTACACCCGTACTAAAACTTACCTAATTAGCTGCAGTAGCTACATTAGCTACATTAGCAGCCCCCCTCAGTCGCCGGGGTGGGGCTCACTACATTAGCTGCATTTGTTTAGCAGCAGGTGCTTGCTCGCTCCGCTCGCCCGTCGCTCGACTCCTGTCCAGGTAGGACAGTACGTACCAGCTAGTGGTAGGGGGGAGTGAGTTCGGCTTTCAGCTCTTCACTCATCACCTTCGTTTTCGATGGAAACTCCGGCGCCCTCGGGCTTGCTATCGCTGAACGAGCCTTATTCAATCCTCTGTCGACTCTTAAGGAGATTCATTGTTTGGCAGAAACTCACTTCGCTCGCCTCACTTCGATTATTCAGCTCACTTCGCTCGCCTCCTTTCTCTCTCTCTTTTCCGGGAACCTAGTTCCTCACCTACCCGCTTGAACAGAAATAACATCCTATTTCTAGACGAAAAACCTGATTAGACGCTAGACCTGTACTTACTTGTTTCTAGGGGGGCTACGAACCACAGTGTCGGGGGCAGCTGAGTCAGAGGATCCATTTCTTCCATTGTTAGACTTAGAATTGGATGAGACATCAGAAAGTGGGGATCGGCAGCATCCACCAACTCTCGTTTTAAGTGATTGCTTAGGGACCTTAGCGTACGATCTGGGCTGTTTCCCTCTCGACTTTGGATCTTAGCACCCAAGAAGTCTGTCTGTACAAACGATGACGGCCTGTATTCGGAGTTTCCTTGGGGTTAAACGCCTCCAAGAACCAATGAAGATCCTTGTTTGGAACACTAGGGGTCTCAATTCCATTGTAAGTCTAAGCCTAAGTATTCCTCAATGACCGATAGCGTACAAGCACCGTGAGGGAAAGGTGAAAAGAACCCCAATCGGGTTTTGATATCGATCATAAACCATCTCTGTGTCATGACATGCACATGCTCACGCATGTGTTCTATGCCGCGGGCGGGCACACATACCCGTGTAGCGCGTTACGCGCACACGTTCTTAACTCGCCTGAATACGCGAGCGCGTTCTTAAACCGCGCGCACCCGCGTACGCGGGCAAGCGCGGGTCCGTGTTCTTAACTCGCGTGCATACGCACGCATGTACTTTAACCTCGTGCGAGCGCACATACACACGCGCGGGCGCACGCGAACTATGTCGCGGACGCACGCATGAAGACCGGACCCTAAATAACCACAAAAACATAGGTAAGCTCCCTAACAGGGGCCGCCCTATATATATATATATATATATATATATATATATATATATATATATATATATATATATTATTTGTTTTCAAAAAAAAAGGAAAAGAGAATTTTCCATGGCGTGACACATGTCATGCCATGTGTTCCATGGAAGAGTAGAGAAGGGGAGTATGTGTCCCCTTGCATTTAATAAGGGGGAACACCTTACCCTAAATTTTCCTTAAACAATCCCACACACACACACAAGCAAAAAAAAAAAAAAAAAACCAAGCAAACACACACAACACCACCCCTCCCCACTCCCTACTACTACCACTGCTGCTGCTGCCGGCCGAAGCTCCGCCCGCCGCCAGCCGCCACCACCGCCGGCCACCTCTCTCCGGCCACCCCTCTTCATCCTTCTTCTTCCTCCTCTTCCACTTCAAAAAAAGGGGAAAGGAAAGAAACATATGTAAATTCTAAGCTACTCTTCCCCATCTCTAATTCAACTTTAGCCTAGGATTAGAGTTGCTAACAAGTTTTCGTTATTGTTATTGGGTTTAAATTAGGAATTAATGAAGAAGCTAGGTCAATCTCAAACCCAAGGCAAGTCCTCTCCCTCTTTCCCTCTTCCTTGAGACTTATCTTATATTTTTGCTCTAAGTTTCATAATGGAATAAATTAGGAATTATTTCCATTTTTCTGAATATATATATTATGGTTAAAATCCACCATGTAATATTGTAGTATAAATATAGAGATGAGCAAGCAACTTAACACGATACAAAATTTATATATTGGACACACACATAAATAGATACTTGGACACAAGATGATTTATATGAATGTATAAGTTGGGCACATATGTTGCACTCAACACTTATGGCCACTTCAGCTTTAAATTTTCAAGTGATATCATGTGGGTTCCATATAAAAAATTATATATATATATGGACACAACATGACACAATATGTGATACTTTGAAGGATAATATGTATTGGACACGATACAATTGATATATGTAAAGGACACCTTGTGTAGGACACAACGCAAATATATAAGTATTGGACACGACCCCAATGGGTTCTTGGATACATGATATATTTATACACACTTTGATAATATATATATAGATGTAAATTCTTATTCACATGTATATACCCATGTACAATTATAACTCTCGGTATGATTTTAGGGGCATAACCTACACAAATTAAATATATATATATATATATATATATATATATATATATATATATATATATATATATATATATATATATATATATATATATATATATATATATACATGTCTTACGTTTTCTTACTTAAACACGTGTACACGAGAGTAGTTTTCGATATTAGCATAACTATTTAATTCTGTCCAAATTATTAAACCTATCAAAATAACACATGTTGGAATGATTGATGGTTAAATTAATTATTTTGCAAGTCCCTATGTACCACGATAACTTTACTTCTATAGCTTCCAACTCTCTAGCATACTAATGCAATATTGCAAAGAGTCTAACATGTTTTTTTTAAAGTTATGACACATGGAATTGATGCCTATATATATTACTAATAACTTCATTTGGATACTTGGGATAGTGAACTACAAGTCGCTCAAATCAAAGAAATTGCTTGCCTAAATAAATTGCTTGCTTGCTTGCCAAATTGTCATGGTAAGAATTAAGCGTTTTATATATACATATGCTTGCTTGAGTTCCGGTGTTGAGAGTTGCTCCACCGAAGGGGTCGAAGAACCCGATATATACTTGCGTGGTTCCGGTGTTGAGAGTTGCTCCACCGAAGGGGTCGGCGAACTCGGAATTTATTTTTATAATATATTGTCTCTTGCAAAATTTTCGGAGTCTCTAAAAATATAGGAGACTTTGCCGAAATTTTTGGAAATTTCCAGAGATAGGCAATTTTCGACTTTCTGAAAAAGAAAAAAAATCGGGATATTCTCTAAGACCTAAAGTCATTTAGGAAAAATTCTTAGAAAACAACTAGGAAGCATTGGGCGGGGGGAGAACAACCTGGATATTCCTAAATAGTCCCATAGCATAATAAAATTAAAAAAGCTGATCAGTAAATATTCTACTCATTCGTAAGGCCATGCGAATGGAGTTTGTGAGGCTTAGCTCACGTATTTTCGTTTGCTCAAGGGAGGCAAACTAATCCCAAGGGAGGCTCTTGATTTTGTGCTTCAGATTATTAGCTCCTGATTTCGTGCTTCAGATTATTACATCTATTACGACAGTAATATCGAATAGATGATTGTTAAGCCCAAGGGAGGCTCCAGGTCGGATACTAAGCACCGTGCCGCCGAATTCACAGCCTGATCCCGGGTTAACGGGATTGTTGATGGGAAATTATTTAGATGAATATTTAGGGGTTGTTCTCCAATACTGCATTGCATGTTAGGTTCATTTCCTTTTAATATCATTAACTGCCATCACACCTATATGGATAAGAGGAACAGGACACTCACACATTAATATAGTGCTTCATTTTAATACGACTGCTTTACAAAAACTATTTGTCTCATTCCATTTCATATTTCTTTTACTTGTCACCGTTCTTGGCCGAGGGCTTGCTTGTCGTTTCTAAACGACCTAGTATTTGTTCACTAGGGGAAGGAGAAGACAATCCTGCCGAGGCATTGCCACTGTACGTCGAAGAACAGTGACCTGAAGACTTTCAGTTTATGACTAGTGCTGTCATAGTTACTTTTGTAAATTATGTTTGTAATAAACTTGTAAGACAATGTACTGTTAGATAAGTTTCCTTACTGTAATTACTATATGTAATGTAATGTGAATTTCCTTGAATTTTCCATTCTGCTGAACTACGGGTGACAATCGCGAATTTTGGCGCGTAGCCTGGGGATGTGTCTGACGTCACCGTCCAAATCTGGGAAGCGGGACGTGACACACACACACACACATATATATATATATATATATATATATATATATATATATATATATATATATATATATATATATATATATAAAATTCGGATGAAAAGCCTCCAGCAGGAGCTCCTTCAAAGCCCCCCCCCCCCCCCCCCCCCCCCCGCCCCTCCCCCCCCCCCCCAGTGCACCGTTGGATCGAGCGAGCTGTGTGGGTCCCACGGACGCTTCCCCTTGATCCAACGGCCAAGGACGAGGGGGCTTTGAAGGGGCTCCGGGAAAGAAACTCCCGATCGAACTCATATATATATATATATATATATATAGGGAGCGGATCAAAAGCCCCCCTTAGAAAATCCCCTAAAACCCCCCTCACTCTAATTCGTAATATTAATGTTAATATTATGTTAATGTTAATATTAATTTTAATATTAATGTTAATGTTGATATTAATTTTTTTAATATTTTTTAATATTAATGTTAATGTTAATATTAATGTTAATGTTAATATTAATGTTAAGTTTAATGTTAATTTTAGTATTTAATGTTAATATTAACATTAATATTAACATTAACATTAATATTAACATTAATATTAATATTAACATTAAATTACGGATTAGAGTGAGAGGAATTTTTAGGGAGTTTTCTAAGGGGGGGCTTTTGATCCGCTTCCATATATATATATATATATATATATATATATATATATATATATATATATATATATATATATATATATATATATATTAAAAGCTCCGTTTTTTAATAGAAGGATAGTGTTTTCACGGGGATTACCCCGTGATTCCCTCGTTAGCCGCTCGTCGGACTCGCTACACTCTCTCTGCCATAACCCTAAGGGTTTTATGGCAGATATTTTATGACACTGTATGGGGGAATGGTTCCCCCCTGGACCCTCCTTCCCTGTTTAGCCGCTCGCTAAAAGCTCTCTACACCCGTACTAAAACTTACCTGATTAACTGCAGTAGCTACATTAGCTACATTAGCAGCCCCCCTCAGTCGTCGGGGTGGGGCTCGCTGCATTAGCTGCATTTGTTTAGCAGCATGTGCTTGCTCGCTCCGCCAACGTTCCTCTCTGCTACTTTTCTCCTAAATAGATCCTTCTTGGCTTGCCCACTCTATTGCTATTGTCGCCTTCCAGCCCCGCCCTTGGGTGGCTTCCTGCCTTCTATTCCAATAGCCCTGCCTCCATCAATAGCAGCCCTTCTTCCTTCAACGACAACCGCAGGGGATATTTTCACAAGAGCAGCTCTCATTCCGACCTTTGCTACAGCTATCGGGTATGCACTTACCCATACCAGTGTATAGTTGAATCTCTTCGGCTGGAGATGGAGAAGGTATCATCGTTGAAAATCTCCGTTTCCATTCCATCTGCCCCTGTTGACAAGAGAGAAAGATGAGAGGCCGAAATGAAGGATAAGTTCTTCCGTTTCTAACCCAGCATATCGGTGAACTCGATGAACCACTTCGGACAGGCAACCCATCGCAAGCAAGTTTGATCGGAGGTGGGATCGAAAATCTATCCATTTTCAAAAAAGAGCACTATACAAATAAAGAAGAAAGAATAAGAAAAATGAAAATCCTCATTACCCTACCCTTGTTCTAGCTAACAAGTGATCTATCTCTCTCTCATCCTGATCTCACCTCAAACCTCTCTCATTCTTCCTATTGTCAAGTTAGGAAAGAACCTTCAGACAAGGGCTTAACAGCGCCTCCCTTTCCTTTCAAAGGCAAAAGAATGGTTGAACCCCTTACAGTATAATATCAAAGAACAAAACCTTCTAGCTCTGAAAAACTGACTCCTCATGTACACCAAAGCATCTGGGCAGCTTATCAACCGTGATAAGAGCTCATTTCTGACCTCTGCTGAATGAAGGAGTCATTCTATTTCGGACCAATCTCTAGTACTAAAGAAGGATCGCGATTTGGGATGAACAAAAACACTTTTTTGTTTTGTTACGGCAATAACACTTAGTAAGACCAACCGGTTTCACTACAAAAAAAAAAGGTTTGTTTTGCAGCAAAGACAATGAAAGATAACACAGAATGGTAGAATCGACGGAATCATAACTACATGTAGTGCATTTTTGAGTGTGTGCGGTGTCAAATACATGAAGGACAGACAACTCATATACGAAAATCAATAATCGTGCTGATAAATTATGGACATACTATTTTGACCACAGTTTTTGTAACCGCAGTTGGCATGTTGCCGCGTGACAGCCTCCCATTGGCCTCCTTGCCCGTGTTTTAAGATGGTGAAATCCGATACTAGCAGTGGAGACCAATAATTGGTTGTCGCATTGGCCTACGATTATGGGTTGCCCGTGGTTACAGATAGCAGACAAAATAAATCCCCAATATAGGTTGCAAGAAAGAAGCAGTCAGTTACCCAAAATGAGGAGTCCGCAACATTATAATGCAAGATACTGATATAAGGGAATCAAAACAGTAAATAAATCCCCAATATAGGTAGCAAGAAAGAAGCAGTCAGTTACCCAAAATGAGCCTGAGGCCGAGCCGGTAGGACACCTGAGCGTCGACGCACGCGTAGATGATCTGGTCGTGACTGAGGTTCGTCACCTCCCAGTTACTCCTCCCGACCCACTGCTTCTTCGCCGCCCCCACAGCCGCGACATAGCTGCTCTCCAGGACCTCCCTCGCCATGTCCTCCATCGACGCGTTCCTCCTCCCCCCCATCAGCTTCGCCGCGAGCTCCCGGACCTCCACTGGGCTCGCGACCGTCAGGCCGCAGTGCAGCGCAAGCAGCCGGCAGTCGCGAGCGACCCCGACACCGGCGAAGCGGACGTCGGGTTCGGCGAGGAAGCAGCGGAGGACGGAGGGGACGGAGTCGGCGTGGATGAGGTGGAAGACGAGGCAGCGGCTGCCAACGGAGAGTTGGACGGTGGAGACGGGTGGGTCGGGGCCGGCCTGGGGGCGCCACTGGACGCCGAGGCCGACGACCAGGCGGCCGCCGCGGCGGAGGCCGGAGTGGATGCAGAAGGTGTTGAGGATCCACCGGCGGACGGTGGCAGCGCGGCGGGTGACGGTGGTATGGACGCGGCGGCGGGGGGCGAAGTTGACGGAGAAGGTTCGGCGGGCAGCGTTGGAGTGGAGGGGGACGATGGTGACGTCATCGGCGGCCATGGCTTTAGGGTGTGTTTGCTAAACCGTATTTGGAGGTGGAATTTGAATTTTTATGGATTTGGAGACAAATATATAGAATTCTATGTTTGGTTGGGATTTGAAGACAAATACATGGAATTCTATATTTGGTTGGAGATGGATTTGGATATGGGAAGTATGACAAAATCCAAAACTTGAATTTGGTTGAATTTTGGAGGGAAAAAAAATAATTATTCTTTAATAATTTCGTTAAAATATTTATTATTTAATAATTTTGTTAAAAGTAGTAAATTAAAAATTATTTAATCTTTAGTAATTTCGTTAAAAATATTTATTCTTTAATAATTTCGTTAAAAATAAGTTAATTAATAAAAAAACTAACTATTTTATTAGTATTACTAATTAATAAAAATAGTATTATTAATTAAAAAATTTCGCTAATTAGTTAATTTTTTTATAATCATAATTAATAATTTATTGGTATTATTATAATATTAATTAATACTTTTTTAATTAGTTAATAATCATAATTTACTAGTATTATTATATTATTATTATAATATTAATTAATAATTTATTAGTATTATTATAATATTAATTAATGATCATATCCTATGTTTAGTATTATTAATTAAAAAATTAGTTAATTAGTTAATTTTGTTATAATCATATTAATAATTTATTAGTATTATTATAATATTAATTAATAATTTGTTAATAACTATTTTATTATAATCTTAATTAATAATATTTTAATCACAATTAGAATCATATATTATTAGGGTAAAGTGCAAAAAACCCCTCGTTAGATGTCTTACTTTTGCATTAAAAGACCCGACGCTCTAATTATTCCTAAACGTTTCTAAAATGCTCATAAGACCCCCTAATGCTGATTTTTGAGTAACGGACGTTATTTCTAGAGTAAACTGACCGTTATACCCTCCCTAATATAGGCTAAACCCCCCATTAGATTAATGTTATTCTTCCTGACGCTTAAACTCTCCAGTCCGACGTGAAGCCAAGACGGAGGACAGGAGGTTCGTAAACCCTAATTTCGACGCTTAAGCTCTCTTCCAGCCCTAATTTTGCACGAAATCCTAAATCGAAGACGGAGAAGAAGAGATTCAGGTATACTCGTAAACCTAATTTCGTTTGTAACCCTATTTTGGTGTGACAACCCTAATTTTGCACGAAAATTTTTTGTTTGTGACGAGGATTTTGTTCGTGACGAGGAATTTGGGAAAAAAACCCGTAGTTTGGGAAGACTTTAGGAGAACCCTAATTTCGTTTGTAACCATATTTTGGTGTGTAACCTCATTTCGTTTGTAAACCCTAATTTTGTGTCTGCACATTTACTGGACAAAGTAAGTGTGTGGACAGGAAACCCTAATTTTGATGGCTAAGTGTGAAAATGGTAACTGTATGTAATTAGTTGTTAATTTGTTATTAGTTTGTAATTGTGTACAGGTTTTAACACAACATGTTTGGTACAAAGTATGCTCTTCACATGTATGTTGGGGGTCACTTTGATGTTGGTGACAAATACGTTGGTGGTGTAGTGTTGGAACTGAAAGAATGTATTCTTAGTGATGAATTCTGTTGGTTTGACCTTGATGGCCTATGTGCAAGTGCTGGGGTGCAGGCTCCCTGTGAAGTTTACTTCTACGACCCTGTGGATGGAAGGAAGACACAATTATTGGGTGACAATGATATAATGAGATGCTTTGCAAAGTTTCCAGAGCCATGTCTTCTAAAATTTTATGTATTAGGGAAGCTCGATGAGTCACTCATTGATTACAATGATTATGAGACACATATTACTGATTTTAGTGAAGCAGCTATAGAGATGGAAATGAAGATGGATGAAGATTATTGGGCAAGCATTAACTTGACTGGGGTACCACTTGAACATGTGGATGAAGAACAAGTGGGTGAAGAAGAACAAGTGGCTGTGGGTGAAGAACAAGTGGGTGAAGAAGAACAAGTGGCTGTGGGTGAAGAACAAGTGGGTGAAGTGGCTGTGGCTGAAGAACAAGTGGCTGAAGAATAAGGAGGTATTGACTATAGTAGTTTTTTACCTCATGAAGACATTGACCAAGACTCTGAGTATAATCCCAGTGATGAGTTGTGCAGTGTGCAGTCCTCAGAAGACAGTGCGGGTCTGAAGATTATGAGTTGGGTACTTCAGATCCTGTTGTGACTAAAAATAGATTATGGAGGGATGAAAATGTGGATGTTCATGTGGGAAAACGTTTTGCTACACATGAAGAATTCAGGAGTGCTCTGAGGCTCTATGCCATCAAGAAGGCCAAAAAGTAGGAAGAAACAACCTGATGAGATTAAAGAAAGGAAGAGTGCAGGAAAATATGAAAGAGCTACTGTGACATGTGGCAAATGCAAGGAAGTTGGACATAATAGTAGATCCTGCAAAAATGAATTTAAGGAGAAGGTGGCAGTGCCAAAGGCCAAGCCTGGTAGGCCTAGGCTTTCTAAGTCCACCCTACATATTTGTCATGGTGATCCAACAAGCAATTCATGAAGGTCAGCATTGTGCATTTTAATCTTCTTTGTCTATACTACATTGTGCATTTTCCTTTTTAATTATTTGGTACTCTTCTTTTCGTAGGTTGTAGACAAGTGAAGGGTCTTTATCATTTTGGTGACCCTTTCTGAAAGTTGGCAATGATGATTTAGAGTTATGTGAGTGTAGGGCTCTGTGGGTGGGGCTCTGTTTGTGTGAACTGCTCTATTTTGTGGGGCTCTTTTGTGGGGCTCTGGTACTCTGTTTGTGTGTACTGCTCTATGTGAGTGTAGGACACATATTTTGTGTCAACTGCTCTATTTGTTACTCTGTGGGGTGCTATGCTAATGTATGTGTTCAGCTCCATTTTGCACTGCTGAGCCACTGTCCCTACCTCACTAACTCCTCTGAGCCACTGTCATGCTACAATTTGCCAGTGAAGATACTTATCTGCAGTTTTGTCATGCTACAATTTGCCAGTCCACATCCTTATCTATGCTAATGTATGTGTTCTTCCCTGCAGTTTTGTCATGCTACAATTTTGTATGCAGTTTTCTCATGCTACAATTTTGTTACACCTGTGGGGTGCTATGCTAATGTACGTGTTCTTCCCTGCAGTTTTGTCATGCTACAATTTGCCAGTGAAGATACTTATCTGCAGTTGGAAGTTTGCAATTTACTGTGACATGTGGCAACTTTTACTTCATCAATTTGGATGTATGGATACTTATCTGCAGTTTGCAGTTTGCCTGTGAAGAAATACAAAGAAGAAATGCAATGTTGGTCTCAATGTATACTTGAATTACAATTTGGATGTACTTTATGTGTTGGATACTTATCTGCAGTTTGCAGTTTGGATGTTGGTCTAAAAAAAACTTATCTGCTGTAATGAAGTACTTGAATGTATGGATGCTTCCTGCAGTTTATGTGTTGGATACTTTATGTGTTGGATGCTTTATGTGCCAAATATGTGTCTGAATATACTTTTAACTTCAGTTTATATTTCCTTCTTCTTACTGCAGTTGTGCTAAAGATGTGTTAAAGATCTCTCTTCAGCAGTTTATATTTCTTACTGCAGTTGTGCTAAATATGCTAAATATGCTTCCTTCTTCTTACTGCAGTTGTGCTAAATATGCTTCCTTCTTACTGCAGTTTATATTTCTTAACTTCTTGTTACAAGAACTTTATGTGCTAACAATCACTACAACAAAAACTCTTTTAATGACGCTCGACATAGAGTTTTAATGACGGCTGATACATAAGCGTTATTAAGTTGAAAAATAACTTTTTTCTATGACGGTTTGGGCTAATTCTGGGCTTTTATAACGTTTATAAAACAAAGCGTTATTAATATTTTAGAGCGGTGGCAAACTTGTAATATTTTGCAAACTTATTAATGTTAAGAGTTCTTTTCCTTTCCATTTCCCCTCTCCTCCTCCTCTTCCTCTTCCTCCGCTCCCATGCTCAGAATTAGGGTTCGCACCACGACCTGCTCAACAAACGCCTCCTCTTCGACGCCGACGAGCCGGGAGCAACCATCCTGCCGACCTGCACCACTACTTCGACTCCTTCCGATCGCTTGCACCACTAATTTTTTCATTTCGCAAACCATTTCCCCTCCCCTCTCTCTCATCTCGAGCTCTGTGGCTCCTCTCTGGCTCGACAATGAGTCGCACCGCTTGGTAAACTCTCTCCCTCTCTCTCTTTATTCCAATTTTTAGGGTTTTTGCTACTATTCCCCCAAAAGTTCGGCCATGTCAGGTGTCGTGTGAACCGAGAAGGTGGGGACTCGATCAACTCGTCGCCTTCAATCCCTCGGCCTTCGTCCCTTTGGAAAGGAACCAAAGCTTACCAAGAGGCTGATGTTCCTGGACTCTACAATCTTGCAATGGCAATAATTGATTACAGAGGTCATAGAGTAGTGGCACAGGTTTGACTTGCAAGCCCCATTTGGAAATTTGCTATGATTCTCCTTTTAGTGTTGTTGCAACTGTGCTCAGTTTGCATTTATGCTTCAAATGTTACATATTTATTCAAATGTATAACATTTGTTGGTGACCTGATTCTTCGCCTAATATATTTATTCAAATGTTATATAATGCGGTATCAACTACATGCTTGGTCCTAATTTCGCGATTGATTGCAATTACATGGTCACTGCAATTTTGAACTGGTTGACCATCTGAGTACTCGGATTAAGTGGCAGATTACTTAGATAACTAGTTACCGATTAATTCTAGGCATTGTGTTTGGGTGCATGGTGATGGTATGCAAGGAGATGCTATGAATTACAACGCTGGTGTGCCTATAATGCTATCATCTTTTTTTCCCTTTTTTTTTCATCTTTCTAGGCTCTTTTTTGTTTTTAATTCCTTAGCAAGTGGTGGTTGTTTTAAGCATAGAAAAACCTCTTACAATTTTACCATTGCTTCTGCACTACATTATATAACATGCCAACTGCCGAGTGTCCTATGTATTACATTCTCATTTCATTAATTTATGTTGCATGTGCAGAGCATTATACCCGGTATCTTGCAAGGAGATAAATCAGATTCCCTTCTATATGGTTCTGTTGATAATGGAAAGAAAATTTGTTGGAATGAGTCGTTTCATTCGAAGGTTAGTGTTGCTTTTATGAATGTGTATTTGTAGTCGAAATTAGAAATCATTTTTTCACTGCTGCTATATCCTGTTTATGCTATTACTCATGGTTCTTTTAGTATGTTAATGTGGTCAGGTTTAATATTTCACGTGATATAAAGGCCTTTTGGTGATTGTCGCAGAATCTAACAATGTGCTTTTTGAATATGGTGTAAATAAATCACCTTAACTGTTACGTATGTTTTTGGCATAAATTTTATTTCTTTAGCATTTCCTGTTTAGAGTACTATTGCTGCTTAGAAAGTCTGTTTCATACTGGAAACCATAAGATCCTTTTCAATCCCACATTTAACTATGGACTATGAATCCAGCTGTTTGAAAATAAACTTGTTTTGGTGATTATGTGGGGATAGGGACTATGATTCTTCTAAGGTTTTGGTGGTCTATTGATATTTTTCACCTTGCGAAATTAACCCATCTTTTTAACTCTTGTAGTTTCATGTTCAATTGGCCAACCATGAATTTAGTGAGATCATCTCTTGCGCAGATGTGATGGATTTAGATGAATCTTAAGCACCAACTTAAATTACATTTTCTGTAAAATTTGTAGAAAAATTACAATGGATTTAGATGAATTTATGAATCTTAAGCACCAACCATGGAATCTTGTAGACAACCCCTAAACCGAATGCCAAGGACAGGATAGGATCTTTGGTTATTGAGGATGTTAATGGGTCACCAATGTCCTCAACGTCCTGGATATTATTCATATGCACGGATGAGATACTGGAATTAAGTTACTTCCACTCTTCTTTATCCATTCTTGGTAGTATTGGATCCCTTACACTGCTGGTATGTTCTTAATCTAGCACTTTGCAACATGAAATTGTAGGATATATTTCTAAAACTCAGATGTGTTGGAATTATGTGATTGTGAAGTTCTTTTTAATCTGGTAGGATGTGCTGGTGTTAGGTTAGCTTATCGCGGATGGGGTACAGCCCTGGGAATGATGAGCATGACAACACTATATTTGTGGCTCATTTACATCTGCCTGTAACATGTGCATTGATTGAAAACCCAATTCTGGAGGGGCATATATCCGCATGACAACACTATATTTGTGGCTCATTTACATCTGCCTGTAACATGTGCATTGATTGAAAACCCAATTCTCGACAGTATATTGTAATCAAGGTTCAAAAGGAGGTCTCTACTAGTTGAACCCTCCCAATAAGTTTTATTATTGGCAGTTTTAATGATTCAGATCCAAGTATCAGAGTATCAGATTCCAATATACTAGTGGCTCATTTTTAAACAAAGGGCAAAAAAATTGTACCCTTCTGTTCGAGTTTTTCCAGTGTGGTTGTCGACTGCGTGGAACTCTCTTGCATATTGCGATTGTTCAGGTACATAATACTAGTGCAGTACAACAGTTCATTTGCAAGCAATATTTCTTTGCTTACGCTAATTCTTTTTTTTTGTTTATGTATTCGAATGTTGTTGTTGCTTGTTATAAACTAAGTATTTTGTTAATATGCCTCTCTTTGTTAATTTGCAGGTCCTCTTCACCTTTTAAAGTTTGAAAAATGTGTACAAGTCCTTCGTTTCTTGCAATTTTTACATTATATTACAAAGTATATTGAACCTTGTTTTTATCTTTTTCAGGGTTTTGCTACATGTTCTGTGGACAGTTTTAATGTGGCCAAGTTTTGATGTAGACAATTTTGGTAGTTGTAAATGTATATATGTATTTGGATATTCTATTTTGAGAATGTAATGAAGATGTTGATATGTACTCTATTTTGAGAAATGTAATAAGATGTGTATATAATGTTAAGTTTTTGGAATGTAATATATACTGTGCAGTATAGAGCATTATAAATGTGCTAATTTGAATAGTATAAAGTGTTATAAATGTGCTGCATTTAGCCTATACATTATCTATTCATGACGTTTTAAAATTGTTCTGAATTGTGCACTATATATTAACAATTCATACGCTTTTATAGAAACTATTCATGACGGTTATTTTATGACGCTTTTAAAAAACATTTATAACACCCGTTTTCATGACGGTTGCTGTGGAAAAAAAGCGTCATGGTTCGTCATTAATGACGGTTTTTAGCCGTCATTAAAAGGGTTTTTGTTGTAGTGAATGTCACCAACATTTTTTCCACATAGCTTACTTCATTCAACAATTGCAATCGTCATACAAAAGTTTAAACATAACTATACACGTTACAAAACCAAAAATAAATTGCAAAATATGCATGTTGAGGTATGGTCTCGTTCACCTTGTCGTCGTCGCCACTGTTGCTTCTCTAAAAGAAATTAAACGTTGGTCTTCATTCACTTGTCGTCGATGCTCCTTCAATTCTTTCATTAAATTCCATATTAGATTCTGATAGTATTCTGGAAGTTTTTCATCCTCCCATAGTAGAAATCCACAAAAACTTGTTGGAAAATTTGCACACCCATAGAATCTTCTTCCAGGGTTTGCTTGCGTCCACGAATCTTCAAAGGACTAATTGATCCACAATGGCAGTAAATAAATTTCCTCGATTTCTACTTGAATGTCGTGAGAACGAAGATTGCGAGCTAGAAGGCATAACTTCGACTTTGGAATAATCTGTTCGAAAAAAAAATTAGAAAAGAGACAAATTACTTTGGAAATAAATTACCAAAAATAAAAAACTGAAATATCTGAAAAAAAAATTTAAGGCTTGTGTACAACCCCCAAGCAACTGCTGGCCGTTCTCTCCTCCCAAGCCCCAAACATCCACATCCTTAAATGATCAAAGGCAAAGGGTATTTTGGGTGTTTCATTAAAAGTTTTCAAAAATTTGGGAAAGTAACGGCTGTTTCCAACGGCTCTCAGACGGGAGGTCCTATTCCGAGCAAGTCACTAATTGCAGGGGTCTTTAACTGCAAAAAAAACTAAAAGGTCTTTTAATACAAAAGTACATCTAACGAGGGTTTTTTGCACTTTATCCTATATTATAATAATTTAATTAATAATATACTAATCATAATAATATTAATTTATAATTACTATTTTTTAAATATTTAATTTTTAGTTAATTAATCATTAATTTTTAATTTTTAATCAATAATTATAATTTATAATTATTAATCGTTAATAAAAATATCAATTGTTAATTATTAATTATTAATCATTAATTATAATTTATAGTTATTAATTATTAATTATTATCGTTAATTATTATTATTATCTTTAATTATTAATCGTTATTTATTTAAAAATTAACTAATCATTAATTATTAATTTTTAATTAATAATAACTAATCGTCAATTATTAATTATTAATTACTAATCGTTAATTACTAATCGTTAATTATTAATTTATAAATAATAATACTATAATTACATAATTAATTAATAGATTAATTACTCATCATGACTATAATTTAATTATTAATAATAAATTCAAATCCTATTTTGGTTGGGTTGGAGTTGGATTTGGAGTTGGATTTGAATCTTGAAATCCATGATTTGGATTTGGAGGATTTACAAATCCAAATCCAAATAGTGAAATCCGTTACCAAACTAGCCCTAAGGGAGCACGTACGGGTCGGTCACTCGCGCATGGTAAGGTTACGTGGGCCGACTGAGGATGCAAACGCGAGTCTTTCACTAGTGCGCTTGGCTAAAATTCAGAGAGAGGACGAATGTCACGAAAATCAGTCCTAAATTTGGAACCCTTAGATTTTGAAAAAATTAATCACATGCTATGCATTTTTAACTAAATTGTTGGATAGATAGCCACAATCCAACATAGCCATGCTACAAGCAACTGATATGTAGTGTTCTTTTTTCAGAATTGATATCCTCTAATATCAATCTTATGATGTCCTGTATATGCAGATCAAATAAATGAGTGCACGAAGTATTTGTTTTCTTGGGCCAATATATATCATGTATATATGTCCACATCTCATATCTCATGCATTATTTCATATATTTTTTGGAATTATGGACATGAGAGTGGCATGAGTTGTCCTCCGCAAGATTTTAGGAGGAAGTTTTGGGATCCACCTTCAATCTACTTTATTATACTAGTTGTACATGTGTAATCAATGTATCAGGGACGGAGGGACATTTACTAGCCCAGTGCAACCCAAAAAATAAAAAATAAATTTCAAATGATAGTTAGTCCAGCACTCCATCTAAATCGTAATCCTACTCCAAGTTTCCAACTGAACCATGTACACGGTTCCGACTCCAATATGGGGTTTCTTTCCATTCTACTTTCTATTTTTAATTAATTAAAATTCAACCATGTAAGTTTCTGGTTTAAATGGTCTTGTGTTACGAAGGTTCATTTGGTACTTTGAGTTCATCCCTATAGGAATAATATTTGTATATGGACATATTTATTTCTACGATTTCTATATTCTATATGAAATCAAGTGTTAGGTTTTATAGTTATCTGCTTGAAGCCTATTGTAATTGACCTGGTAGATTTATAAGTACTATCTAGAGCTGATCTTATATATTATATTTCCATATTGCTTGGTTGTTCAAGGAAGCTGTTTAGTTGTCACTTGAGGATGCAGATGTTCATACTTTACTTGGTGTCTAACAACTTGGAGTGCAAGAGTTCTTTTTCCTCATGGTTAATTTTGGCTTTCTTCTTAAGGCCTCGTTTGGTTCGCGGAATGGAAGGGAAAGGAAATCAATTCCTTGTCATTTCCTTTCCTTTGGGAAACTTTAATTCCTATTGATTTTCCTTTCCGATGTTTGGCGATGCCAAGGAATTTGGAAAGGAAAGTGAATACTTCAATGTGGGAAAGTGATTCCTTCCTTGGATGGATGGAATCACTTTCCCCCCTAATTTCCCTTCCATTGGGAATCACTTTCCTTTCTTCCTCAATTCCTTGGGCGCCCAAACATAGGAAGTAATCACTTTCCTTTCCCAACCGGGAGATTCCGCGAACCAAACGAGGCCTAACAGTAGCGAAGCATAGGGTTGTCTCGGACAGTAGTCCGGACTTCCAAATTAATAATTTGAGCTACTAGTATAATTCACATATAAGTCCTAGCGTAATTGGTTGAGTAGTTGGCTATTTTCATAGAAGATTCAAGTTTGAATCTTATATGTGTTGCTTGTTGTGTAGATTTTGTAGTTTTTTTTATATTTTGAATTATCACATGATTATTATTTTATTTTCATCCACGCTCTAACCACCCCACCCCCCCCCCCCCCCCCCCCCCCCCCACACACACACGGAGAAAACTTGATACGAAGGGGGTATCAAAGTTTTGATACCCCCTATGTATGAATATGGGCCCCTCCCTCTTCGTAAAATGTGTAAAATATATATATATACATAAATATTGAGGGGCCCCACTTGTCATACTAGAGGTATCAAAACTTTGAGACCCCCTTCGGTATCAAAGTTTTACTCCACACACACACACAAATAAAAGAAGATTTTTGTAAGATTTTTGCCTCCGCCCTTGCTCTTCAGATTCTTAATTCATAGTATTTTTTAAATGCATGGTATATCTTAGGAACAGATGGAAGCAATTTGGTGGAAAATTATCAATAAACATTACCAAATTTTAGGCATAAATTACAAAGGAAACTATGTCGATCATCAATTTACAAAGAAAATTCTGCCGAATTTTTGGCATAAACTTTTACAACATTTAACTATTAGCTAGCCCACCCTACTCCAATTCCTGGCTCCGTCGCTGAACATACTTGTATAACCATACTTAGCTTCTTCTCTTTGTTATATACCTACTGATTCTTGTAAAGAGAATTGAATTATAAAAATTCCATACCTTTTGTCGATGTCCACATCTCATACATTATTTATATTTGGTTGGTATTATCATTATGGACATGAGAGAATCTCAATCCGCTTTTTAATCCAACTATGATGAGCTTTCAACAAGAGACACTGAGAGGTTTTCAAGCTGCCAAACTAGAGGTGTTGAGTGGATCAGAGCCCAAAAAAATCTGAGTATTTTTTTCGCCCATCAAAACTAGGAATGATCACCTCAGGTCTGCCAATTTCAGCTCCTGAGGTTACGTTGCTGAGGAAGTTCTGATGGATTGGAGAATGTTCCATGTAGAAGGCTGGAGTATCACACTTCAACACAGAGTTGCATTGTAGCAACCTTGTTGCACCGGCAAACGTACATGCTAGTCTTCCATTCGCAGTCCAAGGGGACAATGATGGGCCAGTATTGGTAATCAAGCGGACATCCCCCCCCAAATTGTTGACGGAGGAATCTAATGGTGTGGTGAGTTAATGGGAGGCTCCATTTGAAATCATTGGTCTCTTCTGTGTCTTCTACAGCACTGAGAACGCACACTCTTCAACAATGGGAGGCATTGGTCTCTTCTGTGTCTCAACCTTCCATTGAATATAATCACAATCAAGTTAAATTATCTTTCCTAACTAAGAATGCTTGGATGAATTTTTAGGCCACAATACTTTTTTTAAAACTATTATATTTTCCTTAGAATCAAACAAACCTAGCAAGGATGTGTTAAATCTCCTCGGGCTAATCACTAGAACTAGGAGGCCACAATATGTATGATAATGAGTGATTCCAAAATAAGATTAGAAAAAACAACACACAAAGCCAGTGAAGCCAAAGAAACCACAAAGACAACTCTCCACTTCTCTATTGACTGAAACAAAGAAAGACGGAGCTTAGGAAGAAAACTAAAGACACAAACAGAGACACAAACATACCAAACTAAAGACACACAGAGACACAACAAACCAACCTAAAGACACCTTAAGCCATAAGAACCTAAAACAAACCAGAGACAGAAACACCAGGTCCATAATAGCTTCACTGATCACTCCACTCTTACAGTAATGTTCACGCCAACACCTTGCAGCCCAACCTGTAGGAAACATAGATATATATATATATATATATATTATTATATATATATATTAATGTTCACGCCAACACCAGGTCCATAGAATATGTTCACGCCAAACCAGGTCCATAAATTATATATATATATATATAGATATTATATATATATAGATATATATATATATATAAAATATATATATATATTATATATATATATTATTAATGTTAATGTTAATATTAATGTTAAATACTAAAATTAACATAAACTTAACATTAAAATTAATATTAACATTAACATTAATATTAACATTAACATTAATATTAATATAAAAATAAAATAATATTAATATTAACATTAACATTAATATTAACATTAATATTAACATTAATATTAACATTAACATTATATAACATTAACATTAATATTATATAAAAAAAAATACAAAAAATATTAATATTAACATTAACATTAATATAACATTAACATTAATATTAACACTAAATGGACGGCTGAGAGTGAGGGGATTTTTAGGAGATTTTCTATACAGAATCCAAAATACAAAATACAAAATACAAAATACAGAAACCAAATACAAATACAGAAACCAAAACACAAAATACAGAATCCAATCCCTGGGTTCGCCGAAAATACAAAACACTGTGAGAACGGATGGCTCAGAACACAACCCAACCGGAGAGGATACTCTGAGAGATCCATCTGAGTAGGACGTATACTCTGAGATCACCTTTACAAGAATGATATCAGTAGTGGGATTGAGTGCTGGAGGGATATTATCAGAGTATACGTCCTACTCAGATGGGTCTCTCACCGTTACTATTTTTTCTGACAGCATGGTGGATGTGCTCCGTCAACAGATTCTTGCTCCGAGCCAAAACTTTGTCCCGGAGCTCAAGTGGACATCCTTCGTGTAGAGCTCGAGTGAGGTTCCTGACAGCATGGTGGTCTCCTTTGTCAAAGTATCCATGCTCGTCCCACATATAGGAACGAAATAGTAAAGCGTAATACTCTAGAGGGGGGTGAATAGTGTTGGCAGCGGAAATGCTAATTAAAAATGTTAGCAACACAATCACAGAAGATTAATCACATAAAGGTAAAGTTAAGAAAGCAAACGCAAAGACAGCGATGTATACTAGTATCCCTCTGTTGAGGACTAATCTAGTCGGTAGAACTCTTGCTACCAGTTGAATCCACTATTGGAAAAATCGCAAGTTTTCTTACGAAGTCCTTGCAACTTCTACCACGCGAGCTTTGATACGAAGAATTCGTCCAACTTCAAATGTGAAGAGGTATTATTCAATCAAGCCTTCTGATTACAATCTCTCAGAAACTTTTAGACCGTACCGCACTGGCAAATTGACTAGAGGATTGTAACTGGCTTGGGATCTGAAATTGAAAGCTCTAGAAAACTCTTTGGAAGACTGAAAGCTTTAGATAGAGAGAAGATTGAAAGTGAATGAGTGAGTTAAAATGATCGAAATCCTTCTCTATTTATAGGAATTCCAAATACAGACTTCTGTCAGAATTCGGGCAGAATTCGGGCAGAACTCTATGAGCAAATCTCGGTCAAATCCGCAACTGCAGGAGGAACCAAGTTCCAAGGATTTAAAATCACAACGGCCACCAACCGAACTCTGGCCGAACTCTGGCCGAACTCGGTCCGAGTTCTGTCAGGGTTAAGTCAGGGTTTAGTTAGGGTTTTTGAAAAAGTTTTTTGGTGATTTTTGAAAACCTTTTTGTAAACCTTTTGAGAGGTCATTTTAAAAATATTTTGAACTCATTGAGGGATAGCCTATTTGCCAGTACGACTCGGTGTACAACATATTCCTAGACTCAAACAAATGAAAATACATTGCATAAGGAATTACAGACTCGAGTAGGCAAACAGATCTTCGGTCTTGAATTCAGTGGATAGCCATTCTTGATCATGTCCAAGAATCCGAGATGTCCCGACTAGCTTCGTATATCCAGACAGAGTTTTCAATTATTAAAATCAGGTTGACCATATGACCAATGGGCCAACTGTTTCAGTTAACAAATATGCCGAACAAAAAGTTGGCTTTTGAAAAATAAACGAGAAAAGTACAAAAGTACAAATTTGATTATGGAAAAGTATTGCTATGAAAGTCTGATCTGTAAATGATCACTTTGTTCCTTGGACCATATGATGATGAAGATCACTGCTTGAAGTAGAACAACTTGGAAGAACTAAGTCACCAGAAAGGTATCGACGCACTTGGGCACTGATGGCGAGGCCGAATGCTTTCCTGCTTTGCTTCACTCTGTTCTGAAAGAAAAGTTGAAGAAAAATGCTCTGGAGAATCAAAATCTCGAAGTTCTGATCTCTGTATTCTCTCCTGTCTCTGTGTGTGTTGAGAAGAAAATAAGTTTATTTATAGACTTGGGCTCTGGTGCGTAAAAGCTCAGCTAAAGTTCCGCCATTACGCTTACAACCGCCACCCACGATCAAAGTCATCCTCTGTATACGTTGACACGTGTCCCATCAATTCAGTAAGAATAGGATGCACGTACACACGTTCTTCGGGATGTGTGGCATAAAAGCCATGTAGGCAAACCACGTTCCAAATTGATCAGAAAGAATAGGGCGTAAAATAGCCCCAATGTGCTCTGAGCGTAAAGCAATAGATTGAGCGTAAAGTAGCTTTGACGTAGGCTTCCTGCGTAAAGTGGTTATTAAGTAACCTTGAGCGTAAAAGATAGCTCAAATAGACTTTACGCACACGTCAACTGTTGAGCGTAAAAGCTCGTATAGTCTTCATGCGTAAAAGAAGCCATAGTGTGAGCGTAAAGTAGCTCAATCTATATACTAAATGACAATATTGGTCTCTGTATAAAACAAATCCCTTTGAATTCTGTGATACATGTCATCATTAAAATCTTCATGTCAGAGTTTGCATAATGCAAGACTTGACAGCTTTGTCCAGCGTAAAAGAGGATAGCCTGTCCTAGGCGTAAAACGATGGATGTAGACCCGAGCGTAAAAGCGGTTAGCCTGCTTAGGCGTAAAACCATTAGCCTCTCCATGGCATAAAGGGGATCAATTTGAGTAGAATGATCTGTCACTTTGGCCCTTTCTGTGAAGCACTTTTTATGCTCCTACAAGACCCCCTTCAAAGTTTTCAAATATCTCCAAAATTTGAAACACTTTGAACAAAAGTATAAAAGTTGAGATTTGATCGGTCAGCGTAAAATTCGGGATACGCAACAGTCGTCTGCGTAAGAGCGGGGATATCCAACAGTCAGCGTAAAGTTCAAGAAGAAAAAATAATGTCGGTCAATACTTAACTGTCACAATAAATTTCTTCTTCGTAACTTTCAAATGTTTATTCATCTTCCCGAGTGAGCAGTTTCTAACGAGGAATATAAAGAGTTACTTTGATTTGTATAAATAAGGACAAATTCTTTATTCTTGACATTCATCCTCGTTTTATCATGGCGCCGAAGAACGAGATTACCAACAAAGATGCTTCGAGCTCTAGACTTGATTTCGAGCGAGCGTACAACCTTTTAGAGTGTTTCGGAGTGACTCCTGATGTCACGCCCCGATTCGATAGAATCGATAGTCGTCCCCCGGGCGTGATGCCGTGCAAGCCTAAGTTGCGCTTGCACAAGGCGGTTCATAAGGTTATCCGAAACAACAGCATATATAAGAGTACGCAGAGAAATTGAACACATTCATTTAGAGAAGGAAACTTGCATTTTCATTGATAATAAGTATATTACAGACTCGATTACAAAAGAGGCCTCGCGGGCTTACAACCGACATCGATGAGATAGACATTTCATACATTTACATCCCTTTTTACAAACATCAAAATGACTCTCTAAGACCTGGGATCGGCGAGAGTCTGTGACTCATGATGCAGTTGGGTCGGAGTCTTCAAAATATTGCAGAACTAGCCTTCGCTCTAGCAAGGCTTCAAAAGAAAGGAGCGTCGCCTTCAGTTCCTTAGCACGCTATCCTGGTCCCGAGTACCTGTTGAGAGCGAGGGTCAGCACTTTACACTTCGTGCTGGTGCGTGGCAATTTAAATCCCGTGCTCTCATTTGTTGAAGAATTCAAGTGAGCGTGTATACAAATCTTTAATGAAGTTTCTAGCCATCCTACTCAATTCAAACTTATATTTGAAGGCACAACCGTATAATGACAATAGATCTTACCCCCGGCAGAGCGTGCCGTCGTAGCGTAAACTTACCATGTTCTTCCCTGTCATGTTGTATTAAAGATTCGTAATTGAGTACGTTCGTGAAGGTCACTGGCACGACAAGCCATCCTGGACATATAGCTTGGTAGACAGGATCCTTTCAGCGCAGGTAGCGAGCCCCGTTGAAAGCCCCTGCCTACTGTGGCATGCATCCGGCATAGCTATCCGTGTTTCTTCCTAGGCCGGAACGGTCCCGTGGCCCCGGGATGCCGTCCGAAGAAACAATCGCCCTTGTCGACAAGTTGTCCATGACCGTGCTAAGTTAATTGTTATTTTAAGGCACATCTTATAGTATCGTTGCGACATTCATTTAATCGATTCATCCATCCTTAGCACGGTTCTATATAATTTTGATAACTGCAGGCACGATAATATTCTATGACAAGCATCTGTATATTCGTGTTCGTGGGACATCGTGTAGCCGTTCATTTGAAATATCATTCATGTCGTTGTATTATATCTAGCATAGCACATGTCTAGTATTGATAATGTATTAGAGAAGAGGGTCGAGGGAAGAAGGGTCAGCCACTCACCTTAGTATTTACTTGAGGCGAGAAACTGGTTGGCCGCGCTAGACGTTGCCTACGCGATCACCTGAAATCGTACAAGCAACCGATTAGAACACTGTGTTATTCAAGGAAATTCGATACGAATGCGAAGTTCGAAACGTAAGCCATGAAAACCATCAAAAATATTCACGAAAACGCATTCAGAAAACAAAGCCAAACCAACGCAAGCGGCGTGAAAAGCACAGCAACGGGAGGTCTCTCCCGACTCAGCCGCAGAGTCAATCCTTGAGGCGCAGCCCGCTGAATATGGGACTTGGTTTCGAAGAAGCCATTCCATAACGGGGAATGGATCTTAATTCAACCGTTCCCGTTCGATCGATTCGATCGATCCCGACCTATCGGTCCCGACCGAGTCGATAGCGACAGTGTTCCTTTCTCGCGCACCCCGTGGACGATCAACGGGGCACGATGTAGGGACGGGCACTACACCATAACCAACTAAGAAAAAGTTTCGTCCTCGAAACTTAAGAACAGAACCTACCTCTACGAAAACATTGAAGGAAACTTCTCCTTCATCTCTGACTCGAGTTCCCATGTCGACTCTTCTGCCGCATGGTTCCTCCAGAGTACGCGGACGAGAGGGATCGCCCTATTCCGCAACAGCTTATCCTTGCGTTCTAAGATTTGAACGGGCTCTTCAACGTAGGATAAGTCGGACTTTAGCTCCAGCTGGCCAAAATCCACCACGTGGCTAGGGTCGTGCACGTACTTCCGCAGTTGGGAGACGTGGAAGACATTGTGAACACCTTCGAGCGCCGGCGGTAGGGCAATTTTATAGGCCACTGGGGTGACCCGCTCGAGTATTTCGAACGGCCCAACGAATCTCGAACTCAGCTTCCCCTTCGCGCCGAACCGAGTAACTCCTCGCATGGGCGACACCTTCAGGAACACATGATCGCCCACCTGGAACTCAAGCGGTCTTCGATGGGTATCGGCGTAGCTCTTTTGCCGACTCTGTGCAATCTTCAGTCTTTTCCGAATGAGCTTGACCTTTTCCACAGTCTGTTCCACCAGCTCCGGGCCGAGTATCTGCCGTTCCCCGACTTCATCCCAGCAAATGGGCGATCTGCACTTCCGGCCGTACAAAGCTTCATACGGCGCCATTTGGATGCTGGACTGATAGCTATTGTTGTATGCAAATTCCGCCAACGGTAGGTGGACGTCCCAGCTTGATTTGAAGTCAATTGCGCAGAGCCGTAGCATGCCTTCGAGAATCTGATTAACGCGCTCCGTTTGGCCGTCGGTCTGAGGATGGTAAGCTGAGCTGAACTGCAACTTGGTACCCAGCGCCGACTGAAGGCTACTCCAGAATCGCGACATGAACCGTGAATCCCGATCAGAGACGATGGATACTGGAACTCCGTGCAGCCGTACTATCTCGTCAAGATAAATCTGCGCCAGGCGATCAACGCTCCAAGTAACTTTGATGGCAATGAAGTGCGCTGACTTGGTTAGTCGATCGACGATGACCCAGATGGCGTCGCTCCCCCGTGGTGTCTTCGGCAGGCCAACAATAAAGTCCATCGTGACATGATCCCATTTCCACTCTGGAATGGCAAGGTTCTGCATCTCCCCGCCCGGTCGTTGATGCTCAGCTTTCACCTGCTGACAGGCCATGCATTGCGACACGAAGAGCGCCACATCTCTCTTCATCCCGTGCCACCAGAAGGTCGTGCGGAGGTCCTTATACATCTTGGTACTGCCTGGATGTAATGTATATTTCGTATAATGGGCCTCCGACATTATCTCCTTTCGTAGTTCTGAATCATCCGGAACACATAGTCGGCCATTCATTCTCAGCACGCCGGTCTTGTCTTCCGCAAAGTCGGTCGCACTACCTGTTGAAATTCGCTCGCACATTTTCTTCAGGTACGGATCATCCTTCTGAGCGGTCTTGATCTTTTCCAGCAAACTCGGCTCTAACTGCAGCTGCGCCAACCGTATATCCCTGAATCGAACCCGGAGATCGATGCCCATTTCTTCTAAATCTTGTAATAGTCTACGGTTGATGGATAGCGAGGCAAGATATTTTCGACTCAGAGCGTCCGCCACCACATTTCCCTTGCCCGGAGTGTAGTCGATCGTCAAGTCATAGTCTTTGATCAGTTCGAGCCAGCGCCGCTGTCGTAAGTTCAACTCCTTCTGAGTGAAGAGATACTTGAGGCTCTTGTGGTCGGTATAGATCGCGCACGCACACCATATAGATAGTGACGCCACAATTTCAACGCGAACACAATCGCCGCTAACTCCAAGTCGTGCGTAGGATAGTTCTTCTCGTGCGGCTTTAACTGTCTGGAGGCGAAGGATATCACCTTCTTTCGCTTCATGAGCACACATCCCAAGCCGTGGCCTGAAGCATCGCTGAATATCTGAAAACCCTCTGACCCATCCGGAAGTGCGAGTATAGGTGCCGAAATTAGTCGCTGTTTTAGCTCCTGGAACGAAGCTTCACAGTCATCCGACCACTCATACACGACTCCCTTCTGAGTCAGGCGAGTCAGTGGCGATGCAATCTTTGCGAAGTCTTTCACGAAGCGTCGATAGTATCCCGCCAAACCAAGAAAGCTTCGAATCTCACTAGCAGACGCAGGCCGTTTCCAATCAGCAACAGCTTCCACTTTCTTCGGGTCGACTGCAATGCCTTCGGACGAAATGATGTGACCAAGAAAGGATACGCTGCTTAGCCAAAATTCGCACTTACTCTGCTTCGCGTACAACTCATGTTCTCGAAGTGTCTGGAGCACGGCCCGTAGATGTTCTGCATGCTGCGTCCTGTCTTTCGAGTAGACGAGAATATCATCAATGAAGACTACCACAAATTTATCAAGGAAGGGTCGAAATACCCGATTCATCAGATCCATAAAGGCGGCAGGGGCGTTCGTCAGGCCGAATGGCATCACCAGGAACTCGTAGTGGCCGTAACGAGTGCGAAAGGCGGACTTTTGCACGTCGTCTGACTTGATCTTGAGTTGATGATAACCTGAGCGGAGATCAATCTTCGAAAATACCGAGGCGCCTTGCAGTTGATCGAATAAGTCGTCTATACGGGGCAATGGGTACTTGTTCCGGATGGTGGCTTTGTTCAGCTCCCGGTAATCGACGCACAGACGCAGGGACCCATCTTTCTTCTTTACGAAAATACGGGCGCTCCCCACGGTGAAACACTAGGCCGAATAAACCCTTTATCGAGTAACTCTTGTAGCTGGACCTTGAGTTCCTTCAGCTCGGCGGGAGCCATTCTGTACGGGGCCTTAGAAATCGGTCGAGTATCGGGAAATGTATCGATGCTGAACTCGATCTTTCGGTCGGGGGGCATGCCGGGTAGCTCGTCCGGAAACACATCGGGGAATTCTGCCACAACGTCGGTCTGACCTACGTTTGCACCATCCTGTCGCATGTCTCGGACGGACGCCAAGTAGCCTTCGTACCCAGAATGCAGCATCCTCCGAGCAGAGATTGCCGAGATCAACATGCAGGTCGACGACGCCTCACCACACGAAAAGCAGAATTCAGGCACCCCTGGAATGCGGAAGGTGACCGTCTTTCTGGCGCAGTCTATGGTTGCGTTGCACGGCCCGAGCCAATCCATTCCCAGAATGATATCGAAGTCCTTCATATCTAGGACTATCACGTCAAGACCGATCTTTTGACCGCCGATACAGATAATCCCGTCGGCACAAGCTAAATTAGTGAGTATTGGTGTGCCTGAAGGTGTGCTTACGCTAAGGTCGAGGTCTAACGATATCATCGGAAATTTGTGCTCGGCGACAAAGTCCGCCGATATAAAACTATGTGAAGCACCTGAATCAAATAATACACGAGCAGGCACATTATTAAAACTAAGTATACCTGTCACGACCGTATCTGATGCAAGCACTTTATCTCGGGTCATGGCGTAGACACGGCCCTGGGCATTGGGGCGACGATCTTGGCCATTTTGCAGTACGGGTTGAGGTGCTCGAGGCGCCGGAACTTGATTCCCCGGACGGTGCTGTGGATGCTGAGGCGTGTTCAAGTTGTTTCTTCTACGCTTCAGGCAGTCTGCATGGTAGTGACCCCTTTTTCCGCAGTAGAAATACCCGCCATTTTGAACTTGACAGTCGACGGCCAGGTGCCCGCTCCGATAACATTTGGTGCAGCGAGGAAGTCTCGGATTCTGCGCCTGAGGTTCGCCCTGGTGCCCGTTGTTCGGACGCTTGGTCACGTTATTTCCTCCCGCGTGGCTAGGGCGTTTGTGATTGTAGGTATGCACAGCGCCGGCAACATCTGGAGGATATTGGCTTTCAAGGCGGAGGGCGTGGTTGAGAGACTTCTCCATCATTTTGTATTGTGGAACGGACACATAGGCATAGATGGATTGTCGTAGACCCACTTCGAACCGTCGAGCACGACTTGCCAGGGAGGGCAGGAATTCTCCAGCAAACTTGGCTAACTTGTTGAACTCTGCCGCATACTGCCGTACCGTCATGTTTTCTTGCTTTAGCTGCATGAATTCATTTTCCTTCTCTTGTCGAATGGCTATGGGGAGGTACTCGACCTCGAACGCCTCGCGGAAGGTGGCCCAAGAAATTGTCGTTGTCTTGTCGTCGCGTCTGATCGCTCGCTTTTGCACGGCCCACCAGTCGTGCGCGTTCGACCGGAGTAGAAGTTGAGCGCATGCGACTTTCTTGGACTCTTCAACGCCCAGCAGCTCGAACTTGTCTTCTAGTTCCTCTAACCAGTCAATCGCCAAGGACGGATCTTCCGTGCCGTTGAATGAAGTACGGCAACTCTTTGTGAATTTCGACACGTCGAAGTTGGAACTTCTCGGTGCTGCAGGTGTAAGCTCGGGTGCCTCCGGATCGACTTCGCTTTGTCTGACCGCAGGCTCGGTTACGGCATGGGTTGTCGCAGAGTTGTTGTTGTTGTTGGCCACCACCGTCTGAACAATCTGCTGGAGCGTATCAAGCTGCTTCTGCTGCAACTTGAATTGTGCTTCGAATCGGGCCTCGAACTGAGTTTGACGTGTCTCCGCCTGCCGTCGATGTTGCTCATTCTGGCGTTGACTCTCCTCGGCTTGTCGTTGTTGCGCTTCCAGCATGCGCAACATCTGCTCCATGGCATCGCTTGAGGGTCCGGGCCTCGAGCTACTCGAGCCGCTCGAAGCACTTTCTTCGTTCGCCGCCACGTTCACCGACGTGCCTTCTGGGATTTTGAAGGCAAAATATATTAGTCACCAAACTTATTACGGGCGTACTCGTATGGAACGACATATCTCATCGACACGAGACCAACGATTTTTGAGACTAAAAACTCGACACTGGAGGCCAAGGACGTAAAGCCGTGCTTTGATACCATTATGTCACGCCCCGATTCGATAGAATCGATAGTCGTCCCCCGGGCGTGATGCCGTGCAAGCCTAAGTTGCGCTTGCACAAGGCGGTTCATAAGGTTATCCGAAACAACAGCATATATAAGAGTACGCAGAGAAATTGAACACATTCATTTAGAGAAGGAAACTTGCATTTTCATTAATAATAAGTATATTACAGACTCGATTACAAAAGAGGCCTCGCGGGCTTACAACCGACATCGATGAGATAGACATTCCATACATTTACATCCCTTTTTACAAACATCAAAATGACTCTCTAAGACCTGGGATCGGCGAGAGTCTGTGACTCATGATGCAGTTGGGTCGGAGTCTTCAAAATATTGCAGAACTAGCCTTCGCTCTAGCAAGGCTTCAAAAGAAAGGAGCGTCGCCTTCAGTTCCTTAGCACGCTATCCTGGTCCCGAGTACCTGTTGAGAGCGAGGGTCAGCACTTTACACTTCGTGCTGGTGCGTGGCAATTTAAATCCCGTGCTCTCATTTGTTGAAGAATTCAAGTGAGCGTGTATACAAATCTTTAATGAAGTTTCTAGCCATCCTACTCAATTCAAACTTATATTTGAAGGCACAACCGTATAATGACAATAGATCTTACCCCCGGCAGAGTGTGCCGTCGTAGCGTAAACTTACCATGTTCTTCCCTGTCATGTTTGTATTAAAGATTCGTAATTGAGTACGTTCGTGAAGGTCACTGGCACGACAAGCCATCCTGGACATATAGCTTGGTAGACAGGATCCTTTCAGCGCAGGTAGCGAGCCCCGTTGAAAGCCCCTGCCTACTGTGGCATGCATCCGGCATAGCTATCCGTGTTTCTTCCTAGGCCGGAACGGTCCCGTGGCCCCGGGATGCCGTCCGAAGAAACAATCGCCCTTGTCGACAAGTTGTCCATGACCGTGCTAAGTTAATTGTTATTTTAAGGCACATCTTATAGTATCGTTGCGACATTCATTTAATCGATTCATCCATCCTTAGCACGGTTCTATATGATTTTGATAACTGCAGGCACGATAATATTCTATGACAAGCATCTGTATATTCGTGTTCGTGGGACATCGTGTAGCCGTTCATTTGAAATATCATTTATGTCGTTGTATTATATCTAGCATAGCACATGTCTAGTATTGATAATGTATTAGAGAAGAGGGTCGAGGGAAGAAGGGTCAGCCACTCACCTTAGTATTTACTTGAGGCGAGAAACTGGTTGGCCGCGCTAGACGTTGCCTACGCGATCACCTGAAATCGCACAAACAACCGATTAGAACACTGTGTTATTCAAGGAAATTCGATACGAATGCGAAGTTCGAAACGTAAGCCATGAAAACCATCGAAAACATTCACGAAAACGCATTCAGAAAACAAAGCCAAAACCAATGCAAGCGGCGTAAAAAGCAGAGCAACGGGAGGTCTCTCCCGACTCAGCCGCAGAGTCAATCCTTGAGGCGCAGCCCGCTGAATATGGGACTTGGTTCCGAAGAAGCCATTCCATAACGGGGAATGGATCTTAATTCAACCGTTCCCGTTCGATCGATTCGATCGATCCCGACCTATCGGTCCCGACCGAGTCGATAGCGACAGTGTTCCTTTCTCGCGCACCCCGTGGACGATCAACGGGGCACGATGTAGGGACGGGGCACTACACCTGCAGTCTTCAGTCGTATTGATGATGGTCCCCCAACTGCGTACGAAGGGCCAGGAGATGCCGAGGCGTTTCTTAATCTGATGCGCCGGTCCGGGATTCACAATATGCATGAACTAGGTGTCTCCCTTCGTCAGCCCAACGAAGGAGAGAAAAAATAATGTTTTTATGTATTGCGAATCTTTTATCTATAGGGGTCCACCTCCCCCTTTATAAATAAAATTTTGCTGTTTAATCTCATCTGTTGACGCGCACTTGTTTATGCACTTCTTTTGAATGCTTCTGTGGTTGTTAATTCCCAAGAAACAAACCAACACGTGGCATCTATCTTGTGGTTATGAGATCTTTTAAATAGGATTTTCTCCCGAAATAGACTCATCTCAATAGTTTCTTCAGTCTTTATAAATAGCCGAGAATGTTTCATATACTATCGTACTCATTCCTCTGAAGATAACTTTCTGCGATGTTGTTCTCCAACAAATGATAATGGCGGTGCTTTCCAACGGCGTTCCTTTGCATGTCCAATCATGAGACGCAGATTCAACCACCATTAGAGCCAAACCATTCGACTCAAGTGGTAAGTCCGATCGTAAGCAAATATCTGTCTTCGAATTTCTTGTTTGAAAACAGCTATTTTACGAGCGTAAAGCCTTGCTGAAGTACTGGCGTAAAAACCTTGCTGAAGAAATGGCGTAAAAAGCCTTGTCATATCACTGGCGTAAAAGCCTTTGTGAAGTGCCGGCGTAAAAGCCTTGCTGAAGCAATAGCGTAAAAGTCTTGTCATATCACTGGCGTAAAAGCCTTTGTGAAGCGCCGGCGTAAAAGCCTTGCTGAAGCAATGGCGTAAAAGCCTTTGTGAAGCACCGGCGTAAAAGCCTTGCTGAAGCAATGGCGTAAAAAGCCTTGTCATCTGTTTTTAGTCTGATGATACTTCTGTCTAAAACATTTTTTTCTTCATCGTTTTCTGCAGAAGCTTGGCTGAAGAGCTTTTTCAGAACTGGCATAGGTGACTTTGACGCTGTGAAGAGTGTTCTTCTGACATCAACATCAGGGAGCTCATGCGCTTTTGACGCGCAAATCAGACAACTCAGAACTCTTCGTGGGATAGAAGGGTCTTCCTCTGATGGTAGGAAGAGCCTTTATACACGGAGAGTTGGATGGTGGTGTCAACTCTACCCCGAGAAATCGGGTAGTAGAGTTCCTTTCACGGCCGAACTAGGAATTGTATCCCAATGCTAGATACATTCTTATTCCCTCTGGAAGGCCGCTCCTAATCCACCAATTGTATTGGCAGCAACACGCCTTCGGGCTGCCATACTCTGGGGTTCTCCTCTTTTCTAAGAGAGATGACCAGAGTTTGATTCCTGCTGTTCTGGTCGTCACTGGAACTCAGACAGTCAGGAATTGCCACCAACAACGAACCCATCAAAGAAGATCCGAAGAAGAAATAGATCTCTATTAGGTTATCGTTGTATGCATAGAATGAAAATCCTAGATATAATAGATTTCCATTGTAAAGAAAGTCTAAGAAATGTAATAGACTTTTATGGTGATATGAGAGTGGAAATGATAATTCTTCTATGCTCAATGATTTGTATCTATCTGGATGTAATATGGACATGATAGATAATGAAACCTTTTTTTCTGATTTAGAGTACACAATACTATCAGAGGTAATATGGACATGACAGTGTGTGAGAACTCAAAAGAAAATTAGATTGATTTCTATGCAGAGGTCAAATGGAAAATGATAGATAAGTAGGTAGATTTAGCATTTATCCAGAGGTTATGAAAACATGATAAATAACGAATCCCACTTTTTAATCAATCGATAAAAAATAGAAGATTTAAAATCCCTCTCCCAGGAGACAAGAAGTCAGCTTAACCAAACCTTGGTAGCTGGGGAATAAGAAGACAGGTATTGTGAGCATATACGTCAAAACGGTGGACGAATCAACGTATTTCTTGGGAATAGAAAGGACGATTCAATTCCATAATTAAATGGATGAACCTGGTAACATGAACGGACGAGTCTTTTCGGAAATGAAAAGTTGTTCTCAATCTTCAAAGACCGGTTCATCAATAGTCCTCTTCTATAAATAGGCGAGAACTCTTCTGTAATCATTTCATTCTTATTTCTACTCCTCAATTGAAAATGTCTTCCGAGGATGTACAACAAAAGAATGAAGTCTTCAGGAACATTGAGGACGTTATTGAGACATGTCCTGCTGAGCCAATAGTGACGGGCCCGGCTGAAGTAGGCAACAGTTCTTCTACGCCCAAGCCAATCCAAGATATCCTTGCTTGCTTAGTAGAGCCAGGGAAAACTCCTGAAGAAGAAGCATTGAGGATGGCCGTCTGCAAATTTTTCGTGAGTTCAGGGAGCGATGCCTTCTATGCATTGGCTGACTATGTATTCGATAAGGAAGGGAATGGCCCTCGTCCTTAATCTTTTATCTTGAACAAAAATAATAATAAAAGAAGTTTTATTTTTGTTCTGTCTTCTCTTTTTATACATAGTATTTCTTAAGAAATTTGCCAATGATCGGCAGCATGAGTAGATCTCCATTGGGTTTTGACAACCGATAGGCACCATTGGAGAATACGGACTCAATTACATACGGGCCTTCCCATTTCGCTTGGAATTTCCCTTTGCTTTTGTGAGTCATCACCATTGGTCTTCGAACAGCTAATACAAGCTCACCAACCTTGAATACCCTCCCCTTGACTTTACGATTGAAAGTTCAAGATATACGGGCTTGATATAGCTCAATATGCTGTTGTGCTTGAAGACGCTTCTCGTCCAATCCTTCAAGTTCTTGAAGTCGTAAGCGATCATTATTCTCTGTAGTTAGCTCATTAGCAATAGCAATTCGAAGAGAAGGGATATGGATTTCCAATGGGAGGACAGCTTCACATCCATAAACCAGTAAAAAAGGTATAAAACCAGTAGGAGTCCGGACCGTTGTTCGATATGCCCATAAACATTCTCCAAGCTTCTCATTCCAATCTCTTTTATTAGAAGAGACAAACTTTTTGAGAAGTTTGATGATCGTTTTGTTGAAGGCTTCAGCTAAACCATTAGCAGCTGGATTATAAGCTGTAGAAGCCAGATTTTGAATTCGATTCTTGTCACAGAACCGATAAAATGCCTGACTGGCAAATTGTGGTCCATTGTCATGAATTATTCGTCGAGGAATCCCGAAGTAATAAATGACATGATGTTTAATGAAGCTGATTACAGTAGATGTTTTCACTTCAGCAAGAGGAACTGCTTCTGCCCACTTCGAAAAATAATCGGTTATAGCTAGTATAAACCGATGTCCTTTGACAGAATGAGGGTTAATAGGACCAATGATGTCCATACCCCAAGCTTCGAAGGACCAAGAGGCTGCTGTAGGATGTAGAAATTCAGAGGGCTGATAAATAAAATCAGCATGAATCTGACATGCTTTACATCTTCTGGCATAGTCTACAACATCTGCTATCATAGAGGGCCAATAATACCCCATTCTTCGAATGCGATCTTGCAACTTTGGACCCGGTTGATGAGCACCACAGACACCATCATGAGCCTCACGCAGTGTTTGTTTGGCTTCACTTTCTGAGAGACAGCGCAGCAAGAGTCCGTCATATGAACGACGATATAGCATATGTAAAGACGAATCATAATAGAATCGAAACGATCGTCTCTTAATTGATGCAGCTTCTTTAGGATCTTCTGGCAAAATCCCATGAACTGCATAATCAATGAATGGAGTTCTCCAATCTTTCTGCTGGGAACTTGCCTCTGTAATATAACTTTGTTCAATATGCAGATTAATCTTCACACAGAATAAGTCTCGGTCCAACAAAGTAATTGTATTTTGCCTTCGGATTGGGACAGCCAAGTCTGCAGCTAAGCTGGCAAGAGCATCAGCCTCCACATTCTGAGAACGTGGTATAAATTCAATGAAGAATCCTTTGAATGAAAGGACCAACTCGACTACCACCTGATGATAGGGGATGAGATCAGGATTTCTGACTTCATAAGTCCCTCTAACTTGATTAACGATCAATTGAGAATCTCCATAAGCCTCTAAGAATTCAATTTCCAATTGTTTTGCTACTTGGAGACCAATCAATAGAGCATTATATTCTGCTACATTGTTAGAGCATGGCTCATTAAGAGAATAGGCACGGTATATGACCATTTTGTTAGGAGAAACCAAGACAATTCCTACCCCAGAGACAATATTGACTTTAGGTCCCACTCGTGATGCTCCATCAAAATATAATTGCCATATATCATTCTTCAAAGTCATGTTACAATCCACTACTTCGTCTGGAATGTCTTCATATAACTTCGAAGTTTCAGGTATAGGATGAGCAGCTAAGAAATCAGCTAACGCTTGGCCCTTCACTGACTTTTGAGGCACATAAACCATGTCATAAGGAGTGAGCAACATCGCCTAGGTAGCTAACCTGGAATTAAGAATGCTCGGTTTTCTCATCAATATCCGAATAGGATTTATTCTGGAGATGACATGAATAGTCTGTCCAGTGACATAATGCCTTGTCTTTTGGACGACAGAAACCAAAGCTAGACATTCCTTTTCCACAGGAGTATATCTGTGTTCAGCTCCGACCATCATTCTGCTCAGATAATATATTGCTTGTTCATGACCCATATCACTTTTCTGTGCCAAAAGAGCGTCGAGTGAATGATCCAAGGCTCGAACATATAGCAAAAATGGTCTTCCTATCACCGGAGGTACTAGAACAGGCGGGTTTGTAAGATATTGCTGTAGAAGCATGGAAAATATTAGAATAAAGGCATAAATGGCCCATGCGGTTTTGGGTAGCAAGTCTATGCGGCTCATACTGGAGTTGCCCTATGCGGCCCAAAAGAAGACCCTCAGACTCATGCGGCTCGGGGATGAATGCGGTTCAGCAGGAATATGCGGCTCAATTGACGACACGTGTGACCCCCCCCACAGTTGGCCACTGGAGTAATGGCCTCATTTAATGCTCTGACACGACTCGACGGCTGTCTCTGACATAAAGTATCATAATGGCTCTGCCATAATGACAGACTCTTCGGGAAAAGAAGAAAATCTCTGACCCGATCTGACAAAAAAATCCTAGATTGCCACGTGGCAAAAGTCTCATGCGGCTCGGATAGAGAACAGCTTCATGCGGCTCATTGAGGAGTCACTCTAATATGATTAACAAAAATCTGCCATATGCGGTCCACTCATAGCCCGGTCTATGCGGCTCAACACCACGCTAATTCATGCGGCCCACAGAAACTATGCATATGCGGCTCATGGAGAGATCGTCCCCTGCGGCTCGCAAAGATTATGCATATGCGGCTCACGGAAAGTTCGTCCCCTGCGGCTCGATGAGGCATTGACTCATGCGGCTCACGAGGAGTATCCCCCTGCGGTTTAAGTGTTGGTCACCCTATGCGGCCCTGGCAGGATCTTCAATTAAAAAAACGTGGCACTGAAGATGCAACAGAATCCCAACGAGAATATTCGACATCATCATCATAATTACCGAGATCAGGGCATATCATTCATCATCAAGCCAATAGGACACGTGGCGAGCAATCAAATATTGGCATAATCAATCACGAAGATTTAAAGCAGTCAGCATTAATTGCTCATAAGATTTGGTGCTATCCGCATTAGTGGCCGAGATTCATTATGATCAGGATCAAGGGCCCAGATAGAATGAAGGAGCGCCGACATTCCAAACAGATAATCATCAGCAAACCCTAATGATCCCACCCCACTCTTATAAATAGCCAGTATTATTCCCATGTAAAAGAGGTCGGCAACAAAAAGAATAAAAAAAAGAAGAAGAGAGAGATATACACAGAGAGAGCTCCCCCTTTTTCTTGATAATCACAGAGAGAGAGAAGCCAGGAGAGCAACCCGAGGAGAGTAAGAAGAGCCTTTCTTCGTCAACGCCGAGCAGATCTTCCCCGAGCCAAGGCTGCATACCGATCGTCCAAGGAGTAAGGCAGAGCGGCCGTCGCTTTCCCGAGCCTCTATCGTCACCCCCCAGAATCAAAAATAAACAAGCGTACTTAGTCTGCTGTACCTAGGTTTTCGTCCCTAGGCTTTCTTTGTACGAGCGAGTTTGTATTGTGAGTCTAAGTTCAGTCCTCCGATAATTGTTCTGTTCTTTTACAATCAATGGCAAACACGATGGCAACTCTGCTGGGGACTAACTTCTCCACGGCTGAGGAGTTGGTGACGCAATCGGATGCAGCCAAACTTGGCTCCACACAACAGAAGATGGTCGTCCGCTTCGACCAACAGGCGTTCGAAGAGATGCTCTTTGAAGGCAGCGCTGGCCCGGTCCAGAAACGCACCCGCACCACGAAGGCTCGCAAAGAGTGGAGGCCAAAGTCATTTGCTCCTCCCCAAGCCCTCGATGGGATACCCACGGTCGCTCAAGACGGCGAGAAAGACTCTCCTGCGGCCCCACTTCAGATCGCAGACACCTCTGCTGTCCCCAAGTCCGGCAGAAGAAAATACTATGACGCTGGACTTGCAGGGGCAAAGAGGGTCTCTGCTCAACCTGAACCGCAGAGGGGTATTAGCCGCAGAAAGAAAATCCATGCGGCCACAACCGTCAACCACATGAAGAAAACTCATGCGGCCACTTCTGTCAGCCGTATAACTTATGCAGCTATAGTTCCCAACCGCATGGATGAGATTCATGCGGCTAGTAAAGTCAACCGCTTGCAGAAAACCCATGCGGCCACAGATGCCAACCGCATGCGGACAGCCTGCACGGCCGTGACTCCTAACCGTATAAGAACTCGTCCCACAACAGAAGACAGTCGCATGCAGATAGCCTGCACGGCACCCAACGCTAGCCGCATAGCGTCTCTACCACACTTCTCTCGATCAGTTTTCGACCGACTCTCATGCGGTCCTAACTCTGATCACTTTCTGGATGAAAATCCAGACTCTGTGATACCTAATGTGGACTCTTCCTATTACGCACCCACAAGTGCTAAAAAGAAAAAGTCCAGGGCAGCGCGGGCTCATCAAGTCCAGACAGCTGCCCCAACCTCTGACTATCGGGGCGTCCCGCTGAGTATCACGCGGGCCTTTGACGAGAAGTTGTATAAAACCACTCGAGTCCAGCCCCCGACGGCAAACGGACAAAGTGGTTCCTCTGACCTGCGTGAAGCTATCCTCCACAAACGCAAGGAAAGAGAAGGAGCCTCAGCGTGCAGAGAGTCCTCACAGGGACGTCACTACACCCAGATTATCGTCAACTGCTGTTGCAATAACACGGTAGTAACGGAAGACCGGCCATCCGTCTTCCAAAGATTACAACATCCGAGCTCGGAAGACGAGGCACCTCCCGTTGCCTCCTGTAATTCTGCGCGAAAAGTCCCCGTTGAGGGGAGAGGGAAGAAGACAAGCATCTCCAGCCCAAAGGTGTCAACTATTGCAGCTAAGAAGCCGTCGTCTAAAGGATTATCCTCTACTGGAGTATTCCAACACACCCGTTCAAAGACGAAAACTGCTGCAGTAGGAAGTTCGCCGTCTACGTCATTGGGGGTCATTGGAACTGGAGGTAGCACTCCTCCAAACCTCTACGACAACCCGACATTCCAAGAAGACGGACTGGAGGAAGCAAATCCTCCGACGGATACAACAGATACCGACGTCCCCGAGGACGTCCTAAACGAAGCAAGCTCTGAAGCTGGGGGTACTGTTCCTTCCGAGTCCGAACCTGAAGAGAACATCCCCACATATCATGATGATTTCTCGATGCATGAGTATGACTCGGAGGGCATGTCCGCCACCTCTCCTTCTGTCACTCCTCACGTGAGGACGGTATTCATGACGGACAACAGCCAAGGTGGTTCCGGCAATCGCCAACGTATCGACACTTTGGAGGCCATACTGCACGCCTTGGTCAAGTCTGTAGACGAGATCAAAGCAGCGCTTCCTACTCTGCAGGGAGTGACACCTGGTCAGACAAGCACGGGTCCCGCGAACAACATAGATTCAAATTCAGCGGCACCAAACCCGGGCAATAATGCTCCCGAGATAACGGCCCCTACCGCGACAGATGAGGCCCGAGAAGTAAGGAGAGAGGTTCAGGAGCTTCTAGCGATGTTCCACGTCAGAGAAAATTCTCAAGACCTCAGAATACGGCAACCATACCCTGCTGAATGGAGGGATGTGCCCTTTCCCCCAAGATATAAGCCGTTCAATATCAACCCATATGATGGTAAGACTTCAGCAAGCCGGTACATCACTTACTTTGAGGTCACTACCGACCATCTGCCCCATGATGACGCCATCCTCACACGGTTATTCATTGGGGCACTGGAAGGAGTCGCCTTCGATTGGTACCGCAACCTGCCAGATAATTGCATCCACTCCTTCGCTGGCTTCAAGCACTTGTTCTTGGAGAGGTTCTATGAGGTAGGGCAGGACGTCACGATGTCTACCCTCATGGACGTCGTCCAAGGAGAGAAAGAGCTGACAAGGAATTATATTGAGCGGTTTCGTCAAACCGCAATGAAGTTACCATCTGGCAAACCGGACTCTTCCTTGATTGAAATTTGCCAAAAGAGACTACTCCCAACAATTAGTCTCTGGATGGGCGAAAATCAATTCAAGGACTGGAAGGCCTTTATATCAGCGCTACAAGTGCCGAGGAACGATTGAAGAAAGCTCGCCAACTGGGGTTGCATATCTCAGAGGGAGAGAACAAGGGGAAGCGTCCCAACGCCAGCAACGACAATGGGGGTAGCCCCTCCAACAACCGGGACAACAAAGGCAAGCAGGCCATGGTGACCGATACAGCCCAAAAGCCCGAGCCACAGCCAGCAGACAAACAATGGCCTCAAATCACTTATTCTTTCGAAGACGGCCACGTCAAGCCTATCTTGGACATACTTATACAAGGAGATAGAATTCAGCTTCCTCCACCAAGGCGGGAACCTCGGCCGGCTGATTTAGAAAATTCGAAGTTCTGCCATTACCACCGCTACGTCCACCATGCTACACACGACTGCTACCAACTGAAACGGTATATCCAGAACCTCATCGATTCGAACGCTCTGGCTATCGACTTCGAGGAGGTAACCGTAGCAGCCAACATGGTATCCGTACAATTCGGCAATTTCCCTCCAACAGAGACTCAAGACGGTGTCATACCCATCCCTCTGGCAACGATAGAAATCACTAATCTTCCGCCTGCCCGTGATCAAACTCCCGGCCTAGTACCCCTCACCACATCACGAAGGGAAATCATGTGGGTCCATCCGGACCTAGTCCACGAGGTGACTCAGCCCACTTTACCTTCTAAAAAGAAAAGTGGAAAGGTCAGATCATGCCGCACCGCCTCGGCAGAGGAGGAGGAAGTCTCAGCCGTCACTACTCGATCTGGAGCACAAGCCCAACCAGTGGCCGAGAATCCGACTAATGATCAGCAGCCCACAAACGCTGATACTCCGGGACCGGCTCAGCCTTCGACGACCGACAAACCCAGGCCGAAAGAGACCCGCTTCGACAAATCCCTCCGAAAGGAGACACCTCAGGGGCTGGAAAGACCCTACAACTTCGACATCTTGGCTCAATTGGCCAATACACCGGCCAAATTATCTTTATATGAACTCCTGAGGCTCTCGAAGGATGTCCGCACGGCTCTAAGTGAGGCGCTCCAAAATGCCGACGCATACTTGGCTCAGGTCAACCTCACGAAAGATAATCAGCCTACAGATCTCCAAGATAGTGCGTGTACAGGTGCAATGCCCAATATCGTCTTCTCTCCGCAGGATATGCTCATCAAAACTAACCTGCACGATCGCCCATTGTACTACACTGGATACATCGGCGACGTAAAGGTGGACCGAATGCACATTGATCCTGGGTCCTCCATAAGTATTATTTCGAAGGGTCTGCTACATCATCTTCACATTCCAATGCATCGCCTGACACCTACAAGCACTGCCATTAGCGGTTTCAATTCGGGCAGGAGCTACCCAATAGGGAAGATTCGCTTGAAATGTCAGATTGGCGATCTCCAATCAGAAGTCACCTGCTACGTCATAGATGCCGACACTTCTTACAATATCCTTCTGGGGCGGCCTTGGATACACGATTACATGATCGTGCCTTCCACGCTACACCAGTGCTTCAAATATGTCGATAAGCACGGCTTCGTGAGGACAGAGTTTGCTGATATCGATCCCTTCAAGGGGGTCGAATCTTATTACTCAGACTCCTGTCTGTACGAAAAATCAAAAAAGCATCTGGTCGAAGAGGAGGTGCAAGCTCACACCAAGACAACCACAAGATCAGAAGAACCCCTGACGATCTACCTCCAGGCTCGCAAACCGGGCAGTTCTGTACCCCTTACGGCTACTCTGCGTAAGGACGCAATCAGTCTATCGGCGCAAGAAGAGCATATGAGAATCCGGCTGCCGAGGTCTGGCCAAGTGCCGAGACCCACACCAAGGCCTTTTACCATCAGACTACCGAGAGTCGGTCAGCTCCAAGCGGAGAAACTCAATCCCTCCGACAGACCGCTCACGATACATCTTCCTAAAAAGGGCCGTCACCCCGACGCGAGGTCTGACACTTCCAGTGAACCAGCCACTCCTCGCCCCACGTCAGATGCCAAGCTGGGGGTTGCTAGTCTACCAACAACTCCACGACCTGCTCCGCCGGTCGAGCCTCTGAAGATCAAGCTGACTAGGTCGCTCTATCAGTCTTCATTTATACAGGGGATGGTCGAAGAAGAACCAGAATTAGCCAAGTATGTGGCTGCCCACTCCGATACCCCTTCCGTGGATGATGTAATCCCTCTCGAGAAGATACCTTATTTTATCAATAAAGGGCTATCTTTGAATTACATCGAGCTCAACAAGCTATGTACAATGTATGCTATGGACCACGGTATAGGCACTCGCCTACACACACAAGTGACAAATGTATATACCACAATCCAGCTTACTCCGGCAGAAGACGCTTACCGAATAGTCGAGGGAGGGGACCACCCGATTATCTTCGGCCGGAAAGACGATCCGTACCCCTTCACCATAAAAGAAGTCGATCTTGGGTCAGATGCCGGGAGATTGCCTCTATACCTTTATAGTCCCCAGTCCAAATACCTCATGCAGAAACAAGGATATGATCTAGAAACTACACCAGGTTTAAATTACGGTACCGGACGGCGACTACCTTTGAAGCCCCCAGTACCGTCTGGTAAACCACGGGACTACTATAGCAAAATTCGATGTGGACTAGGGTATGTAACTCCCACAACGACTCCAGAGAGTTCAGATGAAGAATGTGATTGGCAGTTACACTCAACCGGGTCACCAACTTCCGACTCAGACACAAGCATTGGGGACATATTCAGACAAGTCCTATCAGTCAACATGGCATTTGCCGACGCTTACGAAGAAGACGAGGACATTCCTGAAATCCTCGAGCTTGAGCCGTGGGCCCAACAGTTAGACGCACAATGGGAAAAGCGGTTCGAGCTAAGAGAACCTCCTACAGAGGATGAAGTTATGCAGGTCAACCTCGGCACCGAATCCTCTCCAAAGCCAATCTTCGTCAGTAAAAGCCTAACAGACGAGGAACGAGAATCACTGCTGGAACTCATCAGAGAATACATTGACGTATTTGCATGGAGTTACGAAGACATGCCGGGATTAGATCCCGATATTGCTCTCCATAAACTCAATATACGGCCGGATGCAAAGCCAGTCAAGCAGCAGCAACGACGCTTCCGCCCGGGCGTCATGGACGCGATCGAAGCCGAAGTCAACAAGCTGATAGCCAGCGGCTTCATCCGTGAGGAGCAACACCCTGATTGGGTCGCCAATATAGTCCCGGTCCTTAAGAAGAACGGGAAGATCCAAATCTGCATCGACTTCCGTAATCTAAATGAGGCATGTCCGAAAGACGAATTTCCCCTCCCGATCACGGACATCATGATTGACAACACATGCGGCTTCGAACGTATGTCATTCATGGATGGATTCTCGGGATACAATCAAATCAAGATGTCCCCCGACGATGAGAAGCACACATCATTTAGAACACCGATCGGCACATACTGTTACACAGTCATGCCATTCGGTCTAAAGAACGCTGGTGCCACATATCAGCGGGCTATGAGTATCATTTTCAGAGAACATTTGCGCAAAACAGTGGAATGCTACGTCGACGACATCGCTGTCAAGAGTCGCCGTAAGGAGGATCATCTACAAGATCTAAGAACGGTATTCGACCTGATGCGAGCCCACAACCTGAAGATAAACCCTACAAAGTCGTTCTTGGGCGTATCCAGCGGGAAGTTCTTAGGTTTCATCATCACTGCACGGGGTATCCATGTAGACCCTGAGAAAACCAAGGCAATAATGGAGATGGGTCCCCCGAAAAATCTCCGCGAACTTAGAGGCCTCCAAGGGAGGCTAGCCTATATCAGAAGGTTCATTTCCAATCTCTCCGGACGATGCCGGCCGTTCACACACCTCATGAAGAAGGGAGTCTCATTCGTATGGGACGAAGAATGCCAACGCGCTTTCGACGACATCAAAGAATATTTGTCAAATCCTCCAGTCCTGGTGGCCCCGGTCCCTGGAAAACCATTCTTGCTCTATGTACGAGCAATGGAACACTCCTTCGGTGCCCTGCTGGCACAAAATAACGACGCAGGACACGAACAGGCCATATACTACCTCAGCCGAATGCTGGTCGGGCCCGAACACCGATACACTGCCGTGGAGAAAGAATGCCTCGCCTTGGTATTCGCCATTCAAAAGACGCGACATTATGTTACAGGACAAACCATACATGTGATCTCACGGGTAAATCCCCTCAGGGTCCTCATGACTAAACCAGGGGCGCTCAGCTCTCGCCTCGCTACATGGGCAATACTGCTATCCCCATATCATATGATCTTCGTCCCACAGAAGGCTGTCAAAGGCCAAGCCCTGGCAGACTTTTTGGGGCCCATCCAGGATCGGGGTCATCCAGAATATACGAGGAAATCCCAGATGAGGTCGCCGATTCTAATACAACCACCCACGACAACATATGGAGGATGTTCTTCGATGGCGCTTCAAGAACCGGACCCAAGGGAAATATCGTCGTCGGGGTCAGAGTAGTTTTGATCTCTCCTACCGGGCTAGTGATCAATCGCGCCTACTCTCTCACGGAACCCTGTTCCAACAATGTGGCCGAGTACAACGCTTTGGTCATTGGCCTCCAACTCGCAAAGGAGCTGGGTGTAGAATATCTCGAAGCATACGGTGATTCACAATTAATCGTCAATCAGATTCGGGGGTCGTACGAAGTCCGCCATGAAGACATGATCCCCTACCACCAAATAGCAATCAACATTATCTCCTCATTCGAGGGATTCTTCATCGAACACGTCCCCAGACTTCAAAATATCGAAGCCGATGCCCTAGCAGGCCTTGCCGCTTCCTTAGCAGTTCCGAACCAAGCGTATCACTCGGTTGAGGTGATAGGCCACGAACTGGTCTGTCCCAAGAACAATATTCAATTCGTGGCGAGCTATTCCGCCCAGACGGTCGACGAAACACCAGACTGGAGACAGCCGTTCATTGACTTCGTCGTATACGATATCCTCCCGGAGAATCCAAAGGAAGCCACCTCCATCAGACGGCGTTCTCTCAGATTCTTCTACGACACAGAGACAAAGATGTTGTACCGACGATCCTACGACGAATTATTACTCCGGTGCTTGTCAAACGCAGAAGCCAAAGAAGCTATACGAGAAGCTCACGACGGTGTCTGTGGGGCCCATCAGCCTGGCCCTAAGCTACAGGACCGCATTCGCCGTATGGGCTACTACTGGCCCACGATGGTGGCAGACGCAATAGACTATGCCAGAAAATACAAGGCTTGCCAAGTCCACGCGGACTTCATTCACCAACCATCCGAGTTTCTACATCCAACGGTGGCATCCTGGCCATTCGAAGCATGGGGAATGAATATCATTGGTCCAATCACCCCACCTTCCTCCCGAGGACATCGCTTCATACTTGCGATCGCCGACTACTTCTCCAAATGGGCGAAAGCTGTCCCACTTGCAGAAGTTAAGACTTCAAACGTGATCAGCTTCCTTAAGCATCACGTCATCTACCGCTTCGGACTGCCTCGGAGGATCATCCATGATAATGGTCCGCAGTTTGCAAGCCATGCATTCTATCGATTCTGCGACAAACACCGCATTCAGAATGTCGCTTCGACACCATATAACCCGGCAGCAAACGGGTTGGCAGAGGCATTCAATAAAACAATCATCAAACTCCTCAAGAAGTTTGTCTCCTCCAACAAACGCGACTGGAACGAGAAGCTCGGCGAATGCTTATGGGCTTATCGCACCACGGTTCGAACAGCTACTGGGAATACACCATTCTCTTTAGTATACGGGAGTGAGGCAGTCCTCCCACTGGAAACTCAGATTCCCTCACTCCGCGTCGCCCTCACTTATCAATTGACAACGGATGATAACTATCGACGCCGACTACAAGAGTTGGAGGCCTTAGACGAAAAGTGCCTCCTAGCCCAGTAAAGGATCGAGCTATACCAAGCACGTATCTCAGGAGCCTTCAACAAGAAGGTCAAAATCAGAACATTCCAAGTGGGCGATCTCGTTCTGGCAGTCCGGAGACCAATGGTCATGACTCACAAGACCGCAGGCAAGTTCCAGCCAAAATGGGAAGGTCCATTTGTCATCGAGGCCGTGTTCTCCAACGGCGCCTACCGCCTCGCCAAGCAGAATGGGGACTTGCTTATGTTGTCCGTCAACGGCAAGTTTCTGAAGAAATACTATGTTTAGACAACATTCTCCAAATTATCGAGTCATGTACCCTCTTAGTACCCCTGAACTCGCACCCACCATTTTCCAAATTATCGCGTCATGTATCCATTGATACCACTGAACCCACATCCACAACATTTCAGATTACCGAGCCATGCACCCGCTGGTGCCACTGAACTCTCATCTCCTCAATATTCTAGAAAATCCAAAGTATGTACTTACATTCCGGCCACTCTCTCAGATAGTAAGTCACGTATAATCATACCTCTGAACTTTCTTCCTGAAAGAGATCCTCCCTCATGATCCACTACCCGCGCTCCCAGTGCACAAAAAGGGTAATCGATCCACTAATTTCCGAAACGACCATGTCCTCATTACCTCTGAGTCGTTTTCACTTCCACCAAAAACAAACCGCCCCCTCGCATAGAACTTCTATGTCCTCCTACCTCTGAGTAGTTCTATGTACCCCTTCTTCATTGAGCCCACTCCTGCCATGTCCTCATTACCTCTGAGTGGGAAGGCTCCGTCGAAGAAATCACCATATTTGTTATGTCCATATTACCTCTGAGCAAGTATATTGGTTCCCTTTCAACCTATTATCTGTACCCACAACCGGAGTGCGACAAGGATAATAGGTCCACAAATGTCCTCTGTTGACCACAAATGTCCCCTGTTGACCACAAATGTCCTCTGTTGACCACAAACGTCCTCTGTTGACCACAAATGTCCTCTGTTGACCACAAATGTCCTCTGTTGACCACAAACGTCCTCTGTTGACCACTATTGATTATAGAAAAGTCTTCCGTGAAGTCTCCCCCTACCATGTTCTCATTACCTCTGAGTAGGAAGATTCCACGGTAAAACTCTCATGTTTGCTACGTCCTCATAATCTCGGAGCAAATATGACAGGCTTCCTTCCACCTTATTATCCATACCCTGAATCAGGGTACGCCAAGGATAGTAGGTCCACAAATATCCCTCGCTAAGCCCCTTAGCATAAACCCGCCATTCTTCCGTGCCCCAGGAGCCCAGTTGCTCTATGGCACTCCTTTTCCCAACCCCAAGAACATCCATGACCACTTTGCCATGGCTGCTCCAAAATGTCCTAACCAAACTTGTTATCCGTACTTAAAACCAAGGTACACCCAGGGTAACAAGTCCACAAATAATCCCCCAGCAAGTCCAATTCTATGAATACCACAAGAACAAGAAAGAGAAGATGAGTTGAAACATGCTCATTTATTTCAAAATTCAAAAGAGCTACATCAGTGGGGATCACATCCCTTGCAAATAAAAATATACACATATGAAAGAAAAACAAAAAGAGAAGCAGAAGAGGACAGATGGTGGATCACTGCTCCGGGGCGCATAACACCGTGAGGCGGTACTTTATCAAGGCGACCGACCGCTCAAAACTCTGTTTGGCTCGACGCTCTGCCTCCTGATTCAGCACCGCCGGGTCCTCCAGATGAGCATAGGCTCTCCAGTAGTCCTCAAACTCCTCATTCGAAGGGGTATACACCTCGAAAGGCTCATTTCCCCAGGGGAGTTTAGAGACAGTATACATCTCATGAAGAGCAAGCCCCAGCTCCCCTACTGGTGAGAAGAATGTCCCCGTTCGCCGGCTATACATCTCCAAGAGCGCCATGAACAGCGGCTTATTAATAGGGAGCCCGTGACAAGTCCCTCGAATAGCATGATAAAGTCCCACCTCACGCAAGAGTGTTCCGTAGGTCTGCAGGACCCAGGTGGTCAACTGGACGCACATAGAAGTAGGGTTTATCCAGTTCGGCAACGCTATCCTACCAACATGATAGGACTTCTTACGGACAAGCCGATTCAAGAAGGTGTCAGCCTGAGCAAATGAGAAGTTGGGACCGTATGCATTCATGAAGGAGCCCGAGGCCAGACCCATCATATACCGAGGGACGGGATCCTTACCTGGGTACGCTGACCGCATATTCGGATTGTAATAGATGTCGCCCATCAACATCCCCGATTGAGTAGGGGTTAAGTTGCACACCATCTTCCTGTTCAACAGCACCATGTTGAACCACGATAAGGGATAATGGCGTTCCATAAAAGGAATATGGATTGACTCCCCGTCCAAAGAGAAATCCCAGTTCTCGGAAATCTCTAACACTCGAGAGTTCCCTATGATTAGAGCATCTCCAAAGAGGAATAGAGGCTTCAGGTATTTCCCATCCAGCCTCCCGGTGTTCATCATGGAACGAAGGTAATGAAGGGTCTGATTCTCGATGGCGTTCAACCTCTCCAAAGGCTCATCAGCAGGGAACTGATTCAATACATGCTTAATTAGGTCGTCAAGACGCACACCCAAAGCGAATTGATTTGAACCAACCAAAAGTTTTCCCGCAGGATTCACGGGCAGATTTACTAGAAAAAGATAAAAGAAACAAGGTCAGAAGACAAACAAAGAAAACAGAAGTATTGGAAAAGATTACTGCGGCTCAGGTTGCCACAGCCTCATGCGGCTCATCAACAGATAGGTCCATGCGGCTCTGCGCGTCATAGCCCCATGCGGCTCTGAATTAACCAAGTCCGTACAACTCAGATTCAGAAGGGTTTATAGATTCATGCGGCTAAGCCCGACTCGTACAAACCGCTGCGGCTACAAACCATCAAGTTCATGCGGTTCAAAAGTGAGCAACGCTTATGCGGCCCAAGTCGAAAACACACATGCGGCACTGATCGAATATGACAAGCTCATGCAGCCATAATAGGCGAAGTGCTTATGCGGTCACATCGATACGTCTCGTATATGTGGCTTGTGCATAAAGTATGCAACAGAGCCATGGCAGCAGTTAGGGTTTTTCAGAGTGACCCCCTTACCAGCGATGGACGGGTGAACATCAGGATGGACAGCGCCTACAGCAGCCGGCAGAGGAGCGACTATATTCGTCGCCACAGTCGCCGTAGCAGCAACTGCCTTGCCCTTCACGGCCTTCGATACAGCAGATCTCTTGGGAGCCATGGTCGATGGATGAAGAAGGAAAACGAAGAGCAAAGTTGGCAACAGGGAATTCAAGCAAAGAAAGGAGGTAAAGAAATCCCCAAGAGCTGAAAAACTCCTATTTATAGGCGATCCATAAAGTAGAAAGACGCCTCGGATTACGCGCCGCCTCCAAAAATAAAGGCGAGAACGCTTCGGTCAAGGCAAAACCGACCCTTGGGATCCTCCCCCAAAAGGCGGCGTCAAATCAAATCGAAGGCAATTAATGAAGATTTGCTCACGTGGTCAGGGCGCGTGGCAAAGAGCCTATGCGGCCAGAAGAATCTATGCGGCCGAGATGCTAATGCGGCCAGGAAGCTCAGGTAAACAGAACATCCTATGCGGCATGAACGGGGCCATGCTTCTTATTCAAAGTGTTTCAATTTTACAAATTGAAAACTTTGAAGGGGGTCATGTAGAAGCATGGAAAATATTAGAATAAAGGCATAAATGGCCCATGCGGTTTTGGGTAGCAAGTCTATGCGGCTCATACTGGAGTTGCCCTATGCGGCCCAAAAGAAGACCTTCAGACTCATGCAGAACGGGGATGAATGCGGTTCAGCAGGAATATGCGGCTCAATTGACGACACGTGTGACCCCCCCACAGTTGGCCACTGGAGTAATGGCCTCATTTAATGCTCTGACACGACTCGACGGCTGTCTCTGACGTAAAGTATCATAATGGCTCTGCCATAATGACAGACTCTTCGGGAAAAGAAGAAAATCTCTGACCCGATCTGACAAAAAAATCCTAGATTGCCACGTGGCAAAAGTCTCATGCGGCTCGGATAGAGAACAGCTTCATGCGGCTCATTGAGGAGTCACTCTAATATGATGAACAAAAATCCGCCATATGCGGTCCACCCATAGCCCGGTCTATGCGGCTCAACACCACGCTAATTCATGCGGCCCACAGAAACTATGCATATGCGGCTCATGGAGAGATCGTCCCCTGCGGCTCGCAAAGATTATGCATATACGGCTCACGGAAAGTTCGTCCCCTGCGGCTCGATGAGGCATTGACTCATGCGGCTCACGAGGAGTATCCCCCTGCGGTTCAAGTGTTGGTCACCCTATGCGGCCCTGGCAGGATCTTCAATTAAAAAAACGTGGCACTGAAGATGCAACAGAATCCCAACGAGAATATTCGACATCATCATCATAATTGCCGAGATCAGGGCATATCATTCATCATCAAGCCAATAGGACACGTGGCGAGCAATCAAATATTGGCATAATCAATCACGAAGATTTAAAGCAGTCAGCATTAATTGCTCATAAGATTTGGTGCTATCCGCATTAGTGGCCGAGATTCATTATGATCAGGATCAAGGGCCCAGATAGAATGAAGGAGCGCCGACATTCCAAACAGATAATCATCAGCAAACCCTAATGATCCCACCCCACTCTTATAAATAACCAGCATCATTCCCATGTAAAAGAGGTCGGCAACAAAAAGAATAAAAAAAAAGAAGAGAGAGATATACACAGAGAGAGCTCCCCCTTTTTCTTGATAATCACAGAGAGAGAGAAGCCAGGAGAGCAACCCGAGGAGAGTAAGAAGAGCCTTTCTTCGTCAACGCCGAGCAGATCTTCCCCGAGCCAAGGCTGCATATCGATCGTCCAAGGAGTAAGGCAGAGCGGCCGTCGCTTTCCCGAGACTCTATCGTCACCCCCCAGAATCAAAAATAAACAATCGTACTTAGTCTGCTGTACCTAGGTTTTCGTCCCTAGGCTTTCTTTGTACGAGCGAGTTTGTATTGTGAGTCTAAGTTCAGTCCTTCGATAATTGTTCTGTTCTTTTACAATCAATGGCAAACAATTGCTTAATGTCATTGAAGGCTTTTTGACACGCTTCATCCCAGACGAAAGATACCCCTTTCTTTAATAGACGGGAGAAAGGTTGACATCTCCCAGAAAGATTAGATATAAATCTTCTGATATAAGCAATACGACCTTGGAAGCCACAGAGTTCTTTCAAATTGCGTGGAGGACGCATTTCAAGAATTGCTTTGACTTTATCAGGATCAACATGGATACCCTGAAAAGTAATGACAAATCCTAAAAACTTGCCACTATAAACCCCTAAGAAAGACTTAGTAGGGTTCATTTTCAATTGATGTTGGCGCATCAATTCAAATACTGTCTTCAAGTTCTGAATGTGATCATTCTTTGACCGACTTTTAACAGCAATATCATCTACATAGCATTCAACTATTTTTCGTAGATGTTCTTGAAAGATATTGCTCATAGCCCATTGATACGTGGCACCGGTATTATTAAGACCAAATGGCATAACCGTATAGCAGTAAACCCCAAGGGGTGTTCGAAAAGATGTATGCTTCTCATCTTCTGGATGCATCTTGATTTGATTGTATCCTGAGAATCCGTCCATGAAAGACATACGTTCAAAACCGCATGTATTGTCTATCATGACATCAGTAATGGAAAGTAGAAATTCGTCCTTTGGACAAGCCGTATTAAGATCTTGGTAATCTATACAAACTCGGACTTTTCCATTCTTCTTCATAACAGGAACGATATTGGCCACCCAATCCGAGTGTTGTTCTTCACGAACAAAGCCACATGTAATCAGCTTTTTGACTTCTGCTTCAATTGCATCCATTATATCTGGTCTAAAGCGCCGTTGCTGTTGTTTTACAGGCTTGACATTAGGCAAAATATTGAGTTTATGAGTAGCAATTTTAGGATCTAGTCCTGGCATATCCTCATAACTCCATGCAAAGATGTCAATGTAATCTTTGATCAGTTTTATCAGCTCTTCCTTTTCATCTTCAGAAAGATTCTTACTGATGAATATTGGTTTGGATGTAATTCCATCTCCAACATCAATCTGGATAACCTCATCTTCTGTAGGTGGCTGTCGCTGTTCAAAACGAAGTTTCCATTGAGTATCCATCTGTTGAGCCCAAGGATCATTCTCAAATGGCTCTGATTCATCATCGGTTTGAACCATATTGACTGAGAATATCTGTCTAGATTCATCATATGAGAAATCTATGTTGTCTTTATATTGATGACTTTAATTATCAGAAGATAAAGTCATTCTCTCAATAAACTTGACAGCCATATACTCGAAAAGGAAATCTTTATTGATATCAAAAAGTACAGAATGATCAATATTTACATCATTTACAATCTGATTGCTATGCTTCGGATTAATCAACAGTGGATTATCATCCGTCTTCTGCGTAGATTTGCCAAGATTGACAATCAATGGTGATTCTGGATCATTGGTATAAGAAGTACGCCCTTTGACCTTGATCATAAAAGGTTGAACTTGGCTCTTAGCAGGAATATTTATTGATTCCTCAGATGAAATTTGAGTTCTTTCTTTAACCTTGATTATCAAAGGTTGATCATTGACAGGTTGGGATTGGATTCGTCCCTTGACTATGATCTTCAAAGGTTGCTCCTCTGGCGGATCTTCATTAATAGACTGATCCTCATATGATGATTGATCTTCAGCCATGTCTGATATTTCTTTCACATGTTCTTGTTTATAAAGCCTTGAATCAGAGAAGTAGGCTTCGACACCCTTGAATGGATTAATATCAGCAAACTCAGTTTTCACAACTCCTTGGGAGTCCACATACTTGAAACATTGGTGAAGAGTTGAAGGCACAATATTGTGCTCATGAATCCACGGTCTTCCGAGAATAATATTGTAGGATACGTCCGAGTTGATAACATAGAAAGTTACCATAGTTCGAAGATCACCAATCTGAATCTGCAGACGAATCTTCCCCAGTGGTTTGCTCTTGCCAGAGTTAAAACCGACTATCGTAGTACTAGTGTAAGTCAGCTCACTAGTAGGAATCCTTAGGGGTCTTAGCATACTCTGAAGAATTATACTAATTGAAGACCCAGGATCAATGTAAATCCTGTCAATTTCAGTAGATCCGATGTACCCAGTGTAGCACAGAGGCCTGTCATGCTTGTTGTGTTTCAATAGCATATCCTCTTGTGTAAAGGTGATGTTGGGAATTGCTTCCATCACACTATGACACTGGTATATTATCAGGGGTCTTGAGTTGAGCCAAGCATGAATCTGCTTGAAGTAAAGCTTAGCTCAAAGTCTCTCTGCTTTCTCTGGAAAGGCGAAGCAGTTCAAATATAGATAGTCTAGCCGGAGTATTGGCTAACTGAGCAAGGATGTCAAACTTGTAAGGCTTTATTACCACCCCCTGACTGGAAGCAGACTTCAATGGGATATCAAAGCGTACTGCCTTCTGTTTCCCCTTTTCAACCACAGACGGTTTAGCAGGAACAGGAGAAGGTTGAACTGGTAGAGTTTCCACTACATCTTCTGCTTCTTTGGAGGATCCCTCATAGTCTTTGTGGTACTCTTTTCTAGATCTTGTACCAGCAAAAGTTTCTTCTTCAGGCTCAGGAGAAGAAAGTACCATATTACAGGATTTAGTCTTTCTTCCCTTAGCCTTCTTCTTATGAGGGTTATTACGAGGAACTTCAGAACCCAATCCAGCAGTGGAATTCTGATTTTGAATTTGTAAAGGAAGACGTATTCCTTTATCATAATTTAAACCTTCTGCCTTTTGAAAGTCGTAACCCATCTTCTTCATGAGAAGGACAGATTGCTGACTATACAAGTGGATAGGTAGTGAACTTTGGACAGGTGTTTCAGCACCAGGAGAGGAAGAAACCTCTGCGACTACAGGAGAATGAAGCATAGATGTCTCTGTAGTTAAGGGAGGAGAAGGATTCGGGATACGAGGAGAAATCCCTGTTGGAGCTTTTTCATAAGCAGCAAAGACTTGTTGTGCCCGATATAAAGGAACACTATTCATGGCTAGCCACTGCTGATGAGTAAGCTTGAGCTTGGTAGGAGGAGCTAGACTTGGAGGACAGATGTTTAGTCCTTTCAGTCTATCTTCTAGAGGAAAGCCATCCCATAGATGATCTAAGTTATCAGGATCTGGAATAACATGAGAAATCATGTTGCAGGTTTTGACTTTCTTGTCCTTCTTGGATTTTGAAGTTTTACCTTCATTTTCCAACTCAGGTACTAAGTCAGGATGTACCCACATGATTTCACCATTCTTCAATGTGAGCGGCAGCAATCCTGTATTTTCTTCCCTGGCAGGCGGGATATTCACGATCTTCATCGTCGCTTTCGGAATTGGGATAATTCCATCTGGGACTTGCTGTGGAGGAAAATCCCCGAACTGAAGAGAAACCATATTGGTCGTAACCGTATGGTCATCATTGGTTAAAGCGATAGTGCCACCATTTATCAGCTCTTGGATCTTCTTTTTCAAGACATAGCAAGCACTGGTAGGATGATTAATGTATCTATGATAGATACAATATTTGGGATTGTCAGTCAGATTCACCTCAATAGGCCTTTTTGGCTCTGGAATCTGAAGTTTACCACTTTTCACCAGACATTGAAATATCCCTGGGATATCGCTTTCGTCAAAAGAGTATTCTTCCTTTGGCCTGGAAGATTCTTGATTATTTGGCGTCGTTTTGTTCTTGGAAAGATTGACCATAAGAGTATCTTTTCCTTTCACATTACGACTGCCAGGATTATTACCAGGATTACTTTTCTTCCCTTTATCTTCTGAAGCGAAAATCATCCCGTGTTCACGAGCCAACCGACCATTGGTCTCGGCAGAGACTGCTGCTATGATAAACGAAGCCCAATCTATGAATTGGGAACCCGTGAAGACAGCAATGGACGGTCGTAGATTCATCTTGCATGTATCAATCAACGTAGAATCTGGCATACCAGGAGGCATTTTTAGAGTAGCCTGTCAGAAACGTTCAATGAACGTCCGAGTATCTTCTTTCTCCTTTTGTTTGATCTCTATCAAGGAGGACATGTTCATGTCCATACCTCCTTCATAGAAGCGGGAGAGAAACATTGCCTTGAATTCGTCAAAAGACGAAATAGAGTTATCGAGCAAGCTACGATACCAGTCATAAGCTGAACCCGTCAGGCACCCGGTGAACACTCGAGTGAGAAGAGCATCATTTTTCTGCAAGTGTACAGTCATAATATCAAAGTAATTGATATATTGACTGGGAGATGCTTTTCTATCGAATAAAACCATGGATTGTGGCTTGAACTTCGGTGGAAAGGGTACATCATTCCAATATGGAGGATAAGGTTGCTTAATCCCTAACCTCTGGAGCTGATCTTTGTGCCTCAAAATTTCAAACTGAGCTTTGAGTTCACGCACTGCTTGAATGGCTTCACTGGTTTGAGGAAGCACATTTGATTGAGTAGTCGTTGGATGTACCATAACCCCCACTGGAGGTAGTACATCTTCAGGAATGATGGGATCCGGAGATGCAGAATTCTGATTAGCAGCAGGCTCTGGAATATTCAAAGGTATTTCAGCCCCTTGACTATCTTGAGTTTGTGCTGCTACTGGCGCCGGTGTCACTACTGTCGGCTGAGCAGTTTGCTGATTCAAAATTATCTGATACATATTTTGCACCATGTTAAGCATATCCTTCAGTGATTGCTCAACGGCAGTGAGACGTTGTTCTGTATTAGCAGACGACGTCTCTGGTTCATCTCCAACAGCGTAGGACTCAACCTCCCTTAAAGATACAGAAGGATTTGTATAGAAGTACGAATCCACACTATCGGTATCAGACTCAAAAGATTGAGTACCCCCAGCTTCCGAATCAGAAGTCTGCAATTGTCTTTGTCTTCTTGACCGAGTGTTCTGATATACTCCTTCAAAGGAATCAAGAAGCCTATTGAACTGTTGTTGACCTGGAGTTTGGGACGTGTTCCATCTCGGACGTCGTCCTTTGTTAGTATGAGATGCCATGTTGACTGACACATATGACAGCTCATGTTCTTGGTCTTCAGCTTGATGTTGAGGCACATTGAAACTCAATCGATCAAAAACTGACCGTTTTGAAGCTGAACAGCAACAGTTGATCACAACCTGGTGATATTCACAATGATGTTTTTGTTGGGGGAATATCACCGGAGATTGTCTATTCTTACGCTTTTGCATTAGCAATTCGCGCAAGTCAAAAGGAGTGGATGAAGTATTCTTCTTTATTACATTTGGCGTAGAAAAACGTCTAGTCCCTTGTGTATAAAGAAGATTGCTGGCTGCATTTGCAGAACCAAACTGTATATTTTTACGCGTTTGGAGTTGTGTGCGTAAATCTTGAGATTTAGCACGCAGGACTCCATTTTCTTGGCGCATAATTTGCAAGTTTGGTACTTTGCGTAAAGCAGTACAAGAAGGTTGTTGGTGTAGGACAGATGCTTTACCAACGACATTTTTACGCTGCACACGTTTGGGTATATTCACATTAGATGTGTGAACATCATTGTGAATTTCATCTACACTGTCATAGACAGGAGACTTACCTTTACGCATGGAGCATAAAAATTGATTATCTACCACGTTACAAACGGAAGATTTTGTTTTACGCGAGGAGCGTAATTTATTTGGGCCTACCACGTCACCGACGGGAGACTGATTTTTACACTCAGAAGCACAAACTTTAGAGTCTGCCCCATTACGAATGGGAGACTCATTCTTATGTACTGAGCGTAAAATTTGGTTTTTACCCACTGAGCGTAAAACTTGATTCTTACGCAGTTGGCGTGAAACCTGATTATCTTCACCATTACAAACGGAAGATAAATCGTCACACTTTGAGTGCAACTCTGAAGTAAGGACTGCCTCGTTACGAACGGGAGCCCTTACGATAGGAGTGGGAAGAATTCCCTTGTCATCAGAAGCAACAGAAAGATCAGAAACCACTTTGGATTTGGGAATCCAAACTTTTTGCGCTTTGCGAGACTTTTGAACATTGGAGTGGCGAGAACCACCCCCAGTTCGGAGCATTTCTTCATAGGCTGTCTGGTCGAAGTGCACAACCAGAGTCTTCTTGGTCGAATCGACCGAAACATCATCATATTGAGCAATCACCTCCTCGTCAGAGGAGAAGGTCTTCTCCAGCAGAGTCGCCATTTTGTTTCACTTAACAAAATATGTCGAACAAAAAGTTGGCTTTTGAAAAATAAAACGAGAAAAAGTACAAGAAGTACAAATTTAATTCTGGGAAAGTATTGCTATGGAAGTCTGATCTGTAAATGATCACTTTGTTCCTTGGACCATATGATGATGATGAAGATCACTGATTGAAGTAGAACAACTTGGAAGAACTAAGTCACCAGAAAGGTATCGACGCACTTGGGCACTGATGGCGAGGCCGAATGCTTTCCTGCTTTGCTTCACTCTGTTCTGAAAGAAAAGTTGAAGAAAAATGCTCTGGAGAATCAAAATCTCGAAGTTCTGATCTCTGTATTCTCTCCTGTCTCTGTGTGTGTTGAGAAGAAAATAAGTCTATTTATAGACTTGGGCTCTGGTGCGTAAAAGCTCAGCTAAAGTTCCGCCATTACGCTTACAACCGCCACCCACGATCAAAGTCATCCTCTGTATACGTTGACACGTGTCCCATCAATTCAGTAAGAATAGGATGCACGTACACACGTTCTTCGGGATGTGTGGCATAAAAGCCATGTAGGCAAACCACGTTCCAAATTGATCAGAAAGAATAGGGCATAAAATAGCCCCAATGTGCTCTGAGCGTAAAGCAATAGATTGAGCGTAAAGTAGCTTTGACGTAGGCTTCCTGCGTAAAGTGGTTATTAAGTAACCTTGAGCGTAAAAGATAGCTCAAATAGACTTTACGCACACGTCAACTGTTGAGCGTAAAAGCTCGTATAGTCTTCATGCGTAAAAGAAGCCATAGTGTGAGCGTAAAGTAGCTCAATCTATATACTAAACGACAACATTGGTCTCTGTATAAAACAAATCCCTTTGAATTCTGTGATACATGCCATCATTAAAATCTTCATGTCAGAGTTTGCATAAATGCAAGACTTGACAGCTTTGTCCAGCGTAAAAGAGGATAGCCTGTCCTGGGCGTAAAACGATGGATGTAGACCCGAGCGTAAAAGCGGTTAGCCTGCTTAGGCGTAAAACCATTAGCCTCTCCTTGGCATAAAGGGGATCAATTTGAGTAGAATGATCTGTCACTTTGGCCCTTTCTGTGAAGCACTTTTTACGCTCCTACAAGACCCCCTTCAAAGTTTTCAAATATCTCCAAAATTTGAAACACTTTGAACAAAAGCGTAAAAGTTGAGATTTGATCGGTCAGCGTAAAATTCGGGATACGCAACAATCGTCCGCGTAAGAGCGGGGATATCCAACAGTCAGCGTAAAGTTCAAGAAGAAAAAATAATGTCGGTCAATACTTAACCGTCACAATAAATTTCTTCTTCGTAACTTTCAAATGTTTCTTCATCTTCCCGAGTGAGCAGTTACTTTGATTTGTAAAGAGTTACTTTGATTTGTATAAATAAGGACAAATTCTGTATTCTTGACATTCATCCTCGTTTTATCATGGCGCCGAAGAACGAGATTACCAACAAAGATGCTTCGAGCTCTAGACTTGATTTCGAGCGAGCGTGCAACCTTTTAGAGTGTTTCGGAGTGACTTCTGCAGTCTTCAGTCGCATTGATGGTGGTCCCCCAACTGCGTACAAAGGGCCAGGAGATGCCGAGGCATTTCTTAATCTGATGCGCCGCTCCGGGATTCACAATATGCATGAACTAGGTGTCTCCCTTCGTCAGCCCAACGAAGGAGAGAAAAAATAATGTTTTTATGTATTGCGAATCTTTTATCTATAGGGGTCCACCTCCCCCTTTATAAATAAAATTTTGCTATTTAATCTCATCTGTTGACGCGCACTTGTTTATGCACTTCTTTTGAATGCTTCTGTGGTTGTTAATTTCCAAGAAACAAACCAACACATGGCATCTATCTTGTGGTTACGAGATCTTTTAAATAGGATCTTCTCCCGAAATAGACTCATCTTAATAGTTTCTTCAGTCTTTATAAATAGCCGAGAATGTTTCATATACTCTCGTACTCATTCCTCTGAAAATAACTTTCTGCGATGTTGTTCTCCAACAAATGATAATGGCGGAGCTTTCCAACGGCGTTCCTTTGCATGTCCAATCATTAGACGCATATTCAACCACTATTAGAGCCAAACCATTCGACTCAAGTGGTAAGTCCGATCGTAAGCAAATATCTGTCTTCGAATTTCTTGTTTGAAAACAGCTATTTTACGAGCGTAAAGCCTTGCTGAAGCACTGGCGTAAAAACCTTGCTGAAGAAATGGCGTAAAAAGCCTTGTCATATCACTGGCGTAAAAGCCTTTGTGAAGCGCTGGCGTAAAAGCCTTGCTGAAGCAATAGAGTAAAAAGTCTTGTCATATCACTGGCGTAAAAGCCTTTGTGAAGCGCCGGCGTAAAAGCCTTGCTGAAGCAATGGCATAAAAGCCTTTGTGAAGCACCGACGTAAAAGCCTTACTGAAGCAATGGCGTAAAAAGCCTTATCATCTGTTTTTAGTCTGATGATACTTCTGTCTAAAACACTTTTTTCTTCATCATTTTCTGCAGAAGCTTGGCTGAAGAGCTTTTTCAGAACTGGCATAGGTGACTTTGACGCTGTGAAGAGTGTTCTTCTGACATCAACATCAGGGAGCTCATGCGCTTGTGACGCGCAAATCAGACAACTCAGAACTCTTCGTGGGATAGAAGGGTCTTCCTCTGATGGTAGGAAGAGCCTTTATACACGGAGAGTTGGATGGTGGAGTCAACTCTACCCCGAGAAATCGGGTAGTAGAGTTTCTTTCACGGCCGAACTAGGAATTGTATCCCAATGCTGGATACATTCTTATTCCCTTTGGAAGGCCGCTCCTAATCCACCAATTGTATTGGCAGCAACACGCCTTCGGGCTGCCATACTCTGGGGTTCTCCTCTTTTCTGAGAGAGAAGACCAGAGTTTGATTCCTGCTGTTCTGGTCGTCACTGGAACTCAGACAGTCAGGAATTGCCACCAACAACGAACCCGTCAAAGATGATCCGAAGAAGAAATAGATCTCCATTAGGTTATCATTGTATGCATAGAATGAAAATCCTAGATATAATAGATTTCCATTGTAAAGAAAAGTCTAAGAAATGTAATAGACTTTTATGGTGATATGAGAGTGGAAATGATAATTCTTCTATGCTCAATGATTTGTATCTATCTGGATGTAATATGGACATGATAGATAATGAAACCTTCTTTTCTGATTTAGAGTACACAATACTATCAGAGGTAATATGGACATGACGGTGTGTGAGAACTCAAAAGAAAATTAGATTGATTTCTATGCAGAGGTCAAATGGAAAATGATAGATAAGTAGGTAGATTTAGCATTTATCCAGAGGTTATGAAAACATGATAAATAACAAATCCCACTTTTTAATCAATCGATAAAAAATAGAAGATTTAAAAGAGTACTGAAGCAAACTAGAAAGTGCTGATAGTAATCAAAAAGTACTGATAAAAACTAGTGATAAAAACTTGGAATGTCGGAGCATTTCCAAGTGTACAATAAAATGTCACTCAAAATCAGATAGTCACATCTCCTCATCATCATCCTCATCATCATCATCAGCACGACCAGCATGTCCTGAAGTACCAGCACCAGAGGTACCAGCGCCAGAAGGATGAGGTGGGGCGCCAGCATAGAACTCACCAACAAAGTCACGAGGTGGAGCACGATCAGGACGGTACCAATCATAGGCATTACCGGGCTGGAAGTAGGCATGAACAGCCTCATCCTCACAGCGGTAACCAGAGAAAGCTGGATCTCTAGGGATGGAACCGGCTGAATGACCAGTCTGGGCGAAACGAAGATCAGCTAAGGAATTTACAAGTGCCTGATAACGGGTCACATCGCGGAACTCACGCTCGCGAGCCATATCCGTCATCGAGACATGCAAAGCAGATAAATGCTGATGTATGCCCTCAAATGTCATGGCATACTGATGAGGTGGTGGAGGAGGTGCAGTAGGAGGAGCAGGAGGTGGAGCTGTAGCAGTCATGCTACGACGAGATAACTGAAGAAACTTGGGCTCAGGATCCTGAGTACAAGTCGACAGATCGATATCGAAGCGCTGAAAGATGCGTGGGAGAATCATCGCGTAAGAGAGATTTCTATCTCTTGCACGACAACGACCCATCATCTGAATCATGGTCTTAGGGGCAGAAAATGGAATTCCCTTGAGAATGTGATACATGGTGGACAGCTCAAGAGAAGTCACATCATCCTTTGAAGTAGATTTTGGAAGGATAGTGGAATAGATGATGCGATACAATTCATAGTTAAACAAGTTCAGGTTGTTAGCCTTGAACTTTCCAGAGCGTACTCTATCAGGTGCACAGAGTTCCGCTTTGAAACTTGCGAGTGTCGTGCCTTCGGGAAAATCAAATTCAGTGATATCGACTAGCGGTTCACCTTCGTTAGGGATACCAAGGATCTCCGCTAAGAGGTTATCATCAAAATTGATATCAATACCTCCAACACGAGTGCTCACATCAAAAGTGTCTAATATGAGATTGCAATAAAATAATCTAATGGCATTAGTTGCTATAGGGAAGCAGATTTTAATAAATAGATGTAACCCTAATGCCTCAAAGAAATGACGATGATCAGGAAATACAGTCCATTTGACTGGAGCGCCTGTGCATATGGATCTCATGGAGAAGTCTCCATACCACAGTAGGGCTTGGTCTAGGGTTTGGAAGAAAAACCCGTCAAACGCACCGTCGCTCGTTTGGACCGGCGAGAAGAGGGAATCCGTATGCGGATGCGAAGATGACCCTTCCTCACTAGGGGTCGTCTTCTTCCTCTTTGAAGAAAATTTGGGTGCCATTTGTGCAAATTGAAATAAAAATACACTAATTGAAAAGTGGAGAAAGATGGAGTTATACCTCCCGAAATCAAAGTATGTCGAAGAGAACGACGAACTCCGCACGAATCCAAATTTTGGATTGATTTCACCACTTGGATTGGAAGAAGGAGGGTGGTGAAAAGCTAGGGTTCGGGGCTCCTTCGCGGCTGCTGCTGCTGTTATGATGTGGTTTGAAAGCAATGAAGAAGAAGGGCTTCTCGGGTTCTGTATATATAACCAGACACCCTCAACCGAACTCGGGCCGAATTCGGTCAGAGCTCTGGCCGAATTCGCCTAGGGTTCTTTATAGTTGATTTTTGCCATTCTTTTTCATTGTCTCATTTCAAATATTTAATTCAAAGATTAGTTATTTTAGCCTTCAATTAACATAATTAATATTATTTTATGAATTAAATGTCGTTACATAGCGACTGTCTCAGATTAGCTGTAGGAGTACTGTCCCAGCTGGCGGAGGTTCACCGGGGAACTCTTAAGTACCGCTTCGCTTCAACCGTAGTTGTGGTGACAGACAGACTCTTTATTGGCTTGTCTCTAACATAGTTTTTGCATAATGATATATAATCATAAAATAAAATTAATTAATATTATTGACATCCAAAATTCTTAATTCTCGACGTAAATAATTGAAACGATCTTCCGCTAGAGGTTTAGTGAAGATGTCAGCTAGTTGATTTTTAGTATCTATGTACACAAGGTTTATATCTCCATTTTGATGATGATCTCTAAGAAAATGATGTCGAATCTCGATATGTTTAGTACGAGAGTGACATACTGGATTCTTAGTCAAATTAATAGTGCTCGTGTTATCACAGAAAATAGGAATATGTGTGTAAAATAAATTATAGTCTTCTAGGGTTTGTTTCATCCACAAAATCTGAGCACAACAACGTCCTGCAGCGATGTACTCAGCCTCTGTTGTTGATAGGGCTACAGAATTTTACTTTTTACTAAACCATGAGACTAAAGCCTTGCCTAAGAAATGACATGTACCACTTGTACTTTTTCTATCAACTTTGCATCCAGCAAAATCTGCATCCGAATAACCAATAAGGTCAAAGGACTTAGTTTTAGGATACCACAAGCCAACAGAAGAAGTGCCCTTAAGGTATCGAAAGATACGCTTAATTGCGGACAGATGTGATTCCTTTGGGTTAGCTTGAAAACGTGCACACAGGCAAACACTAAACATTATATCTGGACGACTAGCAGTTAAATAAAGTAAACTACCAATCATACCTCGATACTTACGTGTGTCGACTGGCTTGTCTTGTTCATCTGAATCAAGCTTTGTTGAAGTTGCCATTGGAGTGCCAATAGGTTTGACATTGTCCAGATCGAACTTCTTTAGCAAGTCTTTTGTGTACTTGGCTTGATTTATGAATGTCCCATTATCAGTTTGTTTGATTTGCAATCCGAGAAAGAACTTCAGCTCTCCCATCATGCTCATCTCAAACTCATTCTGCATACACTTAGAAAATTCTTGACACAGAGATTCATCAGTAGATCCAAATATAATATCATCAATATAGATTTGAATTAAGAGAAGTTTGCCATTAAAAGACTTAATAAACAGTGTAGTGTCAACCTTGCCTTTTGAAAATCCGTTGTCAAGTAGAAAAGAGCTTAGACGATCATACCAAGCACGAGGGGCTTGTTTTAAACCGTATAAGGCTTTCTTCAACTTGAAAACATGATCAGGGTTTTTGAAATCCGTAAAACCTGGAGGTTGTGCTACAAAAACTTCTTCTTTTATAAAGCCATTTAAAAAAGCACTCTTGACATCCATTTGAAATAGTTTGAAATCATGAAAACATGCAAATGCACATAACATGCGAATGGATTCTAATCTCGCAACTGGGGCATAAGTCTCATCGTAGTCGATACCTTCTTCCTGATTGTATCCTTGAGCTACGAGTCGAGCCTTATTACGAGTCACTAAACCATTCTCATTTAGTTTATTTCGGAATACCCAACGGGTGCCAATGACCGGATGATCAATAGGCTTGGGAACAAGTTCCCAAACTTGATTCCGTTCAAATTGGTTTAATTCCTCTTGCATAGCATCTATCCAAAAACTATCACTACATGCTTCATCAATAGTTTTGGGTTCTAGCTGTGAAATAAATGCAATACTAGAAACAATATCTCTACTGGATGTACGAGTACTTACTCCTTTGGTAATATCACCAATTACCAAATCTTTTGGATGATCAGCTGTAAATTTCAACCTTTTCGGTAGATTCTGAAGGTAGCTGGTTCCTGGATCTTCTCTAGGAGGTTCAGCTAGTGTAGAGCTTGGTTGAGGATCAGCTGATGTTGAGCTTGATGCAGGCAGATCTTCATCACTGTCATCGATAGTCATTTGATTCATTTCATCAAAGATGACGTTGATTGATTCTTCGATGATCATTGTTCGTTTGTTGAATACCCTGTATCCTTTGCTCTTAGCCGCATAACCTAAAAATATACCTTCATCGGCCTTTTCATCAAATTTTCCCAAGTTGTCTTTTTGTATTAAGAATAAAACATTTACAGCCAAATATTCTAAAGTATGAAACTGAAGGAATTCTATCAAACCATAACTCAAATGGAGTCTTCTTCGATTTGGGTCGAAGTAGAACTCTATTGAGAATAAAGCAAGCTATATTGACAGCTTCAGCCCAGAAATATTTGGGTAGACTAAACTGGTTTAACATCACTCTGGCCATTTCGGTTAGAGTTCTGTTCTTACGTTCCACAACTCCATTTTGTTGTGGAGTCCTAGGCAGGAGAACTCGTGTATGAAACCGTGTGTGTCACAAAAATGCTCAAACTCTGCATTTTCGAATTCGCCACCATGATCGCTTCTAATACGAGTGATCATGTAACCTTTTTCATTCTGTACTTTCTTGCAAAAGGCGACAAATTCGGATAATGCATCATTCTTGCGTGTCAAGAAGTATACCCACGTGTATCTAGAGAAATTATCTACAATTACAAAAGCATAAAGTTTACCTCCGAGGCTAGCAACTCTGCTAGGACCGAATAAGTCCATATGAAGCAATTGTAGAGGTCTAGTAGTACATACTGTGTTTACTGACTTGAATGTGGATCTGGTAGCTTTGTTCCTTTCATATTGGCTGCATACCGAATCCTTCTTGAATGTTATTTTCGGTAAACCGCGTACTAACTTCTTCGTGGATAATCTTGATATTGTATCCATATTAGCGTGACCGAGTCTCATATGCCACAGATGACTCTCATCACTCTTGGCCATTAAGCATCTACCTGAAATGTTAGTTTCTTCTAACAAATAGAAAACATATATATTGTCTTCCCTGATACCTTCAAAGATAGTACTACCAGTTGAGCTATCAACTATAGTACATTTGTCTTTGCCAAAGTTGATGCCATAACCATGATCAGCTAGATGACTTATGCTGAGTAGGTTATGTTTCAACTCGGTAACCCGACAGACATCCTTAATTACAGGATAGGGAGACTTACCAACATCACCGATACCAATAATATACCCTTTCAAGTTATTACCGAAGGAGACATAGTCTTCCTTCTTTTTCTTCGACAGTGTTGCAAATAATGTAGCGTCACCGGTCATATGCCATGAACAATCGCTGTCGATGATCCATTTGCTTCTAGCATGTGAAAGGTGTCCCACCTACAAAACAGTTTGCAGATGAAACTTTTGGTACCCATTTCTTGTAGGATCCTGAATTGTTAGCTTTTGGTATCCAGGCATAAATATTTAAATCAACAAGCTTTCTGACTCTACATGCAGATGAAATATGACCAATGAGGCCACAATAATGACATTGTGCATGTCGAGTGTTGAAAGCTGAGTGGTGTGCATGGTTGGTAGGTTTGGGTTTTCTAGTATAGAAGAAAGCATGCCTATAATCCTGTTTGGGCTTAACCTTTTGGGGTAAAGGTTTGATAGTGTTAGGTCTGACAGTGTTTGGCTTGGGAATGTTCCGATTTTTCGGTAAGTGACACGTGTTAGGGTAGGAAGCAGCAGGCTCAGGCTGTTTTCCTAACCTAATTTCCAATCTTTTGGAAGTGTCATACAACTTAGTATAATCAGAAGTAAGTGATTCCATTCTGATTTGTGCACATCGAAGATTTTTCTTCGTTATAGAAAGTTCTTCCTTGAGTTGGTCAATAATTTTGTCTTTCTCTTCAGATGACTTGGTAGTCTCGTGTAAAAAGAGCTTTGTTGAAGAAAGCTCACCAGACTCACTAACATTATTTCTAACCTCAGCTAGTAGGTCGGTAAGTCTACCTATTTCACCTTTGTACTCTTTGAGTACCTTCTTAGAGGCCTGATACTTGCTACGCAGTTTCCTGTAATCAGTCATCAGGTCACTGAAGGCATCTCCTAATTGCTCAAAGGTGAAGTCATCATAAGTATCAACTACAGGTTCAGTAGGTACCTGATCGGATGCCATAAAGCATACGTTTGCAACGTCTTCTGATTGTTCGTCTTCTGAGTCGCTGGCTTCACTTTCATGCCATATGCTGGTGTTGGCATACTTCCGTGATGTTGATCTCTTTAGGTTCCCTTTTTCATACCTGTTGCTCTTCTTGCTCGATGATGAGTTTGTGGGACAATCCTTCTTCATGTGTCCCTTCTTCTTGCAACCATAGCAGACAGCATCTTCTTGATACCAGTTGTTGCTGTTGTTTTCTTTGACTCTCTTCTCATGTCTCATGAATCCTTTGAACTTCCTTGCTAGGAGTGCTTGATCTTCAGCGTCAGATCCACTGCTGTCTGAGTCACCTTCAGCAGCTTTTCTATGCTGAGCCTTGAGAGCGATCGTCTTCTCCTTTGGTACAGGCTCTTCAAAATCTTGTAGCTCCAGTTCATGAGTGAGTAGCTTACCCATGAGTACTTCGAGGGACATAGTTGTGAGGTCGTTCCCTTCAATGATTACAGTAGCCTTTGGAATCCAGTTCTTGGTGAGAGCTCGCAGGAGTTTGCGAATCTTTTCATGGTTACTGTAATCTTTGCCTAGGTGGACAAAGGATTTACAATATCCAAGAACCTCTCGAACATTTGTGTAACTGTTTCGTTGGGCTTCATCTTGAACACCTCATACTCTTGAGTAAGTCTGCTGACTTTAGATTCTTTGACTTGAGTCGTGCCTTCATGTGTGACTTCAAGTAGCTTCCACACTTCATTAGCCGTTGTGCAGATAGACACCCTGTTAAATTCAGTTCTGTCTAAAGCACAAAAAAGAGCATTAATGGCACGTGCGTCAAGACTGGCCCTTTTCTTTTCTTCCTCTGTATATCTGCTATGGGGTTTTTCAACTAAAACTCCATCAACATTTATACGAGGTGGCTTTTGATAGCCATCAAGAACAATGGACCATAAATCAAAGTCAAGAGATTTCAAGAAAAAATTCATCCGTGTTTTCCAATATGTATAATTCGTACCATCAAACAGTGGGGGTCGGTTTGTGGCCTGGCCTTCACTTGTGAATTTCATAGTTGCCATGTGTTGTGCTGTGATCTATATAACAGTTAATTAAAATGAATAAATAATTACACTGTTACCTTTGCTTTACCTGTAACACCCGCTCTGATACCAATTGTAGGAACGAAATAGTAAAGCGTAATACTCTAGAGGGGGGTGAATAGAGTTGGCAGCGGAATAATGCTAATTAAAAATGTTAGCAACACAATCACAGAATATTACTCACAACTAAAATAATGTAAAGGCAAAGTTAAGAGAGCAAATGCAAAGACAGCGATGTATACTGGTATCCCTCTGTCGAGGACTAATCCAGTCGGTAGAACTCTTGCTACCAGTTGAATCCACTATTGGAAAAACCGCAAGTTTTCTTACGAAGTCCTTACAACTTCTACAATGCGAGCTTTGATACGAAGAACTCGTCCAACTTCAAATGTGAAGAGGTATTCTTCAATCAAGCCTTCTGATTACAATCTCTCAGAAACTTCTAGACCATACCGCACTGGCAAATTGACTAGAGGATTGTAACTGGCTTGGGATCTGAAATTGAAAGCTCTAGAAAACTCTTTGGAAGACTGAAAGCTTTAGATAGAGAGAAGATTGAAAGTGAATGAGTGAGTTGAAATGATTGAAATCCTTCTCTATTTATAGGAATTCCAAAGACAGACTTCTGTCAGAATTCGGGCATAACTCTGTGAGCAAATTTCGGTCAAATCCGCAACTGCAGGAGGACCAAGTTCCAAGGATTTAAAATCACAACGGCCACCAACCGAACTCTGGCCGAACTCTGGCCGAACTCGGTCCGAGTTCTGTCAGGGTTAAGTCAGGGTTTAGTTAGGGTTTTTAAAAAAGCTTTTTGGTGATTTTTGAAAACCTTTTTGAAAATCTTTTTGTAAACCTTTTTGAGAGGTCATTTTAAAAACATTTTGAACTCATTGAGGGATAGCCTATTTACCAGTACGACTCGGTGTACAACATATTCCTAGACTCAAACAAAATGAAAAATACATTGCATAAGGAATTACAGACTCGAGTAGGCAAACAGATCTTCGGTCTTGAATTCAGTGGATAGCCATTCTTGATCATGTCCAAGAATCCGAGATGTCCCGACTAGCTTTGTATATCCAGACAGAGTTTGATCAATTATTAAAATCAGGTTGACCATATGACCAATGGGCCAACACCACAACCAATGTGGGATGAGCACGGATACTTTGACAAAGGAGACCACCATGCTGTCAGGAACCTCTCACTCGAGCTCTACACCAAGGATGTACACTTGAGCTCCGGGGCAAAAGTTTTGGCTCGGAGCAAGAATCTGTTGAGGGAGCACATCCATCATGCCGTCAGAAAAAAATAGTAACGGTGAGAGACCCATCTGAGTAGGACGTATACTCTGATAATATCTCCTCCAACACTCAATCCCACTACTGATATAATTCTTGTAAAGGTGATCTCTCAGAGTATACGTCCTACTCAGATGGATCTCTCAGAGTATCCTCTCTGGTTGGTTGTCGTATCATCATTGCCGAGGGATGAGGGTCGGAGGACAATCGACTTTATCTACGGATACATAGTTTCTGCCTCGCCAGTCGAATGGCCGCAGGGACTATGTCCTGATCACCATGTCGTAGTCCAATACAATCCAGAGATTGACACGGTACTAATTCATATATGAAGTCCAATACAAATAGTCTAATACAAAAACAACCCAATACAAATAGTCCAATACAAATAAGTACTAATAGCTAATGACAACCATGCTGCTCATGCAAACGCTCAGTGATACGATCACGCAACCACCTCGAAAAAGCGAGATCTTTGGCGTGAGGAGAGATGTCGTCCCTTACAAGTGTTGCACGAATAGAACTCCCGGTCTCACTAGCTACCGGTGCTGGAAGAATAGAACTCCCGGTCTCACTAGCAACCGGTGCCACTTCCTCCTTAACTGTAGGAGGAGCCACCTCAGCATTCACTATTTCCCTCAAACGACGTGCCGCTCCTCGGGTCATGGGTGCCATTTGGTAAGATCGATAGTCACAAATAATATAATTGTAACATAAACAAGCTAAAGGAACCATCATGTAATTTGAGTACATTTTCGAAAGCAGAGGGATGAGGGTCGGATGACAGTCAACTTTATCTACGACTATATAGTTTCTTCCTCGCCAGTCGAATGGCTGCAGGGACTATGTCCTGATCACCATGTCGTACCGTAGATTAATGCAAATGGAGCTGGAGCTGGAGCCAAAATACAGTTGGTACTAACCTCAATAGAATAAATACTCTCACAGCTCAAAATACTAACACATGCTCACGCCTTACTCTTGTGACACTCCCTTTCAAACACAAACACACACCTATATGTTCCCTTACACATATTGCCATGTTACCTGTAAAAATAGGAAACCCTTGTTGTCTATAATAAGACACAATTCTACAAAGAGAACCATACTGTAGAACTCACACTTTAAGACAATAGATGAAGGAAGACTTGTGTGGAGGATCGATAAGGTTGAGCGATTTCATTTTATTCTACAAAGAGAACCATACTGTAGAACTCATACTGTAGAACTCACACTTTAACATAATTCTACAAAGAGTTGTCATAGGGTGTTGAGCGATGTCATTTTATTCTTTTCTTCTTCTTCTTCTTGGGATTTTTGAGTATTGGATCTTGAGACATATATAGCTAGAACTTACGAAGAATGGAGTACCATACTTCAACAAATAGATTTTGACTAATTGGTTCATATACTTGTTGTCTAAAATAAGTGTAGAAATGTTGCAAGGTGAAACAATGTATCAAACACTATATCGAAACCCAAACCCAATATGCAAATCCAAATTAATACGAAAATACACAAGTGTATGTAGGGGATTAAGTGTACAGAGGTGAAATACATATATATGCATGCTTGGGGGTGTCCACGTGTCCAACAAATGGACACAAAGTATCCAAAACCTCACGAACACACTGTATCAGTGAACACATGGTCGTAATGTGTCTCCTGTCCATTTTGGACATGAAAAATACTTCAATTAGGGTTAGGGTTTACCTTCAGTCTCCTCGCGGTGGTGAAGGAGGAGGACAAGTTCGGTAGTGGAGGAGGAGGGGATTAAGTGTACAGAGGTGAAATACATATATATATGCAAGCTTGAGGGTGTCCACGTGTCCAACAAATGGACACAAAGTGTCCAAAACCTCACGAACATACTGTATCAGTGAACACATGGTCGTAATGTATCTCCGTGTCCATTTTGGACACGAAAAACACCTCAATTAGGGTTAGGGTTTACCTTCAGTCTCCTCGCGGTGGTAGAGGAGGAGGAGGAGGAGGATCTCGCGGTGGAGGAGGAGAAGGGGCTCGCGGTGGAGGAGGAGGAGGAGAAGGGGCTCGCCGGAGGGAGGAGAAGGGGCTCGCGGTGGAGGAGGAGGATGAGCGGCGCCGGAGGGAAGGGGGTCGGGCTGTCGTCGAGGTCGGGGAAGAGGGGCGGGAACAAAAAATTTGGGGAGAGGGAGAAATGAAAAGTCGAACCGAGGAAACCCTATTTAGCAGAAGTTAGCGACATCCGTAAATACGTCACAAAGCGTCGGCCTTCCTTTAATATTCGGCGACGTCTTAATCGTTGCGACGCTAAACGTCGCTGAACTAATAAAACTGGCAACGTTTTCCGACAAATCAACGACGTTGGTTTTTATTACACTAAGGGTAGTCGCAATATGTCGCTGTTTGTCGCTATCAGCGACGTATTGTGACGCATACTTTTGGAGTCGCTAAATCCAAAAATATTAGCGACGTTTTAAGTCGGCGTCGCTAATTTCGTCGCTGATATGACTTATTTTGGTAGTGAATGTATGTATAAACACATAAAAGACCCAACAATGGGCCATCACACAATAATATATATATATGTCGACTACGGCTGATCAGGAGGAGCATCACCGCTCCTGAAAAGAAGGTAACCATACTGCTCCGGTGTAAGAACTACCGACGACGATGAAGGAGGAGGCAATGCAACCACTGTAGAAGGAGGCAGTGTAACCGCTGGAGAAGGAGGCAGCATAACCGCTGGAGATGGGTGCGTCCGCGTCTCCTCTAGTGCTAACAGTCTGGCGCTGCATTGCTCCATGCAAGCCGCTATCCTAGTAACGGTGCCGTGAATGGACTCTTGCGTCCCCTGTACGTCCCTCACGGTGCGCTCGAGCTCGTCAAAGCGTGCGGTGACCGACGCAGCGTCCCCTTGCGCCTGAGACCCTGGCTGCTCAGAAATCCTCCTCAGTATATCATCGCGAAGCTCAGCAATCTGGCGGGCAATGGTATCCTCGACTCGGGACGACTCGCCCTGTGATGGCTGTGAATGCGCAATGGCAGAGGGAGTCCTGGATGCCTGCGTCGCAACAAATGCGCCATAGGACCCCGTATCGTAGTACGTACCTCTATGAAGACCACCAACGACAGTCTTCCAGAGCTCGTCCTCCGACTGAGGCGGAGAGGGCTGCGATGTACCAACCCCTCCCTCTGCCAGTGCACTAGCACTCGTACGCTCACGTAGCCTAACAAACTCGTCCTAGAAATTATTGTGCATCTCTATAAATCAGTACTTACCTAAATTAATTTTATAAACGTCTAAAGTATTTAATTATTATTAACTATATGGTTATCTGTATATTCTTCAAGTTGTGTTAAAAATTAACGAAATGTAAATTAGTACTTACATAGCTATGAGTAGCCCGGTCGTCGATGAGCTTTCTGTCCTTCCGATGGGTGGCCAGGAAGACGGTCACCATGTTTGCGTCCTCACCCCTCTGTACCTGCATGTTTATTATATTTTATTCTTTAGTAAAATAGAAAAATATATACTCCTACTATCAATAAAATCTTATATATTGTAATAAATTACATACTAGACGACGGAAATGCTCAGTCATAGGAATCGATCCACCATACCACTTTCTGGCCCTCGTCCTAGCCGCCTTCACCTTCTCCGACCGCTTTCTGTACCGGTGCTCCTCAAATTGAGCCCTCATCGTGGTCCACTGGTCAGGCGTGATCCAACCAGCAATCGGCTTTCCGGAGCGCTGACGAGCTTTCTGATCGTCAATTGCATCACGGATCAACTTGGCGACGACGGCAGAAAACTGCCTCTCAATTTGCTCGGCCCGGTGTGGTGGATAAAAATAAGTCCTCTACAAGAATTACAAATTAAAATAATAAGTTCTAACAAATGCTTAAAATTATATTAATCATACTAAATTAACTATCTTTAATTATCTTGAAGTGGGCAAACCAGAATGCCTTCTTCTCTTCCGAGGCATCCGGGTAGTTGATCCACGAATCCCCATAGTTGGACCTCAGAAAGGAGCCCAACGCTCTCTGTACCGACGAGGGACGATATCTATATACAACGATAATTATATTAATGAATATATATATTATATATATATATATATATATATATATATATATATATATATTCATTTAACTTACTTCGTAGGACCGTCGGCCCAAATCTCCATCTTTGTCTCGTCCTGAGGTGCGCATGGAGGGTCGCTCTGGTATGGATCCGCCCGGGCGGGAGTAGGGACTACCTCCTCCACCTGCTCTCTACCCGCCATGCTGCTGTCAGCGGTAGGAAGGCTAGGGGAAGGAGTATCAGCAAGCCTGGAACTGCTCGTGCCAGGTGTACTGCCACCCGGACCTCGATCATATAGTACAATGGAGTGCTCAGGTCAGACGATGGTCCGGAGCCATCCTCTGGTAACGGAGCTCTCTGCCCACCTAAGGACACGGCTCGTCCTGACCTATCTTCGCGTCGTCCTGATATGCCTCCGCGTCGTCCTGCCATGCTGATAATAACATATGATTAAAAATATAAATAAATACAATGACAGTTTAGAAATATCTGCATACATTGGAGTTCATAATTTAAGTTTACAAAAATCTGAATACTAATAGAAATGATCATAGTTCATAATTTAATATTACAGAAATATGAATACATTAAAATCACAGTTTCTCAATCATCCTCTAAAAATTCATCTTCTTCGTTTGCCTCCTCCTCCTCATCCTCTTCCTCCTCCTCCTCATTGTCACTAGCATCTCCTTCGTCTTCCCCGGCCTTCGGATACTTGTACCTCTTCTACACAAGTAGATATAAAATGGAGAACTTATGCTGAGTCGACATCAACTGTATTTGGTACAAGAGGCAGCTCGTCCTCCTGATAAGCCACTTCGTCGACGTCGTAGGTATTTCTGGCTTTAGTCTTGCATACTGCCCACCAGTCGTACCTCGTTGTTCCTGTCTAGGATATGTTGTAAAATATACGAGTTGAGCTTGACTTGCTAGGATAAGTGGTTCGTATCCTTGGTATTGACGACGGTAGTTAATATCTACAAGACCATGCTTGTCAATTTTTTATCCTTGATCTTGTATCGGATCGAACCAATCAACTTTGAACAACACAATCTTGGCAGGCTCTATGCCATAGTTGTACGTCAATACCACGATCTCCCGTAAGACGCCATAGAAATCATTACCTGGAGTGACATCTTTGTAGTTTGTAGATTTGATACACAAGCAACTGTTTTATGTGGAATTAAGATCCAGGAAGCTATCTCTGATGGGAGCATTTGTTGACTTGAACTTAAACCCATTCACGCAATAACTTGGCCATATTTTGATGTCATAAATTGGTCCCTTAGTAAGAGTTCTAATAGATTCATTCTCAAGGATGACGTCCGGACGATCGACCAAAACACGAGAAGATACAAAATTAAGTTCAATGTTAAGTTATTTCTTGTGCAAATACAAATGGAGGAAGATTCTAACTAGCTTCTTACATACATATGCATTCAACCAAGACGGGAAATAAAGTCTCATTTCTTCTTCTACTTCTTCATCTACAATGTATGGTCTACTTGACCTCACCTCATCATTAAATTTGCTGAAAACCAATAAATATCGGGATATACTCGTTAAATTATAATAACGTAATCAACAAATAGATGACTTGAACGTTGAAGATTTTCACTTACCACTCTAGCTTTTCCACTTCATCCTCCTCGCAGTTGAGTAATATATATAACTAGGCAGCCCTTAGTTCCTCATCATTCAAATATCTCTTTTTCAATTTTTCAGAAGACTTTCCAAGAGCATTGAAGACTTTCAATAATGCATCATTATATTCTATATCTCCATCGTCGTTCCTCGGAGCTCTTGTTCGATTTGTAGCAATATGAGGCTTGAAATACATTGAACAAAAGTTTGTAATCTCCTCAAGGACATAGGCTTCACAAATAGAATCCTCGACCCGTGCCTTATTTTTCACCTTCCTCTTCAGGTGGTTTAGATGGCGCTCGAACGGGTACATCCACCGATAACCGACGGGCCCACCAACACGTGCCTCATAGGAAAGATGAATTAGAAAATGCTCCATAGAGTCGAAGAATCCAGGAGGGAACACCCTCTCAAGCTTACACAATGTTACTGCAATATCCTTCTCCTGCTTTTCAATCAGATCGACGAGCAACTTAGTAGAACAAAGATCTCTGAAGAATATGCTAAGCTCTGTCAGTGGATCCCAAACGACCCGAGGTAAGAATTCTCGAAATGCAATCGGGATTAACCTCTCCATAAAAATATGACAGTCGTGGCTCTTCATACCCTGTAGTTTGTTCTCCTTCGGGTCAACACATCTTCTCAAATTCGATACGTACCCATCTGGAAATTTTAGGCCCTGGATCCACCTACAAAGTTTACCTTTGTCCTCCTTGTCCAGTGAGAAAATGGCCCTGGGCAGCTTATACTTCCCACTGCCTTCCTTTATCAAATACAATTCTGGACGTCTGCATATTTCTTCTAAGTCCAACCTGGCCTTGGGATTGTCTTTCGTCTTCCCCTTTACGTCCATCACAGTATTTATTATATTGTCAAATATATTCTTCTCGATATGTATGACATCCAGGTTATGTCTGAGCAAATGGTCACTCCAATATGGTAGGTCCCAGAATATACTCCTCTTCGTCCAGTTGTGAGCGCGGCCAAATCCATCACACTTGTACCCCGCTGTAGGCTCTTCAATAGCACTTGACAATTCTTTAACTTCCTCCTATATCGTGTCCCCGGACCACCGTGGCGGTAGACTGGACTTCTCTACCACGCCAGCATGAAAAGCATTCCTGTTCCTCCGGTACGGATGATCCTTTGGCAGGAACTGTCGATGACAATCGAAGAAGCACGATTTTCCTCTGTGTTTCAAACGGAAAGCCTTAGTGCGATCCATGCAATACGGACATGCGAGACGACCATGGGTGCTCCAACCCGATAACATTCCATAGGCCGGGAAATCATTGATGGTCCACATTAGTGTGGCCCTCATCTGAAAGTTCTTCTTTCTGGAAACATCATATGTGGTTGTACCTACTTCCCACAACTGATTCAGCTCATCTACCAAGGGCTGTAAGTACACATCGATGTTCCTCTTCGGGTTCTTCGGACCTGGAATAATAACAGTTAGGAACATATAAGGAGTATTCATACACATCCAAGGCGGCAAGTTGTACGGAGTAACAATCACAGGCCAACAAGAATATTGTGAGCACGAAAGTCCAAATGGGGTAAAACCGTCGGAGGAAAGTCCCAATCTGACATTACGCGGCTCCGAAGCAAAATTGGGATACATTCGATCAAAGTGCTTCCATACTTCCCCGTAGGATGGATGATCCAGTACTCCATCTATTTGTTCCCGCTTGTGCCAACTCATATTATCAGCTGTCTCCTTTGCCATAAACAACCTCTGCAACTGCGGCGTCAAAGGCAAATAGTGCATCGAATCTGTTGGCTTGCATGCTGTCACGACCCGGTCCCCAAATACTTGGGTCGAATCAGATCATGCCCAGCCTGCACCGTTGATGAGACGGCGGCAGTAAGCTGTAATCCCATTTGCAGGTAAATCAACAACAAGATTGAAACTGATAATTGCTACAACTTTTATTTAGCGATAATAAAAAAAAAACTTGTTCTGAATACAAGGCTCATAAACTGGAATTAAAAGAGCAACTAAAAATTCTTAATTTCTAAGTAGCATCTAAGTTGACGCCACATCATCCTCATCAGCTGGAAGTACCGCCGGGTACAAGTCAGGATCGTAGTAGCTATTGATTAGCATCTCCAGGTCATCAGAAATACCTAAAATGTTGTCTCCAGTCAGGAGGGAGCAAAGTACAATTCATGCAAACTTTAACAATTAAAATAACAATTTATGACATGCACTTTTAAACAATTTTAAGATGAACAGTTTTGAAATAATACAATATAGTGATGTGAATAGGTAATGAATATGACCGGTTTGGGTTACAATAGTATCCTAGCGATACGGTATGGCTTGTCCCCGTGTGAAGAGGGGAAAGCTAATACATTCATTATCCTAAGTTTGGATTTGGTCATATCCACTACTCTACTCCCCCAGTCCCCAACAGTATAATCAGTACTCCCGAAGGAGTTTCGTGTTTGAACAGTGGTTAAAACATGCAATGAAAAGATTGCTAAGAAAATTGTAAATCTACACAAAATGTACTTGCCTTAATTTCCGGGTTTGAAGAGTTGGTACTTCGGTATTTGGTAAGTCACGCTCTTCCTTGAAATCCTACATTTCCGGAAACTTGTTTCAGAAACATTTACAAGTTGTCTAGTTGCAATCTCTATTTGTCTTTCCTAGTCAGTTTTAATTGTTAACTAACTAACACAACATTTACTAATGAGTTGTACTTTAGAAACTTAATTTTATTTTGCTTTTCAGGAAAACTTGTAATTACCATTTAAGTTGTTAAAACTTGTAGTTTATACATAAAATTAATATTTATTTAATAAGTGAGAAAATTACTAATTAATCAACTAATATATATATTATCTATAGTTATTTCTAACATTTGCATTATACTAATACATCCAGAAAATAATAAAATCTAATTATTACATTCTTCCAGCACGAATAAGTAATTGGGCTTATGCCTTTACAACCCGATTTACATGAATTTAAATAAGACGAACAATGGTTAGCCTCAAAATTAAATAACTATAAAACTACAATTCTAATTTTTAAATTATAACATTGTGAGTCTCAGACTCTGGTCCAGTCTTCACATTTAGCTACTCTGCCTCAACGTCCGGTCGAACCGGTGCGTTTGCATTTCGCTGGGGCCCAGTGACCGTTAGGTCGTCGCCCAAAAATATTATAAAATAATATTTTTATATCAAAAAAATCATTTTTAAATCATTTTATTAAATTTTTTTCCGAAAATTTCGGCAGCATTCCCTCTGTTTTCGGTCAACCCAAAAACTGGGAAATGCTCCATTTACCTGCAAAATAACTCCCAAATCCGAAATTCAGAGAATATAAATATTTTCAAAGCCAATACAGTATTTTCCATACTTCACGAAATCCATTATGATGTGCTCCCACTTCCACTCCGGAATGTCCAGCGGTTGTAGGAGTCCTGCAGGTCTTTGTCTACTAGCCTTCACTTGTTGACAAATCAAGCATCTAGCGACATACCTGGTAACATCCTTCTTCATTCCACTCCACCAGACAATAGTACGCATATCCCGATACATCTTATTGGCTCCAGGATGTATGGAATATTGAGACTGATGCGCTTCCTTCATCAACTCGTTCCTTAGTTCGCCAGACGGTACACAAAGCCTCGTACCATTCTTCAGAGCTCCATTGCTGGCGATTGAGAAACCCTCAAGTGTTCCTGCCAACACTTGATCCCTCAACTTACAAAGTGCCTCGTCTTGATACTGCGTCTCCTTGATCTTGTCCATCAGGTACGAGCTCACTTGCAACTTTATCAACATTGGATCAGCACTCAGCTCCTTCCGTCCAGGCAGTACAATCTCCAGTTCAAGCTTCTCGATGTCCTCCAGCAAGTGCCTTTCCTTGGTTAAGAACATCGCCACTGGGTATCGACTAAGTGCATCAGCGACCACATTAGCCTTACCCGGGTGGTATTGCAAATCGATGTCGAAGTCCTTCATTAACTCCAGCCATCGCCTTTGCCTCATGTTTAACTCCTTCTGAGTGAAAACATACTTCAGACTTTTGTGATCTGTGTATATTTCTACCCTCTCTCCATATAGATAGTGCTTCCAAAGCTTCAACGCAAAGATGACTGCAGCAAGCTCCAGATCATGAGTGGGATAGTTCTTCTCATGAGTCCGTAATTGCCTAGATGCATAAGCCATCACTTTCCCATGTTGTTGAAGAACGCAACCCAGTCCTTTGCCTGAGGCGTCACTGTAGATTGTGAAACCACCGGATCCTGCGGGTAGCGCAAGGATTGGTGCAGTAGTGAGCCTCTTCTTCAACTCCTCAAACGCTGCTTGGCAGTCCTCCGTCCAGATGAATTCTTCATTCTTCCGAGTCAGCTTCGTCATTGGTTCAGCAATTCTAGCAAAATCCTTCACGAACTTCCGGTAGTAGCCCGCCAAGCCCAAGAAACTTCTGATGTCAGCAACTGAGCTTGGGGTAGGCCATTTCTCCACAGCAGCTATCTTCTTCGGGTCCACAGAAATTCCTTCTCCTGTGACAACATGGCCAAGAAAATCCACCTTGTCTAGAAAGAATTCACACTTGGATAGCTTACCGTACAGCTTTTCCTTCCTCAAAGTTTCCAGAACTTTCCTGAGGTGCTCTTCGTGCTCCTCCTTCGTCTTTGAATAGATCAGTATGTCATCAATGAAGACGACGACAAACTGGTCTAAGTATTCATGGAAAACCTTGTTCATAAGGTTCATGAACACATCAGGAGCATTCGTCAGACCAAACGGCATGACCAAGAATTCAAACTGCCCATACTTGGTGTTGAATGCCGTCTTGGGAATGTCTTCCTTCCTGACCTTGATCTGATGATAGCCAGACCTGAGATCAATCTTGGAAAACACCTTGGCTCCACTCAACTGGTCAAATAAGTCATCGATCCGGGGCAGAGGGTACTTGTTCTTGATTGTGACATTGTTCAGCGCCCGATAGTCGATGCACATCCTCACCGTTCCATCCTTCTTGGGCACAAACAAAACAGGTGCTCCCCAGGGTGAAGCCCCGTCTCGAATGAATCCAAGAGCCTTCAGTTCATTGATCTGCTCCTTCATTTCTTTGGCCTCCTTCGGGTTGACTCTATAACATCCCTTAGAAATCGGGGAAGAGCCAGGGACTAGATCAATAGTGAATTCTATGTCCCGATCTGGGGGTAGCCCAGGAAGACTATCAGGGAAAACATCCATGAATTCCGCTATGATGGGATGGGGAGGTTCAGGTTCTTCAGAAATAGAGTAGACAATACTCTCCATAACCTCCGGAGCTCTAGAGACTTCAAACTCTGGCCCTCCAGGTGGGCTGAAGATTACACATCCTCTGTGACAATCTATCAGCGCATGCTGCTTGCTCAACCAGTCCATTCCAAGGACTATGTCATAGTTGGGCAAGGGCATCACCAACAAAGGTGCTACAAACTTATGTTCAGAAATTGTAATGGGGCAATTACAGGTCTCTGTTATGGGTAGGGGTCCTCCTCCAGTCATAACTCTACATATTCTCTTGCTAAAGCCCGTAACTATGTGGTGTGCAGAGATAAACTTGGTTGCTATGAAACTGTGTGTTGCACCAGAGTCGAATAAAGCTAATGCAGGATGAGAATATACATAGATGTAACCTGATATGACATCCGCATTAGGCTCCTGCTCCGGCTCTGGTTCCTCTGCAGTGAGGGCAAAAGCTCGCCCCGTCTTCTGTTGATGCTGCCCAAATTGTTGCTGCTGAGTGGGCAGAGGTCCTTTCTGTTGATTTGCTCCAGTCTTGTTATTTGACAAAGGGAAGTCCCTCACTTGATGGGTGGAAGACCCACAGATCAGGCATTGTCCTAGCCTCTTCCTGCAAATATTTGCCAGATGTCCCGGCCTCTTGCAAAAGTCGCAGATAGGAATCTGCCTCTGGGGTGCTCTATCATTGTTCCTTGCCTGCTGGTGCTGAGGACGGTTGTTGTTGTTGTTGTTGTTGTTGTGCTTCTTCTGATTACCCTGGAAGTTGCCAGTTCCAGGATAATCTCTCTTCGAGCGAGCAGGTTGGCTCTTCTCTATGTCTTGGGCTCTCTCCAGAATCTTCTCATAAGTTTTAGCTCCACCAGAGATCACATGGGTGCGAATCTCCTCTCGAAGTCCATACTTGAATCGTTCTGCACGATCAGCAGGATCAGCTACCATGTTCTTGGCGAATTGGCTGAGCTGGCCGAACTCCGCCGCATACTCTCCCACAGTCATATTGCCTTGCTTCAGATTCTGGAATTGTCGCTCCATCTCCCGCATCTCAGAAGTTGGGAAGAACTTCCTCTGGAACAACCTCTTGAAGGTGTCCCAGTCAACTTGCCTATCCTGGAGTCGGGGTTCATTCCGATACCAGGTGCTTGCTACATTCTGTAGTTGAAGTCCCACTGCTTCGGCCTTGAGGTCTTCTGGAAGTCGAGCGACGCTCAGAAGACGCTCCATATTGTCAAGCCATTCATCAGCATAGACAATTCCCTCGGTACCCTTGAAGGGTCGAGGGTTCTGCTTCTTAAAGCTCTCAATATCGCCCACCTTGGCAATATGATTTCCATAAATTAAATGGCCCTATTATTTCATAAATTAATTCTTAAATTTATGTTTACCTTGGCAGGCCTTGGTTCCTGTTGAGCTGCTTCTCCTCTTTCCATAGGGGTGCAACTCGGGCGGGTTGGGTCGGGTTTGAGGTCAACCCGAGCCCAACCCGATAGATCATAAGTCTAGCCCGAGCCCAAGCCCGACCCGACTTCGGGTTCAACATATGAAGCCCAAGACCAAGTCCGGAGGATCGGGTTGGACTCGGGTTGGGTCGGGTCCATCGGGTTTATCGGGCTCTAATATGATATTTGAAATAATTTTAAATAAGAGTAATATTAAATGCATAATCAAATAGCAATCAGGCCTCAATCATTACAAAATAAAACTGAAATGAGATTTAGGACAAGGAGTTGAAGAGTTCGGGTAAAAAAAATTATATTTTAAACTTTTTATTTAAGTAGTATGAAACAATATATATATATATATATATATATATATATATATATATATATATATATGTCGGGTTTCGGGTTCTTCGGGTTATCCAACACATGAACCCAAGCCCAACCCGATTTTTGATCGGGTTCAAATATTTTAACCCGAGCCCGAGCCCGAACCCGAATATCTTCAACCCTAATCCAACCCATTAACGGGTTTACCCGATCGGGTTCGGGTTTAGCCCGCCCGAGTTGCACCCCTATCTTTCCAGTGCAGCCATTGCCACGCTATGGGCGTTTTCCATGCCTTCTCTCATAATGGCCGTCTGCTCACGATGAGCTTCAGCTTGAGTTCTCTGGGCTTCTAGTACTCCTCTTAGCAGACCTATGAGGTCAGTGGGGTCCACAGGCACTGGTGGGGCAGCTGGAGTGGGCATAACCACAGGGGGTTGCATCTCTGTCCGAGAAGATGATGGATCCGTCGTTGTATTATGGGGACGGTCGGCCAACTGCCGAGGTGTAGGATCCGGACTTGATTGGGGAGGTGGGGTGTGGTCAGGTGTTGACATCCTATCGCCAGCAGGGTTGGTATTGTCAGTGGTCATTCTCTGGAAGTTTTAGGATAGAAACATAAGCAAGGTAGCCTATCTATAGTCAAACAAAAATATTTAATAATAATATGTATGTATATATCGGTCCTATGTTGTGGCAATTTGATGTTCTAGTGTTCTAACTGTTTCCTAGGTTTTCCTAAGTTGTTGATACAAAGACCTGCATGGGCCACCACTAAAAACATGTCACGACCCGGTCCCCAAATACTTGGGTCGAATCAGATCATGCCCAGCCTGCACCGTTGATGAGACGGCGGCAGTAAGCTGTAATCCCATTTGCAGGTAAATCAACAACAAGATTGAAACTGATAATTGCCACAACTTTTATTTAGCGATAATAAAAAAAAAAACTTGTTCTGAATACAAGGCTCATAAACTGGAATTAAAAGAGCAACTAAAAATTCTTAATTTCTAAGTAGCATCTAAGTTGACGCCACATCATCCTCATCAGCTGGAAGTACCGCCGGGTACAAGTCAGGATCGTAGTAGCTATTGATTAGCATCTCCAGGTCATCAGAAATACCTAAAATGTTGTCTCCAGTAAGGAGGGAGCAAAGTACAATTCATGCAAACTTTAACAATTAAAATAACAATTTATGACATGCACTTTTAAACAATTTTAAGATGAACAGTTTTGAAATAATACAATATAGTGATGTGAATAGGTAATGAATATGACCGGTTTGGGTTACAATAGTATCCTAGCGATACGGTATGGCTTGTCCCCGTGTGAAGAGGGGAAAGCTAATACATTCATTATCCTAAGTTTGGATTTGGTCATATCCACTACTCTACTCCCCCAGTCCCCAACAGTATAATCAGTACTCCCGAAGGAGTTTCGTGTTTGAACAGTGGTTAAAACATGCAATGAAAAGATTGCTAAGAAAATTGTAAATCTACACAAAATGTACTTGCCTTAATTTCCGGGTTTGAAGAGTTGGTACTTCGGTATTTGGTAAGTCACGCTCTTCCTTGAAATCCTACATTTCCGGGAACTTGTTTCAGAAACATTTACAAGTTGTCTAGTTGCAATCTCTATTTGTCTTTCCTAGTCAGTTTTAATTGTTAACTAACTAACACAACATTTACTAATGAGTTGTACTTTAGAAACTTAATTTTATTTTGCTTTTCAGGAAAACTTGTAATTACCATTTAAGTTGTTAAAACTTGTAGTTTATACATAAAATTAATATTTATTTAATAAGTGAGAAAATTACTAATTAATCAACTAATATATATATATTATCTATAGTTATTTCTAACATTTGCATTATACTAATACATCCAGAAAATAATAAAATCTAATTATTACATTCTTCCAGCACGAATAAGTAATTGGGCTTATGCCTTTACAACCCGATTTACATGAATTTAAATAAGACGAACAATGGTTAGCCTCAAAATTAAATAACTATAAAACTACAATTCTAATTTTTAAATTATAACATTGTGAGTCTCAGACTCTGGTCCAGTCTTCACATTTAGCTACTCTGCCTCAATGTCCGGTCGAACCGGTGCGTTTGCATTTCGCTGGGGCCCAGTGACCGTTAGGTCGTCGCCCAAAAATATTATAAAATAATATTTTTATATCAAAAAAATCATTTTTAAATTATTTTATTAAATTTTTTTCCGAAAATTTCGGCAGCATTCCCTCTGTTTTCGGTCAACCCAAAAACTGGGAAATGCTCCATTTACCTGCAAAATAACTCCCAAATCCGAAATTCAGAGAATATAAATATTTTCAAAGCCAATACAGTATTTTCCATACTTCCCGAAATCAATTCGGGAAACCCGATAATATTGGAAAGAACCATACTTTGCCAACAAACCATTCTCAATTTTTAACCCAAAGCCCCAACAGAACTAATCAAAAATCATCCCACCATTTTTAACATAACCAACAGAGAACCAACTATCTAGTAAAAAAATATTTCCATCACAAGTATAACAATAATAACTCTAACAGAACCTTTATTCCGAGAAAACTTCAGAAAACAAATATAACAAAATTGTCCCGCGAACTCACGGAAAATCCGAGAAAACTTCAGAACTAGGTTCTGTCAGAAATAACCAGCAAAATCAAACCACAGCATAGTTCCGATAATTTTCGAAAGAACCGAAAATAGCAACGTAAATATTACGTTGTCGAAAACCGAAATCCCGAAGGATTCAGGGACCAGATTTCATCATAGACTATAAAAAAGTAATCTACGGGATCCAGAAATTACCCAAACGACGGAATCCGAAGGGATGCCTCGGATTCGGGCAATGCCTCGCCGGGGTACGGCTGCACAACCACGGAACAGATCGGGGACGGAGACCCGAACAAAGCGCGGAGGGCGAGGGGGCCGGTCGGCGGCGCTCGGGCTGGTCGCCGGGCTGGCGCGCTGGTCGCCGGCGGAGGGTGGCGCTGGCTTCGGGATTTCGCCGGGAAGCGTCGGTCGGTCTCGGGAGGTGGGGTGGCCGGAGTATTGAAGTTAGGGCTTGGTTTAGAGGAGAATGATGGTGGTGAAAGAGGATGGTTTGGAGTATAGGGGCTTATATAGGAAATGGAGAAAAGGGGTTACCACATGGAGGAAGATGAGCAGCCCTAGGCCATTCATGGCCGCCGGCGGGGGAAGCCAAGAGTTGGCCGTTTGGTCGGGGAGGAAAGGAAAGGTCCCGGAGTTGAATGAATTTATTCATTCCTCCCATTCAATAGTTACAGCAAGCATTGCTGTAGGGAAATAAATATTGGGTTGGCTTAGGCTATGGGTTTGTCACCCATTAATAGGTTTTGGTTATGGGCTTAAAAGAAAAATGGGCTTTCAAAAACAGACTAAATGGGAAGAATGGAAAAATAGGTTTTAAAGAATTGGGTTTATATATATATATATAGTAAAAGGATTTAATATGGCTAAGAATTTCGGCCTAATATCAATAAATATGGTATTTGTAAATATTATTTATATTTCATAATTCTAATATTTTGTTTTAAAAAAATATTTTGAGTCCAAAATTGGGTTCGGTCTGGGTTGACATACAAAAGTCCCAGTTAAATTATTTTAAAAGAATAATTTTACACTAAATAAAATAATACCAATATTAACTAATTATTCTTAATCAACATTTAACATTATTCTTGTAAAATTTTATTTAACAACTAAAGATTAAAGAAAAATAATTATGCAAACTAAAAACTATGGGTTTCACAACCTTCCCTCCTTAGAAAATTTCGTCCTCGAAATTTAAAGAGTTGGGTTAGAAATTACCTCAGATCTCAAACAAATACGGGTATTTCTCCCGCATCTCATCCTCTCGCTCCCAGGTAGATTCGCCTGGGGAATCATGCCTCCACATAACTCGAACTATGGGAGTTACCGAGGTTCTGGTCTTCTTCTCGCCTCTGTCCAAGATCGCCACTGGCTTCTCTGGTATAGTGAGGCTTGGTCCGATCTCCAACTCTGAATGGTCCAAGACGTGGTTCTCATCAGGTACATACTCTCTGAGCTGTGAAACGTGGAAGACGTTATGCACGCCTTCTAGATTAGCTGGTAGAGCTAACCTATACGCCACTTCTCCAATCCGGCTCAGAACTTCGAACGGGCCAATGTATCTGGGACTCAGCTTCCCAGCTCTACCAAATCTGATTGTCCCTCTGGTAGGAGAAATCTTCACGAAGACCTTATCTCCTTCTTCAAATGCCAGTGGTCGACGACTGCTGTCTGCCCAGTGCTTCTGTCTATCTTGTGCAATCCTGAGCTTGTCTCTGATAAACTTCACCTTCTCTGCTGCGTCAGTCACCATTTCTGGACCCAGCAGTACTCTTTCACCAACGTCGTCCCATGCCAATGGTGTACGGCAACGACGTCCATAAAGAGCTTCAAATGGAGTCATACCAATACTGGCTTGGTAGCTATTATTGTAAGAAAACTCTACCAAGTGCAGATGGTCTTTCCACGATCCTCCAAACTCCAAAACACAAGCTTGCAACATATCTTCAAGTGTCTGAATAGTCCTCTCAGATTGCCCATCAGTCTGAGGATGATAAGCCGTGCTGAACTTCAACTGAGTCCCCAAGCTGTCATGCAAGCTCTTCCAAAAATGTGAGGTAAAACGAGTGTCTCGGTCAGAAACGATGCTTACTGGTACGCCATGAATCCGGTAGATGTGCCGCATGTACAATGCTGCCAACTTCTCAGTGGATAAACCAACTTTGAAGGGAATAAAGTGAGCTGACTTGGTTAGTCGGTCCACTATTACCCAGATGGCATCCTTCCCTCCTTGGGAATGAGGCAGTCCTGACACGAAATCCATTATGATGTGCTCCCACTTCCACTCCGGAATGTCCAGCGGTTGTAGGAGTCCTGCAGGTCTTTGTCTACTAGCCTTCACTTGTTGACAAATCAAGCATCTAGCGACATACCTGGTAACATCCTTCTTCATTCCACTCCACCAGACAATAGTACGCATATCCCGATACATCTTATTGGCTCCAGGATGTATGGAATATTGAGACTGATGCGCTTCCTTCATCAACTCGTTCCTTAGTTCGCCAGACGGTACACAAAGCCTTGTACCATTCTTCAGAGCTCCATTGCTGGCGATTGAGAAACCCTCAAGTGTTCCTGCCAACACTTGATCCCTCAACTTACAAAGTGCCTCGTCTTGATACTGCGTCTCCTTGATCTTGTCCATCAGGTACGAGCTCACTTGCAACTTCATCAACATTGGATCAGCACTCAGCTCCTTCCGTCCAGGCAGTACAATCTCCAGTTCAAGCTTCTCGATGTCCTCCAGCAAGTGCCTTTCCTTGGTTAAGAACATCGCCACTGGGTATCGACTAAGTGCATCAGCGACCACATTAGCCTTACCCGGGTGGTATTGCAAATCGATGTCGAAGTCCTTCATTAACTCCAGCCATCGCCTTTGCCTCATGTTTAACTCCTTCTGAGTGAAAACATACTTCAGACTTTTGTGATCTGTGTATATTTCCACCCTCTCTCCATATAGATAGTGCTTCCAAAGCTTCAACGCAAAGATGACTGCAGCAAGCTCCAGATCATGAGTGGGATAGTTCTTCTCATGAGTCCGTAATTGCCTAGATGCATAAGCAATCACTTTCCCATGTTGTTGAAGAACGCAACCCAGTCCTTTGCCTGAGGCGTCACTGTAGATTGTGAAACCACCGGATCCTGCGGGTAGCGCAAGGATTGGTGCAGTAGTGAGCCTCTTCTTCAACTCCTCAAACGCTGCTTGGCAGTCCTCCGTCCAGATGAATTCTTTATTCTTCCGAGTCAGCTTCGTCATTGGTTCAGCAATTCTAGCAAAATCCTTCACGAACTTCCGGTAGTAGCCCGCCAAGCCCAAGAAACTTCTGATGTCAGCAACTGAGCTTGGGGTAGGCCATTTCTCCACAGCAGCTATCTTCTTCGGGTCCACAGAAATTCCTTCTCCTGTGACAACATGGCCAAGAAAATCCACCTTGTCTAGAAAGAATTCACACTTGGATAGCTTACCGTACAGCTTCTCCTTCCTCAAAGTTTCCAGAACTTTCCTGAGGTGCTCTTCGTGCTCCTCCTTCGTCTTTGAATAGATCAGTATGTCATCAATGAAGACGACGACAAACTGGTCTAAGTATTCATGGAAAACCTTGTTCATAAGGTTCATGAACACATCAGGAGCATTCGTCAGACCAAACGGCATGACCAAGAATTCAAACTGCCCATACTTGGTGTTGAATGCCGTCTTGGGAATGTCTTCCTTCCTGACCTTGATCTGATGATAGCCAGACCTGAGATCAATCTTGGAAAACACCTTGGCTCCACTCAACTGGTCAAATAAGTCATCGATCCGGGGCAGAGGGTACTTGTTCTTGATTGTGACATTGTTCAGCGCCCGGTAGTCGATGCACATCCTCACCGTTCCATCCTTCTTGGGCACAAACAAAACAGGTGCTCTCCAGGGTGAAGCCCCGTCTCGAATGAATCCAAGAGCCTTCAGTTCATTGATCTGCTCCTTCATTTCTTTGGCCTCCTTCGGGTTGACTCTATAACATCCCTTAGAAATCGGGGAAGAGCCAGGGACTAGATCAATAGTGAATTCTATGTCCCGATCTGGGGGTAGCCCAGGAAGACTATCAGGGAAAACATCCATGAATTCCGCTATGATGGGATGGGGAGGTTCAGGTTCTTCAGAAATAGAGTAGACAATACTCTCCATAACCTCCGGAGCTCTAGAGACTTCAAACTCTGGCCCTCCAGGTGGGCTGAAGATTACACATCCTCTGTGACAATCTATCAGCGCATGCTGCTTGCTCAACCAGTCCATTCCAAGGACTATGTCATAGTTGGGCAAGGGCATCACCAACAAAGGTGCTACAAACTTATGTTCAGAAATTGTAATGGGGCAATTACAGGTCTCTGTTATGGGTAGGGGTCCTCCTCCAGTCATAAGTCTACATATTCTCTTGCTAAAGCCCGTAACTATGTGGTGTGCAGAGATAAACTTGGTTGCTATGAAACTGTGTGTTGCATCAGAGTCGAATAAAGCTAATACAGGATGAGAATGTACATAGATGTAACCTGATATGACATCCGCATTAGGCTCCTGCTCCGGCTCTGGTTCCTCTGCAGTGAGGGCAAAAGCTCGCCCCGTCTTCTGTTGATGCTGCCCAAATTGTTGCTGCTGAGTGGGCAGAGGTCCTTTCTGTTGATTTGCTCCAGTCTTGTTATTTGACAAAGGGAAGTCCCTCACTTGATGGGTGGAAGACCCACAGATCAGGCATTGTCCTAGCCTCTTCCTGCAAATATTTGCCAGATGTCCCGGCCTCTTGCAAAAGTCGCAGATAGGAATCTGCCTCTGGGGTGCTCTATCATTGTTCCTTGCCTGCTGGTGCTGAGGACGGTTGTTGTTGTTGTTGTTGTGCTTCTTCTGATTACCCTGGAAGTTGCCAGTTCCAGGATAATCTCTCTTCGAGCGAGCAGGTTGGCTCTTCTCTATGTCTTGGGCTCTCTCCAGAATCTTCTCATAAGTTTTAGCTCCACCAGAGATCACATGGGTGCGAATCTCCTCTCGAAGTCCATACTTGAATCGTTCTGCACGATCAGCAGGATCAGCTACCATGTTCTTGGCGAATCGGCTGAGCTGGCCGAACTCCGCCGCATACTCTCCCACAGTCATATTGCCTTGCTTCAGATTCTGGAATTGTCGCTCCATCTCCCGCATCTCAGAAGTTGGGAAGAACTTCCTCTGGAACAACCTCTTGAAGGTGTCCCAGTCAACTTGCCTATCCTGGAGTCGGGGTTCATTCCGATACCAGGTGCTTGCTACATTCTGTAGTTGAAGTCCCACTGCTTCGGCCTTGAGGTCTTCTGGAAGTCGAGCGACGCTCAGAAGATGCTCCATATTGTCAAGCCATTCATCAGCATAGACAATTCCCTCGGTACCCTTGAAGGGTCGAGGGTTCTGCTTCTTAAAGCTCTCAATATCGCCCACCTTGGCAATATGATTTCCATAAATTAAATGGCCCTATTATTTCATAAATTAATTCTTAAATTTATGTTTACCTTGGCAGGCCTTGGTTCCTGTTGAGCTGCTTCTCCTCTTTCCAGTGCAGCCATTGCCACGCTATGGGCATTTTCCATGCCTTCTCTCATAATGGCCGTCTGCTCACGATGAGCTTCAGCTTGAGTTCTCTGGGCTTCTAGTACTCCTCTTAGCAGACCTATGAGGTCAGTGGGGTCCACAGGCACTGGTGGGGCAGCTGGAGTGGGCGTAACCACAGGAGGTTGCATCTCTGTCCGAGAAGATGATGGATCCGTCGTTGTATTATGGGGACGGTCGGCCAACTGCCGAGGTGTAGGATCCGGACTTGATTGGGGAGGTGGGGTGTGGTCAGGTGTTGACATCCTATCGCCAGCAGGGTTGGTATTGTCAGTGGTCATTCTCTGGAAGTTTTAGGATAGAAACATAAGCAAGGTAGCCTATCTATAGTCAAACAAAAATATTTAATAATAATATGTATGTATATATCGGTCCTATGTTGTGGCAATTTGATGTTCTAGTGTTCTAACTGTTTCCTAGGTTTTCCTAAGTTGTTGATACAAAGACCTGCATGGGCCACCACTAAAAATATGTCACGATCCGGTCCCCAAATACTTGGGTCGAATCAGATCATGCCCAGCCTGCACCGTTGATAAGACGGCGGCAGTAAGCTGTAATCCCATTTGCAGGTAAATCAACAACAAGATTGAAACTGATAATTGCCACAACTTTTATTTAGCGATAATAAAAAAAAAAACTTGTTCTGAATACAAGGCTCATAAACTGGAATTAAAAGAGCAACTAAAAATTATTAATTTCTAAGTAGCATCTAAGTTGACGCCACATCATCCTCATCAGCTGGAAGTACCGCCGGGTACAAGTCAGGATCGTAGTAGCTATTGATTAGCATCTCCAGGTCATCAGAAATACCTAAAATGTTGTCTCCAGTAAGGAGGGAGCAAAGTACAATTCATGCAAACTTTAACAATTAAAATAACAATTTATGACATGCACTTTTAAACAATTTTAAGATGAACAGTTTTGAAATAATACAATATAGTGATGTGAATAGGTAATGAATATGACCGGTTTGGGTTACAATAGTATCCTAGCGATACGGTATGGCTTGTCCCCGTGTGAAGAGGGGAAAGCTAATACATTCATTATCCTAAGTTTGGATTTGGTCATATCCACTACTCTACTCCCCCAGTCCCCAACAGTATAATCAGTACTCCCGAAGGAGTTTCGTGTTTGAACAGTGGTTAAAACATGCAATGAAAAGATTGCTAAGAAAATTGTAAATCTACACAAAATGTACTTGCCTTAATTTTCGGGTTTGAAGAGTTGGTACTTCGGTATTTGGTAAGTCACGCTCTTCCTTGAAATCCTACATTTCCGAGAACTTGTTTCAGAAATATTTACAAGTTGTCTAGTTGCAATCTCTATTTGTCTTTCCTAGTCAGTTTTAATTGTTAACTAACTAACACAACATTTACTAATGAGTTGTACTTTAGAAACTTAATTTTATTTTGCTTTTCAGGAAAACTTGTAATTACCATTTAAGTTGTTAAAACTTGTAGTTTATACATAAAATTAATATTTATTTAATAAGTGAGAAAATCACTAATTAATCAACTAATATATATATATTATCTATAGTTATTTCTAACATTTGCATTATACTAATACATCCAGAAAATAATAAAATCTAATTATTACATTCTTCCAGCACGAATAAGTAATTGGGCTTATGCCTTTACAACCCGATTTACATGAATTTAAATAAGACGAACAATGGTTAGCCTCAAAATTAAATAACTATAAAACTACAATTCTAATTTTTAAATTATAACATTGTGAGTATCAGACTCTGGTCCAGTCTTCACATTTAGCTACTCTGCCTCAACGTCCGGTCGAACCGGTGCGTTTGCATTTCGCTGGGGCCCAGTGACCGTTAGGTCGTCGCCCAAAAATATTATAAAATAATATTTTTATATCAAAAAAATCATTTTTAAATCATTTTATTAAATTTTTTTCCGAAAATTTCGGCAGCATTCCCTCTGTTTTCGGTCAACCCAAAAACTGGGAAATGCTCCATTTACCTGCAAAATAACTCCCAAATCCGAAATTCAGAGAATATAAATATTTTCAAAGCCAATACAGTATTTTCCATACTTCCCGAAATCAATTTGGGAAACCCGATAATATTGGAAAGAACCATACTTTGCCAACAAACCATTCTCAATTTTTAACCCAAAGCCCCAACAGAACTAATCAAAAATCATCCCACCATTTTTAACATAACCAACAGAGAACCAACTATCTAGTAAAAAAATATTTCCATCACAAGTATAACAATAATAACTCTAACAGAACCTTTATTCCGAGAAAACTTCAGAAAACAAATATAACAAAATTGTCCCGCGAACTCTCGGAAAATCCGAGAAAACTTCAGAACTAGGTTCTGTCAGAAATAACCAGCAAAATCAAACCACAGCATAGTTCCGATAATTTTCGGAAGAACCGAAAATAGCAACGTAAATATTACGTTGTCGAAAACCGAAATCCCGAAGGATTCAGGGACCAGATTTCATCATAGACTATAAAAAAGTAATCTACGGGATCCAGAAATTACCCAAACGACGGAATCCGAAGGGATGCCTCGGATTCGGGCAATGCCTCGCCGGGGTACGACTGCACAACCACGGAACAGATCGGGGACGGAGACCCGAACAAAGCGCGGAGGGCGAGGGGGCCGGTCGGCGGCGCTCGGGCTGGTCGCCGGGCTGGCGCGCTGGTCGCCGGCGGAGGGTGGCGCTGGCTTCGGGATTTCGCCGGGAAGCGGCGGTCGGTCTCGGGAGGTGGGGTGGCCGGAGTATTGAAGTTAGGGCTTGGTTTAGAGGAGAATGATGGTGGTGAAAGAGGATGGTTTGGAGTATAGGGGCTTATATAGGAAATGGAGAAAAGGGGTTACCACATGGAGGAAGATGAGCAGCCCTAGGCCATTCATGGCCGCCGGCGGGGGAAGCCAAGAGTTGGCCGTTTGGTCGGGGAGGAAAGGAAAGGTCCCGGAGTTGAATGAATTTATTCATTCCTCCCATTCAATAGTTACAGCAAGCATTGCTGTAGGGAAATAAATATTGGGTTGGCTTAGGCTATGGGTTTGTCACCCATTAATAGGTTTTGGTTATGGGCTTAAAAGAAAAATGGGCTTTCAAAAACAGACTAAATGGGAAGAATGGAAAAATAGGTTTTAAAGAATTGGGTTTATATATATATATAGTAAAAGGATTTAATATGGCTAAGAATTTCGGCCTAATATCAATAAATATGGTATTTGTAAATATTATTTATATTTCATAATTCTAATATTTTATTTTAAAAAAATATTTTGAGTCCAAAATTGGGTTCGGTCTGGGTTGACATACAAAAGTCCCAGTTAAATTATTTTAAAAGAATAATTTTACACTAAATAAAATAATACCAATATTAACTAATTATTCTTAATCAACATTTAACATTATTCTTGTAAAATTTTATTTAACAACTAAAGATTAAAGAAAAATAATTATGCAAACTAAAAACTATGGGTTTCACACATGCACCAGAAGTCCTTGTTGTACTAGTTGCCTTGAAGCGATCGGCACCACAAAATCTGCAAGCGTCTTCATCCTTGTCGTCCTTATAGTACAACATGCATCCGTTGCGACATGCATCAATTTCTTTGTACCCCATCCAGAGCGATCTCACCATTCTCTTGGATCGGTAGAAGTCTTTAGGGAACTTGCCACCCTCCGGCAATATATCTTTAATTAACTCCAAGATTCGGTTGTAGCATTCTTCAGACATGTTAAAATCTGATTTTATGCTCAACAATCTTGTAATCACCTCCAACGGTGAATGGTCATCACAACCAGGATATAAAGGAGTCCTTGCATTCTCCAGCAACTCCATGAACTTTGCAGCATCGACATTCGGTGTCTCCTCAGCTGTATATTGATTGTTCGGATCGAAACTAGGCCCCGCAGCATCGAAGACCATGTTCGTCCATCCTTGGTCGTAATCAACATGCTCGTGGACATCTACATAAGGCTCCACATAAGGCTCCGACTCGGAGGCTAAATGCACAAGTTCTCCGTGTGCAGTCTACTGATAATAATTTGGCATAAAACCCCTCGAATACAAATGATATGTCACATCCACTTTCGAAAGATATTTCAAGTTGCGACATCTCACACATGGACACTTAATTTTTGTACGGTCCATGTACTGAGGGAACGCCTTGGCAAACTGCAAGAACTATTGTAAACCCTGTATAAATTCATCCCGCACACCGTACATGTCATCAGGATGACGATTGTACATCCACAAACGGTTCCGCAGATAGTAATTCATATCTATTTTAAGATAATTCTGCAATGATTGACACAGATAGTAATTCATCAGGATGACGATTGTACATCCACAAACGGTTCCGCAGATAGTAATTCATATCCATTTTAAGATAATTACTGCAGAAAGTGAAGAATGGCTCAGAACACAACCCAAAATTTTATGTTTTTTAACGATATATTTTACATGCTTAATTGCCAAGTGTGGGGACGAATGGCTCAGAACGTAACCCAAAATTCAGTCTAGCATACATTAGTGTGAATCGTCTATGTTCTGTACATGTGGTGTAGTATATGTTCTTATCGAATCTAGTATCTGAAGGATGTAACAGAATCAATAAGATGAACCCACAAAATGTAATACTAAGACATTATCTACTACTAAAAGATGTAGTGTTAGGTTGTCGTATCATCATTGCCGAGTGATGGGGATCGGAGGACAGTCAACTTTATCTACGGATACATAGTTTCTGCCTCGCCAGTCGAATGGCTGCAGGGACTATGTCCTGATCACGATGTCGTACCGTAGATTAATGCAAATTTCTTATAGCAAATGTCGTACATAGATTTTTGTCTCGCCAGTCGAATGGCTGCAGGGACAGTGTATGGCTGGTACATGTAATTCAAAATCAGATTAATAGGACAGTTACTTCCAAACCCAGACACACCCCTCATATTAGAAACATGCAATTCAAAATCAGACCCCAATGGAGATGGCCTACTGTCCTCACACAGCTTATAATAATGTAGAGAATCCACGAATGAACAACAAATGAACAACAATCCAAATATATAGAAAGCCAATACTCAACAAACCGATATGATCATTTAAGCCAAAATCAGACCCCAATGTAATTCAAAACCCAGACACACTACTCCTCCTCACACAGCTCAAAATCAGACCCCCAATGTCCTGATCACCATGTCATACCGTTGATTAATGCAAATTCCTTATAGAATTTGAACTAAAAATCAAGGCCAATGGCTAACCACATCAGTTTTGATTATGAGAAGCTGCTGCTGCTGCACCAAATCATGGATCCATATTTTTCTAAACTCATATTTTTCGATACCAAACTCATATTTTCCGATACCAAGCTCAAACTCCAAAATGAAAAACTTATCAAGCTCGAGCTCGATTAATTCTAGTCAAGCCAAGCTCAAGCTTACAGTATTGGTGTCCAGGGGGTTATGTGTTAACAGTATACATAGTATACTGTTAAAGAGGGGCCTAACAGTATACATAGTACCGTTGATTAATACAAACCAAACATGCATCCCATGAATCCCAGTTCATCTAAACATTATCACAGACATGTATACATGTAAACATCAATTAATTAACATTATTAGTCAATTTACTTTTCATTTCAAAACCCTGAAAATGCCCAGAAAAGTCCTAGTATCGGTAAATAGGGCTCGAACCCTAAATTGAAATTTGAATCCCAGCAAAACATCAAATTGACAGTTGATATGAGTCGTGTACATATATAGGTGTCACACTGTGAGTCTCGTGTCCACATAATGGGACACGACGTATCCAAACCAACAAAATCACAAAACACATACGTACAGACTGCTGCTCGTGCGGCGAGTCCACGCTCTCGTGGACACGAACTAGAAGCAAGAGAGAGAGCTAGAAGACGAGGAAAAACTGGAAAGCGTCGGAGCCGGAGCGACGGGGACAGGAGAGTGTGTGTGTGTGTGAGAGAGAGAGAGAGACAAAGAAAGAGAGATGGGGGAGCTACCTGAGGAGGAGGAGGAGGAGAAGGCCGGAGGAGGGAGATCACCGGAGGAGCGCACGAAAAATTGAGGGGGAGGAATTTGTGAATGATCGAAAAGGAAACCCTCGCAGCCTATATGAAACATTTAGCGACGTACGAAAAGGACGTCGCTAAACATCACTGAAATTTAATATACGGCGACACCGCTTAAATTTTGTCGCTACGAGTCGCTACATCAGCGATGTGTACCGACGAACTTGCGACGCAGGTTCCCATTTAATAAACTGTAGTCGCTAGACGTCGCTACTAGTCGCTTTTGGCAACTAATAGCGACGTATTAGTAAAACGTCGCTAAACCCCCAAAAATTAGCGACGCTATTTCTTGGAGTCGCTAAATTCATCGCTGATTTGACTTATTTTGGTAGTGGAATGAGAAGTACGACATGAACAAGATATTGGAGGATATCCAGTACTTGGGTAAATGCCACCATCTTAACTTCATATTGCTCAATTTGTAATCCCTTTATATAATTCGTGTTTTGACAGTTATCATATTTACATATTTCTCTTGCCTAACTAGTTCTCAGTGAACTTATGAGAAAGCTCATTTGATATATTGGTCCTTTTGTTGAAACAAGTGTTTTCCCTTATAACCAAGAAATGTTTAAACTATGAGAAATAATATATATGAGAAACCAAACGAGGTTTCTCATTGTTTTGTTGAAATAAGTGGTTTCCCTTATTTCATATTTTTGCTGAATGCTTTCTCCATTTAATTTTGTCCATCAGGTTTTGGTTAAAAAAATGGGACTTCCTGCTGGGTGTAAACCTTCATCTTTGGAATAGCTTGTACTCATTAGTCATTATAGTTATTAGAGTACTAATACCAATAGATCAATGAGAACGCAAGTGTTATATTTTCGTTATTAAATTGCAGGGGGCTGCCAATGGTAGAATGAAACTGTACAAAGGATTGCGATTCTAGAGTTTGATCGCATTCGTAAGTCAATGTAAGTTATATTGTAAAATTGAAATCAAGAAGTAACTCCTTACTTGTAAAGGTACTTTCTGACCCCTCCATTTCCTCTTAATTACTATTTGGATAATTATATATTTACTTTCCTACCTTTTTGGAGCTGTAGGAGTAATATTTGGCAACATGGTGGCGTATTTTTTAATCAAGTAGATCCATTAATGCTTTAACTTGGGTTGGAATAAAGGCAATCCTTTCTTGCTGTATTAAAAGCGGACATATTCGGCAAATCTGGTTTTAAAGCAGGTGACCACTTAACCGGCGCATGTTGTCCTTATTAGTTTTCTTAGCAGGTCATGTGTAGTGTAGTGTCCTGTTGCATCTAATTTTATTGGTTTGCAATGTTTGCAACTTTTTCTTATATTTAAAAGATGTCCATAGTTCATGACACCTTATCATGGTCATGCATCTACTGTTCAATGCCAACGAGTCTTCTTAATCTGGTTTCCTCTTATTTCGACTTTGATTTATTTTGTAGTGGAACCATATAACAAATAGAGTTTGGTGGTAAGATTTTTCTTGTAGAAAAGCTCCATGTTACTCATCCTATTTTTGCACAGTTAAAGATTCAAAATCTGATTTTGCAGCACATCTAGCTAGCTTTATTGCATATCTTATCAGTGATGTACCCAGCCAAGCATACTGGATCGAGTTAGCAAAGTATGATTTTGGAATTGCTACATGCCATTTGGTCGCTTCAATACCTGGGATGCACGTACATAGTTCTTGTTATGCCAAAACTAACCATTTCCTATCTGTAAGTGGTTGTATGTTCCATTTAATCATAATTTTTTGTCTTTCAAGTATTTGCTGTAAGTGACCAATTGATCCTGCATATGAAATTTCTAGCTCTTCTCATACATTATGCAACTCATGGGAGTCTGTTCAACCTGGATGAATTGGACCCCCAAACAACCACCTAAATTCTCTTGTGTTTATATTTATTTATATAATATTATGAAGCTATTTCAATTTTTCTATAAAATTCTAAAGATGCATTTTTGACCTTCTTTATGTTTTTTTTTCCATTCTTGCATAAAAAGGAAATAATAAGATGTAATGAAGTGAAAGTTATTGAACCTTGTTATATGGGACACCAATGTAAAGTTTCATTTTTCACATTATATTACAAAGTATATTGAACCTTGTTTTTATCCTTTTCAGGGTTTTGCTACATATTCTGTTGACAGTTTTGATGTGGCCAAGTTTTGATGTAGACAATTTTGGTAGTTGTATATATATATATATATATATATATATTTGAATATTCTATTTTGAGAATGTAATGAAGATGTTGATATGTACTCTATTTTGAGAAATGTAATAAAGATGGTGATATATAATGTTAAGTTTTTGGAATGTAATATATAATGTGCAGTATAGAGCGTTATAAATATGCTAATTTGAATAGTATAAAGTGTTATAAATGTGCTGCATTGAGCCTATACATATTATCTATTCATAACGTTTTAAAAATGTCCTGAATTGTGCACTATATATTAACTATTCATAACGCTTTTATAGAAACTATCTATGACGGTTTTTTTTGTTACGCTTTTAAAAAACATTTATAACACCCGTTTTCATAACGTTTGCTTTGAAGAAGAAAAAAACGTCATGGTTTGTCATTAATGACGCTTTTTAGCCGTCATTAAAAGAATTTTTTGTTGTAGTGAAGTTAGCCTACATCTAGCTCACCCCAACTTACTTTAGCTCATCCCAGTATACATTTCTGGATCCGCCCCTGCCTATCATGATGAGCTTTCAACAAGAAACAACGAGAGGGTTTCATTAAGCCAAACTAGAAGTGTTGAGTGGACCAGACAGCCCAAAAAACGAGAGTCTACTTTTGTTCGGCCCACAACTAGGGTGAATGGTCACCCTCAACTGGTAGGTTGCCACCCACTCCAGGTCTGCCCATTTCAGGCTCCTGAGGTTACGTTGCTGAGGAAGTCCTTGATGGATTGGAGAATGTAGTCCATGTAGAAGAGCTGGAGTATTGTCAACACAGAGTTGCAATGGCAGACGTAAGAGGCTGTCTTGTTGGTAACTGTGGCTTCTATGGCTTATCGGAAAATCTAATGGTGTGGTGAGTTAATATGGGAGGCTCCATTTGAAATCATTAATGGTCTCTTCTGCGTCTTCTACCGCAGTGAGAACGCCCACTCTTCAATAAATTGGCGCATCTCATCTTGTATGTTAATTCATTTTCCTGAGATAGGTCTGGATTATTTCTCCAAGAGTTCTTTAATTATGATATTTCATTAGCGGATCAAACGACAAGAATTGCATAGACTCACAAATTATAAGATGAATATATAACTATGACAACCTTCCATTCACTAAAACTAAAGTGTGTAAAGAGGTCTAATATAACCAGGGGCGCGACTATATAGTATAGGGGCTTGGGGGTGGACGCACGCCATTATATCCCTTTTTTTTTCTTTTCTTTTTTTTTTGTATTTTTTATATGAATCAGTCTATCCTAATTAACCCACTCCAGTCCGACCAAGATCAAATTTCTGATTCCGTCGTTTGAATATAATCACAATCAAGTTAAATTATCTTACCTAACTAAGAATGATTGGACACATTTTTAGGCCATAATATGTATTTTTTTAAACTCTTATAACAAAATGTGTTATATCTCCTCCTACTAACCACTAGAACTAGGAGGCCACAATAAGGAGAGATTCCAAAATAAGATTAAGAAAAAAACACAAAGCCCCTCAATTTTTTGGCATGTACGCGTGCCAAACAGCAATGTTGTTTCTCGTTCCCTTGGGCACCAAATCCACCGATCCTTAACTTTTCTACCATGATTTATTTCTCTACAACTTGAATACGAGAGACCAGGCGGCCCAGGCCTCTCTAGGAAATTGCGTCGAGTCCCTGTAGAATTAACGTTCATATTAATTAAGTTTCGTTTCGTTTCATTAGCTCTTGGGAAGATGAAAACATACAGGAATCCATTTATTTGAGGCCGCGGGCGTTCAGAATTCCCATACAATAAGAACATGCTATAAAAGAAGCAAGAGTGCAATGATTTCAAAACCAAGCCTCTCTAGCAAGTAGCAATGTCCACCACGTCTTGCTACACCGTTAGGTTCTCCGGCCAGGCCATCGAGACCACGGTCACCAGCAGCGCGGCCTCCGTCGACGAGTGGGTGAGGGACGTCCGCTCGACCCACCGAGGCCGGCCCATGATCGTCGGCCTGGACTGCGAGTGGAGGCCCAACACGTTCGTCGGCCAGTGCAACAAGGTGGCCACACTGCAGCTCTGCGCCGACGACAAGTGCCTGATTCTCCAGCTCTTCTACCTGGACCGCGTCCCCGAGTCCCTCGGGAGCTTCCTCGCGGACGGCAGCGTCACCTTCGTCGGGGTCGAGGTGGGCGACGACGTAGGAAAGCTCCGGAGTGACTACGGTCTGAGGTGCCAGAAGTGGGAGGACCTGGAGCCGCTGTGCAGGCAGTATCTGCGTATGTCGGATTACGACAGGAAGAAGGGGTTGAGGGGCTACGCGAGGGACATTCTCGAGGTGGTCATGGACAAGCCTATGGATGTCACCAGGAGCGACTGGGAGAACAGGAGCCTGACTGATGCGCAGGTCCAGTATGGGTGCATCGATGCCTATGTTTCCTATAGGTTGGGCTGCATAGTGTTGGCGTCGACAGTAGTGTAAGAGTGGAAGTGATCAGTGGAGCTATTTATTGACTTGGTTTCTATCTCTGGTTTGTTTAGGTTCCTGTGTGTAACGGCCCAAATGTTGCACCCCGTCCGAGGCCCAATTGCATAACCTTTTCGCGGACCAAGGTTATGCGGGAAGCTTCCAGAACATTCTAGAAGATGGCGGAAGGCTCTAGAAGATTGTGGATCTCTCCGGAAGGTCCAAGATCGTTCTAGGAGGCCCAAGAAGCTTCTGGAAGGCCCTTGAAGTTTTCTTTTATGTTGCTAAGGAATAAACCTGGAATATGCCATTCCAGTTATGGTAGAATGTAATAATCCTTGAAATATTCCTTCCAGGACTTTCCTTGTATTGCTCTATGAGCACTTATAAAAGCGGGAGGCTCTCATTTGTTCCTCACCACCTAAAAATTGTAAGCATTCTCCAAGTCAATAAAGAGATCCTTACGAGCCCATCTTTGCTACACTATTCTAATTTTCTTAGCGATCTAGATAAGTCGAGTTGGGAAGGCTTGCACGAGTCTTTGAGGAGAAAGACAGTGCGCCGCACGGGACGAGGTGCTAGCAAAAATACTAAGTCCGTGACAAGTGGTATCAGAGCCAGGTTCATTCGCCGTCATGTCTTCGACCGAAGCCATCATCAACGAGGAACCAGCACAACCCTCATCGCCTAAGGAGAAGGCGAAGACTTCGAAGAAGGGCAAGAGCAAGGAACCGACGGTGGAACGGGCTCTTGGCGAGTTGCTGGCCGAATTGAGATGCTGGAGAAAGGCGTGACGGGCGTCGAGTATCAAGTGGAGCAGAACCAAATGGCTCACGAGGAATTCGCCCAGGGTTTGGAGGCGGATGTCGCCACGGCTATGTCGGAGTTCCAAGAGCATCTCCGCGAGATGCAGGCCGAGTTCGAGGAGGAACGAAATGCCACCAAGGCGGAGATTGCTGAACTACGCAAGGAGCTACAAACCAAGACGGAGGTCCTCGAGAGGGCCATTGCTGGTGGTCCGACTCCGAGGAGGGAGTCGACACAGAGGGTGAAGTATCCAGAACTAAAATCCTTTAATGGCGTACGGGACGCGAAGGAGGTGGACAACTTCATCTGGAATGTCGAGCGGTACCTGAAGGCGGTTCGCATCGAGGATGAGACCGACAAGGTAAACACAGCGTCCCTATATTTTTCTGATGATGCTACGCTGTGGTGGCGACGCAGGTGCATCGATATAGAAAAGGAACTCTGCAAGATCGAGACTTGGGAGGATCTCAAGAAGGAGATCAAGTCTCAATTCTACCCGAAGAATGTGGAGTATGTCGCAAGACGGAGTTTGCGTCAACTCAAGCACACCGGGTCGATCAAGGAGTATGTGGCGGAGTTCACCCGCCTGATGCTCACCATTTCCAGTATGGGCGAAGAGGATCGCCTGTTCGCGTTCCTAGAGGGTCTACAACCATGGGCAGCACAAGAATTGCAGAGGCAAGATGTGTCAGATCTGAACACGGCTGTTGCGGCAGCCGAGAAGCTAATGGAGTATCGACGGAACGATGCCCCAAAGCCCAAGGAAAAGACCACTACCAAGTTCAATGGTGGGGGAGCGAAGAAGAACAACGGAAAGGGAGCCCCGCCGAAGGACAAGCCGCAAGCAAAGCCTTCGACGGAGCGAAAGATCGAGTGCTATGTGTGCGGTGGAAATCACCTCGCACGGGACTGTCCGAACAAGGGCAAGAGGGTGAACGCGGTCCAAGGCGAGGAGGCCGAGGACATGGAGCCTAAAAAGGGGGCTCACATGGGTGCCCTGCGCCTGTTGAATGCTTTGAAGAGCAAGGCGGTAGTGTCCAAGACCCCGAATCGAGAGCTGATGTACGTGGACGTGAAGATCAACGGCCACAACACCAGGGCGATGGTCGACACGGAGGCTACCCACAACTTTATCTCGGACGCGGAGGTCCGACGCTTGGGTTTGGCGCTGAAAAAGACTCAAGCACGATAAAGGCAGTCAACTCTGAGGCGCGCCCCGTGCAGGGGGTGGCCAAAGGGGTGAAGATCCAAGTAGGAGACTGGACGGGTGTCACCAGTCTCACGGCAGCACCACTGGACGACTTCAACATGATCCTTGGGATAGACTTCCTCACTTCGGCAAAGGCAGTCCCAATGCCGCATTTGGGAGTCGTCGGGATCATGGAGGAGATCTCTCCGTGCATGGTGACAACTGCACGAGGCAAGCTTGCGAAAGGGAAGGCTCTCTCCGCATTACAACTCAAGAAGGGGATGCGATACGGAGAGATGACTTACCTTGCTGTGCTCAAGACGGAAGAGGCGCCCGTGCAGGGGGATCTTCCGCCTGAGATCAATGACGTCCTTGTGGAGTTCGAGGACGTCATGCCGAAGGAGTTGCCGAAGAGGCTACCTCCGTGGAGGGAGGTAGACCATGCCATCGAGTTGGAGCCGGGCACGAAGCCGCCCGCCATGGCTCCATATCGCATGGCCCCGCCCGACCTGGACGAGTTGAAGAAGCAACTCAAGGAGCTGCTGGACGCGGGATTTATCAGACCGTCAAAGGCCCCGTATGGTGCACCGGTGCTGTTCCAAAAGAAGAAGGATGGAAGCCTTCGTTTGTGCATCGACTATCGTGCACTAAACAAGGTAACCGTCAAGAACAAATATCCCATCCCGTTGGTGGCGGACTTGTTCGACCAATTGGGAGGCGCGAGATACTTCTCCAAACTTGATCTGCGCTCGGGGTATTATCAAGTCCGGATTGCGGAGGGCGACGAGGCTAAGACGGCATGCGTGATGAGGTATGGCGCATATGAGTTTATGGTTATGCCTTTTGGTCTAACAAATGCTCCTGCGACTTTTTGTACTTTGATGAACAAGCTCTTTCATCCCTACCTGGATCGGTTCGTCGTGGTCTACCTCGACGACATCGTCGTGTACTCAAACACGATGGAGGAGCACATCGAGCATTTGAAGACTGTCTTCCAGGTGCTGAGGGAGAACGAACTCTTCGTCAAGCGGGAGAAGTGCTCATTTGCACAAGAAGAGGTGTCGTTCTTAGGGCACTGGATCGGGCGTGGCAAGATATGGATGGACGGCGCAAAGGTCCAGTCCATACGGGAGTGGGAGACTCCCACCAAGCCGACGGAGCTGCGATCGTTCCTTGGCTTGGCGAACTACTACCGGCGGTTCATCCGAGGATATTCCGCCATCGCAGCGCCTCTGACCGATCTACTGCGGAAGGATCGGGCGTAGAGCTGGACGCCCCGATGCGAGGAGGCATTCGAGGCACTGAAGCGGGCTGTGACGGAGGAGCCGGTCTTGTCTCTACCGGACTACTCCAAGGCGTTCGAAGTGCACACGGACGCGTCCGACTTCGCCATCGGTGGGGGTGTTGGTGCAGGAAGGACATCCCATCGCATTCGAGAGCCGCAAGCTGAATGACACTGAGCGGCGCTACACGGTGCAGGAGAAGGAGATGACCACGGTCGTGCATAGCTTGAGGACATGGCGGCATTACCTCCTCGGCACCAAGTTCGTGGTCATGACGGACAATGTTTCCACGAGCTACTTCCAGTCCCAAAAGAAGCTATCTCCGAAGCAGGCAAGATGGCAAGATTTTCTAGCCGAGTTCGACATGGTGTTGCAGTACAAACCTGACAAAGAAAATCAGGTGGCCGATGCGCTTAGCAGGAAGGCCGAGCTCGCATCTGTGTGCTTGCTCAAGGGGGACATTCTGGACCGTGTTCGAGTGGGAATCATGGAGGACCCACTAACACTGGCCCTAGTGAAGCTTGCCAAGGAGGGCAAAACGAGAAGGTTCTGGCTGAAAGACGGACTTCTCTACACCAAGGGTGACAGGGTGGTCGTGCCTAGGTGGAGTGGCTTGCGGAGACAGCTGCTCAAGGAGTGTCATGACACAAAGTGGGCTGGACATCCGGGGCAGAAGCGAACCTTGGCGCTGCTGGAGGCCGCATACTACTAGCCTCGCATGCGCAAAGATGTGGAGGACTATGTTCGCACTTGTCTTGTGTGCCAACAGGACAAGGTGGATCATCAGAAGCCCGGGGGCCTGCTGGAGCCTCTTTCCGTGCCGAGTCGGCCGTGGGAGAGCATTTCCATGGACTTCATCTCCGCCCTGCCGAAAGTTGGGGCGCTTGGGTCCATTCTCGTGGTGGTGGACCGGTTCTCAAAGTACGCGACCTTCATTGCTGCTTCGACGGACTGCACAGCAGAGGAGGCCGCGCGACTGTTCATCAGCCATGTGGTGAAGTTCTGGGGCATCCCGGTCAACATTATCAGCGACCGAGACCCCCGCTTCACGGGGAAGTTCTGGACGGAAGTGTTCAAAATCCTCGGGACGGACTTATACTTCTCGACCAGCTTCCACCCGCAGACGGACGGGCAGACCGAGCGGGTCAACTCACTACTCGAGGAGTACTTGCGGCACTTTGTGAGTGCCAACCAGAGGGATTGGGTGCATCACCTCGACGTCGCTCAGTTCTGCTACAATCTTCAACGGAGCGAGTCGTCGTACAACAGTCCATTCGAGTTGGTGATGGATCGCCAACCGCTTGCCCCGTACACGCTGAGTGCGGGGTCCTCGAGTAGAAGTCCCGCGGCCAACCAGTTCACTTCAGATTTCAAGGCAAATACGGACATTGCCAAGGCATTTCTGGAGAAGGCCGCGAGGAAGATGAAGAAGTGGGCCGACGCGAAGCGAAGGCCGGTTGAGTACAAGGAGGGGGACATGGTGCTGGTGAAGCTACAACCGCAACAGTTCAAGGTGTTCCGTAAGGTGCACAAAGGACTAATCAGGAAGTATGAAGGCCCCTTCCCCGTGCTCAAGAAGGTAGGCAAGGTGGCCTACAAGCTTGAACTCCCTGCCAAGCTGAAGATTCATCCAGTCTTCCATGCCAGTTGCTTGAAGCCGTACCATAAAGACTTGGAGGATGCCCAGCGTGGAGTTCCAAAGCGACCGACGGCGACCATGACGACTTCCTTCGACAAGGAGGTGGAAGCCTGCTGGACAGGAGGACCATTCGGCGACGAGGCGTGTCCCCGTATGTGGAGTACCTCATCCAGTGGAAGGGCTTGCCTTACGGCGAGTCTAGCTGGGAACGTGCTGATACGCTGCATCAGTTCGAAGTTGAGATCCAGGCGTTTCTCAGCGAGCATGGTTGACGAGGGCGTCAACGCCTTAGGTGGGGGAGAATGTAATGGCCCAAATGTTGCACCCCACCCGAGGCCCAGTTGCATAACCGTTTCGCGGACCAAGGTTATGCGGGAAGCTTCCAGAACATTCTAGAAGATGGCGGAAGGCTCTAGAAGATTGTGGATCTCTCCGGAAGGCCCAAGATCGTTCTAGGAGGCCCAAGAAGCTTCTGGAAGGCCCTTGAAGTTTCCTTTTATGTTGCTAAAGAATAAACCTGGAATATGCAATTCCAGTTATGGTAGAATGTAATAATCCTTGGAATATTCCTTCCAGGACTTTCCTTGTATTGCTCTATGAGCACTTATAAAAGGGGAAGGCTCTCATTTGTTCCTCACCACCTAAAAATTGTAAGCATTCTCCAAGTCAATAAAGAGATCCTTACGAGCCCATCTTTACTCCACTATTCTAATTTTCTTAGCGATCTAGCTAAGTCGAGTTGGGAAGGCTTGCACGAGTCTTTGAGGAGAAAGACAGTGCACCGCACGGGACGAGGTGCTAGCAAAAACACTAAGTCCGTGACATGTGGCTTAAGTTGTCTTTAGGTTGGTAAGCTTGCGTCTGTGTGTGTCTTTGATTTTTCTTCCTAAGCTCCTCCTTTCTTTGTTTCATGCAATGGAAGAAGTGGAGAGTTGTCTTTGTTGTTAATTTCACTTCACTTTTACGAGTTTATCCATGGACGAAAATTTAATGATTGTTCAAAAAAAGATATTTGGCTTCCAAAAAATTTGGATGATAACATCTTCCATTATGTGGCATATGGCATGGTTGCTGACATGACAGCTGATACGGTACAATTTAATATTAAAATTAAAATTAGCATTTAATTAACATAATAATTAAAATTAACATTAAAATTAACATTAAAATTAATATTAATATTAATATTAGTATTAAAATTAAATTTAATATTAACATTATCATTAACATTAATATTAATATTAATATTAATATTACAATTACCATTAAAATTAACATTAAAAAAATTTGGGTAATTAATTTTTTAGGTTAAAATTTGCCATGCCAGATATCACATAATGGGAGATGTCATTATCCAAATATTTTGGGAGCACTAGCATAATCGTATCTAGTTATAGTCAAATATTTCTTCTAACTCATTAGATAAAGTGGGAGGTATGTTTCTCATTTCGTTGATTTTAATTTCCTTTGTTGAATATATATAGCAAATTTAAACTTTTTTCAATATTTTTTTACATAATTTAATTTATTTTAAAATTAATGATTGATGAATGATGATACACACAACTTAGACTGCTCGATTTTGAGACATTTTGAAGCTCCTTCATAATATTTGAGGTCATGATACTGCGGTTCAAAAATCTAACTAACTCGTATGTATCTTCTCTTACTAACAAAATCCAAAATCCTTCCAAATTATTGAATGTATAACAAGTTCTAAAATATATTCAATATTTAAATTATATTTAAACTAATAAGTACATAATATTATCTAACTGAAGATGTATCCAAAATTCTAAAAATACATCTATAACAAATTCTAATAAAATATATTCAAATTATATTTAAAATATTTTATATAATTTAAAAAGTTGTCTAATTTTTTTAATTATAATATAATAGATATTTTTGTACTTGCCCCTGAAACTAGTATTTAATAAAGTCGGGTAATTGCTATGAAAAGTTGAAGTTGGTTTTAAGTTCCAGTATACATGCAAATATTATTTTTAGCCATTAATTAGCTGCTCTACGTATAAACTTTAAATAAATAAAAAAATTCTCCATTTACTTTAGAGCACATGTAAATACTATTTTAAAATTAAATAATCATTAATTAAGATTATTCATGAGATTTGAAAATAACAAAGAACATTCTTGCTTATTTTTTTTTTCTACACATAATAATCTAATTATCTCTTATAAATATAAGGGGTATTTACACTAACTATTCCTAAGCTAAGTATTGGTCCTTTTAGATTTAAAACATGGGATATCCCTACATTTAAACTAATTACACTGACGAGCTCTCTTTAGAAAAAAAAAATGAATAGTGTGATAACTTTTTATTTTTATCTTCAAGTAGGGGTACACGTGTAGTAAACATAAAACATGTGGGTGGTCAGTGTAATTAGTTTAAAAGTATAAATATCTCGTATTATAAATCCAAAACCTATATGTAGTTAATATAAATAATCCAAAATTTAATGATTCTTTTAATCAGTATAAGAACATATTTTGAATAAAATTGTTTACGATGAAGTCTGAATTATTTTTACTATATAGTTGTATAGATTCAATATTTTGGTTGTAGGAACTAAGATAATATGATAAAGAAGCCCATTTGTGAGAGCCCAAAGAAATCCAAATAGCAAATGAAGATAAAAAGAACCCAATGACTTGCAGATAAGGAACCACTAAGTCACTACAACCCACAAGTAGGGATGACCAAAAAAATTGAACTTGACGGAGACCTGATTTTCTTTTTCTCCCACCGAAGCAGGTTTGAAGATTAAACGTGGACGGAGATGGGAATGGAAAATAAAAAAGATCGGTCAGATTTGTGGCAAAGTATGAGTATAATACTCCATGTCCGGTTACATCTTCAACTCCGATTACTTATATTCATACGTGCAACACGTTGGTAGGATTCATCAACACGTTGGTATAATACTCCATGTCCACTCAGGATTATCATCTGTAATATTTTCAACAGGTCCAATCAGGACAGGAACGAGTACAACTCATCTAGAAAATCCAAGTAAATGACAAAGAACTATAAAGCAGTTATAGACAGTTTTATTGATGAGCATGACAGTTTTATACAGGTAATGATGGCATAGAGACACAGTAAGATACAAGAAAAGAAAGGTAACTAAAACAAGAGAAGAATCATGGCAATGAAGACGGTAATAAAAGCTAACTGAACTAAAATAACATGTATGAGTCCAGACAGTACAATATAAGTCTAATATAATCCCAGTGTGAGTCCAGTCCATATAATCCGATACCAGATGATTTTCGGTACAAGATGAGTCCAACAGTGATCAATGAATCCAGGGTGAGTCCAACTATGATCTAACAGTGTGTTTTAAAATACCGAGGTCGACATGTAAACGGCTGTAGGTATCAGGCACATCTCTCACGGATCAGGCAAGAGATGGCTATGCTTCCGGTAGATTCCAGTGGGAGATTCCGAATTTGGGGTATGTCTACATGTCTTACTCAATATTTCTCCGCCCAACAAGTGAATCCAAAATCGACAAAAGAATCGAGATGAGTCCGGCCAATACATGATGATTCCAGAAATGATTCCAGAAATGATTCCGGAATGATTCCAATGACTCTAGTAATAGAGGCCAGTAAGTAAGGTATGTGTCGCATACATGAATCCAGAAATATCCATACGTGTTGATACAGAGAATCACATAGAACTAACTAGAACTGAATACAGTAATTGACAAATAAATGAGAGAACTATCAGAGAATGTACTCGCCTGATACTCTGAAAAGAGTAGTGTAATATCAGATGTCTGGACCAGGGTCACAATGTCCTAAAATAGATTAATACAGTTATGACATGTCCAAAATGAAGGTAAATGAAATCTACAATGCAATCTATATAAATTCTAAGCCAATCAAGGTCAAAGTCAAACTTGGTCAACTCTACAGTCAAACTAAGTCAAATTAAGTCATACTAGGTCACAAGAAGTTAAACTAAGTCATACAAGGTAAACAAGGTTAACAAGTCTAATCTAGTTAAATTCAACTCTGGTCAAACATTCTAGCCAAACTAGTCAAGTATCTAGGTTTAGTCAATCAATGGTCAGACTAGTCAAATACTAGTCATGTGGTCAACTAGGTCAAGTATAGGTCAAACTTAGACTAACTAAGGTAATTTAGGTCAAGGGTCAACTCTAATATCAACTCTAAGGCTAAC